>CAUOFW020004514.1:54037-73831 GCA_963454935.2 Ilex paraguariensis
TTTTTTTTCTTTTGCTTTTGCTTTCTTGATTTTGATAATATATGAGAATTGTTAATCTATAGGTGGTCGGAGCATTGGTCGATGACTTCTATTTAAGGTTGTAGTAGAGGACGTTAATTCTCCACATTAATTTGTGAATACAAGAAGCTAAGATTGGGGTACACTTCAGACACAGGTTATCCCTAGTGTATATATATATACATAAATAAAGAACGCATATATATATATACACTAGTATATAATAAAATAGCTAGAAAAATTTGTCCTGAGTTTTTCGCGGCTCAGATCGCTTGACGATTATTAATTTGACGGTCCTAATGCAAAATTTCCTCTCCCAATTTTTTGAACTAGACTTTCATTCATTTTACAATTCTAAGACTCATATCTCTCTTATAAACTCTCTCTCTCTATCTTATATTACACATTAATTCGGTTATTAATTATGATTCTATGTAATTAAAGATTATTTTTAAATAAATAAATAGACCTTAAATATATATTATTTGCCTCAAAACGAGTCAAATAATTATAATATAGGTCATATTTTGTATTGAAATAAAAATACTATAATAGGCGAATAATATATATATATATACTAAGAGAGTTAGTATTGTTTGTTTTGAACTTTTCGCCGTTTAGATTGTTTTAAGATTATTAATCAAAATTACTCCTCCAAATTTTTTTTTCGCCCAAAAATTGCATTAATTCTTTCATTTTACTCGATTATCGGTTTGAAGTTATTATGATTAGGATTCGAATTAAGCCGAATTTGATTGTCAAGTATAAAATATATATTTTTGCTTAAACTTAACTTTACTTGAATTTTACGAGTATTCAAAGTTAAAGTCAAATTGAAATTGATTGTAAAAATAATAAAGACTAATTAAATTAAAAAAAATTGTGGTGTCATTGTGAACGGGAATAGATAAGAATTATTTTGTAGATTTAAGATAGAAGTGTTAATTGAGTTGAACTTAAATTCAATTATCGGTCGGTTTGACGTAATTATGATTAAGACTCGAATTATGTTGAATTTGACTGTCAAATATAAAGTATAAATTATTACTTAAAGTTAAATTTGATTGAATTTTATGAATATTTAAGTTGAACTGAAGTGGAAACTGATCTTAATTTTCCAACAAATTTTTTTACATTTACGAGAATTAGTGTCAAACTTTTGGATGTTTTCCTCTCAAAAGTTACAAGAACTCACATTGGAAAAATAGTGCAAAGATAATGTTATGAAATTTTTATAGAAACTTGTAGAAAAACAACTAGTTATAATTTTTTGAAATTTGATATAAAGTTTATTAAATGTAAAAATCGTGGATGTTTGATCGATAATAATCATATTTTCTCAGATTTTTGAATTAATATGTTGTAGTAGTTGTAGTGTGATTTTCGTTATATAAAAGTTTGATTATATATATTTTGCATACAGGTTAAACAATATCAATTTGATTGTTGTGTTGTTGAAATTGTATTATACATTATCTTTATTTATGAACAAATATTTACAATTTTTTATGAGTAACATAGTCCCTTCAGGCACGATCAATATATACTAGTTATTGATCGTGTCTGAATGCATTATTCATCAAACAAAAAAATCTTGAACAATTGTCTAAATTCAAATGGAATAGCCTAAAAATATTCATACAAATTTTTCTTTTGAAATAGCTCGAAATATATCTTCGACCATATCCTCCATATTAATAAAAATGTCATAAAAATATTTAAAAACTCCTCAAAACAATACCATATATACAAATACCTCTAAAAAACAATACTAACATAATCCATTAAAATTTACAATTTTTAAACAATAAATAAAATCTTACTCATTTATAAGGCTCACGAATTTATCACTTTTACTACCACTCAATCTAATAACACAACATAATTATAAAATATGTCAAATACACCTTATTCTCACGTAATAAATACCTCAAGCAAAAAATAAATAAATAATACTAAACGAACACAATTAAATTCACAAATCTTTAAACGATAAATAAAATCAACAAAATCTTACTCATTTATAAAATTCATGAATTTATCACCACTATCACCATTCAACCTCAAATGTCACAATATACTTAGAAATTTAATCACCAAACATCCAATCATTCACATATAAATATACATATAAATAGCCCCTTCCACACACATTTCTTTTTTGGTTACTAGCAAACCCTCTTAACCAATAACTGTTTTTATTAGAAATACAATAATTCAAGTTTTTAAGATAAAAATAATAATAAATTAATATTTAATTAAAAAAATAAGGTAAAAATCACAAACATCTCCAGAGTTTTGACAATATTACATGAACACTCCTGAAATTTTATAAATAACATGAAAACCCCATGAAGTTTGAAATTCATTACACGGAAACCCCCTCTATCTTACTTCCGTCAATATTGCTAATGAAAATTGATAATTTCATCACAAAATTTTTTATTATTTTTACAATTGTCCTTCTCCAAATTTATTATCAAAAAAATTTTATTTTATTTTATTTAGTACCCAAAAAATTGATATAATTTAGTACTCCAAAAATTNTTTTGAACTTTTCGCCGTTTAGATTGTTTTAAGATTATTAATCAAAATTACTCCTCCAAATTTTTTTTTCGCCCAAAAATTGCATTAATTCTTTCATTTTACTCGATTATCGGTTTGAAGTTATTATGATTAGGATTCGAATTAAGCCGAATTTGATTGTCAAGTATAAAATATATATTTTTGCTTAAACTTAACTTTACTTGAATTTTACGAGTATTCAAAGTTAAAGTCAAATTGAAATTGATTGTAAAAATAATAAAGACTAATTAAATTAAAAAAAATTGTGGTGTCATTGTGAACGGGAATAGATAAGAATTATTTTGTAGATTTAAGATAGAAGTGTTAATTGAGTTGAACTTAAATTCAATTATCGGTCGGTTTGACGTAATTATGATTAAGACTCGAATTATGTTGAATTTGACTGTCAAATATAAAGTATAAATTATTACTTAAAGTTAAATTTGATTGAATTTTATGAATATTTAAGTTGAACTGAAGTGGAAACTGATCTTAATTTTCCAACAAATTTTTTTACATTTACGAGAATTAGTGTCAAACTTTTGGATGTTTTCCTCTCAAAAGTTACAAGAACTCACATTGGAAAAATAGTGCAAAGATAATGTTATGAAATTTTTATAGAAACTTGTAGAAAAACAACTAGTTATAATTTTTTGAAATTTGATATAAAGTTTATTAAATGTAAAAATCGTGGATGTTTGATCGATAATAATCATATTTTCTCAGATTTTTGAATTAATATGTTGTAGTAGTTGTAGTGTGATTTTCGTTATATAAAAGTTTGATTATATATATTTTGCATACAGGTTAAACAATATCAATTTGATTGTTGTGTTGTTGAAATTGTATTATACATTATCTTTATTTATGAACAAATATTTACAATTTTTTATGAGTAACATAGTCCCTTCAGGCACGATCAATATATACTAGTTATTGATCGTGTCTGAATGCATTATTCATCAAACAAAAAAATCTTGAACAATTGTCTAAATTCAAATGGAATAGCCTAAAAATATTCATACAAATTTTTCTTTTGAAATAGCTCGAAATATATCTTCGACCATATCCTCCATATTAATAAAAATGTCATAAAAATATTTAAAAACTCCTCAAAACAATACCATATATACAAATACCTCTAAAAAACAATACTAACATAATCCATTAAAATTTACAATCTTTAAACAATAAATAAAATCTTACTCATTTATAAGGCTCACGAATTTATCACTTTTACTACCACTCAATCTAATAACACAACATAATTATAAAATATGTCAAATACACCTTATTCTCACGTAATAAATACCTCAAGCAAAAAATAAATAAATAATACTAAACGAACACAATTAAATTCACAAATCTTTAAACGATAAATAAAATCAACAAAATCTTACTCATTTATAAAATTTATGAATTTATCACCACTATCACCATTCAACCTCAAATGTCACAATATACTTAGAAATTTAATCACCAAACATCCAATCATTCACATATAAATATACATATAAATAGCCCCTTCCACACACATTTCTTTTTTGGTTACTAGCAAACCCTCCTATCCAATAACTGTTTTTATTAGAAATACAATAATTCAAGTTTTTAAGATAAAATAATAATAAATTAATATTTAATTAAAAAAATAAGGTAAAAATCACAGACATCTCCAGAGTTTTGACAATATTACATGAACACCCCTGAAATTTTATAAATAACATGAAAACCCCATGAAGTTTGAAATTCATTACACAGAAACCCCCTCTATCTTACTTCCGTCAATATTGCTAACGAAAATTGATAATTTCATCCCAAAATTTTTTATTATTTTTACAATTGTCCTTCTCCAAATTTATTATCAAAAAAATTTAATTTTATTTGATTTAGTACCCAAAAAATTGATATAATTTAGTACTCCAAAAATTTGTTTAAATGAATTTCAATATTAATTTGATAACAATAAAAATTAATTTGATATTAATTAGACAAAGTTGAATATAAATTAGACAAAATTAAATGTCAATTTTGATAAAATTATATATTAATTTAAAATCTAATATTCATTTCGTGTTGAATATTATTTGTCGTTTAAAAAAAAGATAATAGTACGAGTGAGTGAGAAAGAGAGAGAGAGTATAAGATAGATAAAGAGATAAAGTTATATGAGAGATGAGAGTCTTAGAGTTGTCAAATAAATGAAAGTACAATTAGGACCATTAAATCAAAATGATTTGAGTCACGAAAAGCTTAAGATAAACAATTTAGTTACTTTATTATATATATATATATATATATATTGGCAATGTCACTTTGGTTATCTACATGACAGTAACAATGTCTCTATTACTGTCCCACGACAATAACAGTGCCTCTATTACAGTCTTGAGATAGTGAAAATAATTCATTGTTATTATCTCCAAGGCAGTAACAATGTCATTATTACTGTCCCACAACAATAACAGTACCTCTGTTACTATCACACGAAAGAATTTCATCTTTTTTTTACCTCACACTTTATCCCCAACCAAACAAGACAAATTTGGGATTCACTGAAAAAAGAACAACCACCCAGAAACAGATCACTAACAAAAAAAAAAATCACACATAGATAGAACAACAAAGACTGAAAAAAAGAGCTTGATGTGAATGGGAAACGAACGAACCAGTCCTCTTTGGACACCATCAGTCTTGATCATGATAAAAATTTATTTCATTTATTCGTTCTGTGATGTTTTCAATTTGACACTGAATTGAACGAAGATGTTGAGAGATGAGAGATCAAGAATGTTATCAAATATAAAGGAGAGAGGAGAGAGAATTTAAAGGAAGAGAGAAGAGTCTTGAAAAGATACACGTGATCCACAAAAAGTCAAAATAGGAAATAAAAAATAAATAAAAATTTTATTGGACTTACTTACAAAAAGTACATAGTATGTGTCCATAATAATCCAAACAGATTATACCTGTCCCTATTGGCAATAGAGTTTTTCATAATATACCTGGTTCCAGTTTTAACTATAATCTAATCTTTGTTCCTATTGGTCTAAGGCCTTTGCGATTCTGAACGGGTCAATAAAAGTAGGGCTTACCACTGGTAAGGGTCGAAGTGAATTCAATGAGCGGAGGTTAATCCAGGCCCACGAAAACTTTGATCAGAGATTAAAAAGAGCAAGAATGAAGGAAGGATTGTTTTGTTCATTATTTAATTGTGTTTCAAAACATTTAATTGGTTCGGCCTATACTCTTTTATTATTTTCTAAACCCATTGACTTAGTTTTGTCTTTATAAGCCCATGGCCTATTACCTTTATTTTTTTACGGTTGGAATAGCTTGTAAAGGAAGCTTTTCATTTTTGGTCTGATCCCTTTTTCCTGGCAGAAGATTTCGGCTCTCTCTTTTGGTCTCTTACAATTGTTGCTTCTCATATCTCTTTCGTTGCTTCAAATCTCATATTTCTTTAGAAAATTTTGTTGTGCTTTCACAAGGAACTATCAAAAGGGGTTGTTAAACACTCTTCACAACAAATGTGTGTTGGTGGAGGTGAAGCTATAGAAATCCTGGGAGGTTGTCGTGCCGAAGACCTATCACACCGAGTCATTGACTTCGAGAGGCGCGAATCAACCTTTAAGGACAAAGCTTCAGCTTGATCTATAGTTTGGTGAGATCGTTCCTTTACTTATATTTCATAAATTGTGATTTAGGGCAAATCATTTTTGGGTCTAATTTCTTGGGTCTTTGTTTTAAGAAATTAATTGTGCAAGAGTTGTTTTTTCCATCATTTTATTGATTTATTAAATAAATTACACAACATTCTTAAAGGTTGATTTTTGCAATGGATACACAACTTCTTTCACAAACAAAGATCTTATCCGATACTTCAAAAATTGAACCTTTTGATGGACATAATTTTCATAGATGGAAACAAAAAGTTCTTGATGTGTTAGATTTTTTGAAATTATCATTTGTTTTAACCGAACTCAGACCCGATAATGACACCGAAAATTATGTTCAAGCTTTAGAAAATTGGAATCTTGCCGATAAATTATGGTTGAGTACTATTCGTAATGTTTTGTCTAATAACCTATTTGATGTGTATAGTCACATTGAGAATGCTAAATTTTTATGGGATGAATTGATATCAAAATATGAATTTGAGAATGAAGGTACTAAGAAATTTTTGGCCATTAATTTCCTTCATTACCAAATGGTAGAGGACAAGACCATTACAACACAAATTTATGAGTTTCAAAATATAATAAATGGGTTGGCCAAAGAGGGTGATGTATTACCTAAGAGATTCAAAACTTAATGCCTTGTCGAAAAATTACCCAAGTCTTGGAGAGAGTATAAACTCAAATTTCGACTAAAGAGAAATGCTATGACATTTCAAGAGACCATTGTCTACATTAAAATTGAGGAGAAAAATAGACTTTTACAAAAGTCTACCCAAGCCAAGGAAATAGTGTCCAAAGCTAATGTGGTAAATGGTGGACCAACTAGAATCCCACAACACCAAAAAAATAGGAAACATGACAANTTTCAAGAGACCATTGTCCACATTAAAATTGAGGAGAAAAATAGACTTTTACAAAAGTCTACCCAAGCCAAAGAAATGGTGTCCAAAGCTAATGTGGTAAATGGTGGACCAACTAGAATCCCACAACACCAAAAAAATAGGAAACATGACCAAAAATCTAATTGGAGACCTTACAACCATAATAATAAAAATAAGTCTCACGTATCTAATCCTCAAATTCAAAAGAGAAAAGGTGAATGTTATGTTTGTGGTAAAGTAGGACATTATGCCTCAATGTGTAAATATCGAAAGGGTGATAACAACAACAAGCCTAAATCAAATGCTAATTTGGTGGAAACCAATGATGTCATTGTGGCGGTAGTGTGTGAGGTAAACTTGGTTACGAGAGCAAAATGTTGGGTAGTAGACTTCGGGGCCACTAGGCACATTTGTGCCAATAGAGATGCATTTGCATCATATACTAGTGTCAAGGAAGATGTCGAATGTGTATATGTGGGTGATAATAGATCGGTACCGGTTGTGGGAAAAGGGAAAGTACTCTTTAAATTGACTTCAAACAAAACTCTTTTACTTTCCGATGTCCTACATGTTCCCATAAACTCTTTTACTTTCCGATGTCCTACATGTTCCCATGATAAAGCACAACCNTGCATCGTATACTAGTGTCAAGGAAGATGTCGAATGTGTATATGTGGGTGATAATAAATCAGTACCGGTTGTGGAAAAAGGGAAAGTACTCTTTAAATTGACTTCAAGCAAAACTCTTTTACTTTCCGATGTCCTACATGTTCCCATGATAAAGCACAAACTTGTGTCGGTTCAATTACTTGGAAAGGCCGGAGTCAAGATCCTCTTTGATGGTAGTATTGTAACTTTGTCTAAAAATGACATCTTTGTTGGTAAAGAGTATCTTGACCAAGGTCTTTATGTGCTTAATGTAAGTAAAATTATTAATGAAAATGTTTCATCTTCTTGTACTTACTTGGTTGACTCTCTTGATGTGTGGCATGGTAGACTTGGACATGTGAACTTTGGATACTTAAAGAAAATGAAAGAAATGGGATTGATTCCTAATGTGTGTGAAACTAATATAGACAAATGTGAAATATGTGCCGAAACTAAGTCTAATAAGAAACCATGTAAATCCATTTCTAGAGAGAGTGAACTTTTACAATTAGTTCATGGTGACTTGGGTGATTTGAAAAATACTATGACAAGAGGCGGTAAAAGATTTTATGTGATATTTGTTGATGATCATTCAAGGTTCACCAAATTTTACTTGTTGAGAACTAAAAATGAAACACTTGAGATGTTTATAAAGTACAAGACCGAAGTTGAAAATCAAAGCAATAAAATGATTAAAAAATTAAGAATCGATAGAGGCGGTGAATATGAATCTAATCCTTTTAATGCGTATTATGCACAACATGACATAATTCATGAAGTTACTCCTCCTTACTCTCCCGAATCTAACGGCATCACGGAAAGGAAAATAGAACACCAAAGGAGATGATGAATGCTATGTTAGTTAGTTCGGGACTACCCACCAACATGTGGGGGGAGACTATCCTTTCGGCATGTCACATACGAAATAAAGTACCTCATAAGAAAACTAATAAAACACCTTATGAACTTTGGAATGGACGTCCACCTAATTTGGGATACCTCAAAGTGTGGGGGTGTTTGGCAAAGGTTATGTTACCCGAACCTAAAAAGAGAAAAATAGGATATAGAACTTGTGATTGTGTATTTATTGGATATGCTTCTAATAGCACCTCTTATAGATTTCTTGTGATTAAAAGTGACATTATGGAAGCCAATACTACTATTGAATCCAATAATGCCACTTTCTTTGAGAATGTGTTTCCCATGAAAAAGAGAATAACTTTGGTGATGACTTTTATGTCTATATTGTGAATGATGAACCAATAACTTATAATGATGCTATAACTTCTATAAATGCACTTTTTTGGAAGGTAGCCACCAATAATGAGTTAGAATCCATTATTGCTAAGGACACGTGAGAACTTGTGGATTTACCTCCTAAAACTAAGCCTATTGGTAGTAAATGGGTGTTTAAGAAAAAATTAAGACCGGATGGGTCTATTGATAAATACAAGGCACGGTTAGTAGGTAAAAGCTATAAACAAAAGGAGAATGTTGATTATTTTGATACTTACTCCCCGGTGACTAGAATTGCATCTATTAGATTGTTATTTGTCATTGCTTCTATTCATAAGCTTGTTGTATACTAAATGGATGTGAAAACCGTATTCTTAAATGGTGATTTAGAAGAAGAAATTTACATGGAGCAACCCAAGGGGTGTGTAATTCCCGGACAAGAGTATAAAGTATGTAAATTAGTGAAGTCCTTATATGGATTAAAACAAGCTCCTAAACAATGACATGAAGAATTTGATAAAGTGATGTTATCAAATGGATATGTGATTAATAGTGTTGATAAATGCATTTATATTAAATGCTTTAATGGTGGGGTTATTATTATTTGTCTTTATGTTGATGACTTACTTATATTTGGGACTAGTTATAATGTTGTGATTGCTACCAAGAATTTTCTTGCATCTAATTTTGATGTGAAAGATATGGGCGATGCCAGTGTTATTTTGGGAACCAAAATCTTAAAATATAACGATTCCATTATTTTATCACAATCGCATTTTGTTGAGAAAATGTTTAAGAAGTTTGAATATTATGAGTGCACACCCTTATCTTCTCCTTATGATGCTAAAGTGCATTTAGTGAAAATTAATTGTGACAGTGTATCACAGAGTAAGTATGCACAGATTATTGGTAACCTTATGTTTTTGATGAATTATACTCGTCCTGATATTGCATATGTCGTTGGTAGATTGAGTAGATATACTCATAATCCTAGTGAGGATCATTGGAATACAATTTCAAGACTAATGAGATATTTGAGAGGCATCATTGATTATGGTTTATCCTTTTGTGGTTATCCTTCTGTGTTAGAAGGTTATTGTGATGCTAACTAGATTTCTGATACAGATGAGTTAAAGTCTACTAGTGGTTATGTGTTCACACTAGCTGGAGGAGCAGTCTCTTGGAAATCATCCAAGTAGACAGTGATTGCGAGATCCACTTTGGAGTCAGAATTAATAGCCTCAGAAAAGGCTTGATCCGAAATAGAATGGCTAAGGAATTTTTTAGTGGATATTCCTGTATCATTATTTACTAATCCAGTTCCATCTGTAATTATACATTGTGATTGTCAGATTGCTATAGCTCGAGCTAAAAGCAAAATATATAATGGGAAGAGCCATCACATCCAAATGCGACATACTATTATAAGGCAGCTTATTGAGAATGGTACCGTGTCCATGGACTATGTGAAGTCAGAGATGAATCTTGCGGATCCTTTGACCAAGCCACTGATGAGGAGGCTAGTGAGCAAGACATCGAAGGGGATAGGATTGTTGCCTATTTTAGAGACTATGTGATTGATACCCAACCCTTATGATGGGTGATTCCACTTATGGGGTTAAATGGGAAACGAAATCACAGACAATCTCAGAGGGACACTGTCACTTATTGTTATCCCATTTAGGTGCTGAGGCCTAATGTAAAAGTCTATCCCTATGGTGTTATGACAGTGCTGCTGTAGTGAGGAGGCTGAGTTGTTGCTCTTAATAGATCCATAGTCCCTAATTATTGAGATGAGGTGTTCAACTGCAGCACACTCCTAATAGATGCTACTTATATATGTGTGAAGGTGGAGTCGTCTTCTATGTGACATGGGCAAGTCGCTAGAGCACACATAAAAACCCAGGACAGGCGCATGGCCGGTATTTATGGCTCCAACCCGCATATGAGAACACTGATTAGTGAAAGGTATGTGAATGGTGAGTTGGTTAATTCACATTATGGAATATGGTTAAACGAGTCTAACTCTACTATTATTTATGTGGATTACTCTCACTTATTCTAGGTAAGGTTAAAGCCTGTGTGATACCTTATCGACGCATGCTTTTTCGTGTTCCTCGTTTATATCGTTTGAATATTTTGAAACATGTGGGGGATTGTTGGGTTTTTCTTTTATTGTGTTTCAAAACATTTAATTGGTTGGGTCTTTACTCTTTTTTTATTTTTTAAGCACATTGACTTAGTTTTGTCTTTGCAAGCCCATGGCCCATTACCTTTATTTTTTTACCGTTGGAGTAGCTTGTAAAGGAAGCTTTTCATTTTTGGTATGATCCCTTTTTCCTGGCAGAAGATTTCGGCTCTCTCTTTTGGTCTCTTACAATTGTTGCTTCTCATCTCTCTTTTATTGCTTCAAATCTCACATTTTTTTAGAAAATTTTGTTGTGCTTCCACAAAGAACTATCAAAAGGGATTGTTAAACACTCTTCACAACAAGTGTGTGTTGGTGGAGGTGAAGCTATAAAAATCCTGGGAGATTGTCGTGCCGCGGACCTATCACACCGAGTCATCGACTTCGAGGGGCGCGAATCAACCTTTAAGGACAAAGCTTCGGCTTGATCTATAGTTTGGTAAGATCGTTCCTTTACTTATATTTCATAAATTGTGATTTAGGGCAAATCATTTTTGGGTCTAATTTCTTGGGTTTTTGTTTTAAGAAATTAATTGTGCAAGAGTTATTTTTTCAATCATTTCATTGATTTATTAAATAAATTACACAACAAGGCCTAGGCTAAACCCAGGCCCAAGAGGGGGTTTGGAAATAGTTTTCAACCAGCAATTGACGCGCCTTGATTAGAACCTCACTAGCTGCGACATTGCCCCCAAGCGCAAAGATGCATTTGCTGCAACTCATTCTTGGCTTATATATATGTTGAGGCTCCATTGGCCATCCATTAAGAAGGAAACCAAAAGATACATTAGGGTTTGTATACGTGTTTATACACCACTTTCAATAAAATGAACTTAGAAGAGGATTTTTGTGGGCAAAGAAGTATTTTTGCCATGACCAATGGTAAGATAGGGAGTGCCTTATATTTCATAAACCAAAAGATCTTGTCGAGTTTTTTGCCAGGAGTTCTACATCGGTAAGATAGGGAGTGCCTTATACGATGTTGGAACTTATCCACTTAACAATTATATGTTTTAGGGTTGAGATGCCATGACCAATGGTATCAAAACAAGACCCAATATTGAGTCACAACCCTATCAGCCATGTGAGTCCCTCATTGGTTGAGACAAGCCTGGGCCAAGTGAGCCCACTTCTCCATGGGGTGCAGCCAAGTGCAACGAGGGAGTGTCATATGAGATTATAAGATTTTGGATGATTTTGTTCCTAAAAGCTTATTTGTAATTCCATTACGTTACGATCCATGAATAAAATTGTGATTTAGTCATCGATTCATTGTCATTCGAAAATCTATTATTGTCTAAAATTGATCAACCATAAACCTAAATGTACAACTTTCTCTATGGTTATGTTAGTTAAATCTAGGTTGATATGTTAATGATGTTTGTCTATTTGAAAGTTTATGTTTATGTTAATGATGTTGTCTACTTGAAGAGTAACTTCTTTTGTCCAGTTCAAATCAAATACTTCTGCCAATAACATAGATTGAGGGCTCTGAAATCAATCCTATAGTACCCATCCTAAAGCCAATCCTTTCCCCTTCAGTAGCTCGTGGTCTCTCCTTTTGAAATATTCATTTGCTCCTCTCTCTTAAATGTTAGTATAAATTACAAAAGATTGTAAAACGAAAGAAAAAATTAGAATGCTATTCATTAAAAAAAAAAAAGCTAAAAGGATTTGAAAGGTAGTAATTTTAAACACATCACATTTTTAGTGGCTAAAACAATAGTTAGGCTTACCAAATTCTTGGTAGTGTACAGTCACATCACTAAACCAACTTGGCTATTAATATTATGCACTGTGATTAGGGGTATTCACCATACTCTACAGGTAGGAAATATATTTTTTTGTCTTCCTACCCGATACTTTGCGGAAGATTTTTTTTTTAACTTACCCTACCCGATCAAGTGTGGTATTCCTACCCAATTAATCGGGTAGGAAGTCGGGTAACTATTTTTGTAGCTATTAATTGTTGAATTATTTTAACAATTCAATTAAATAACATGCACCAATTTAACAACATAATAACTCAATAACACTAAAACCTATCGGGCATCTTGATGAGTGTGTATATTTGCCAGAATCTGCATGTCTTAAGATTGTCTTCTCAAATTTACATGAAACATATTTTTTCTTTCTTTCGGCTCGTATAACAATTTATAAATAAACGTTTAACCAATTTAACTGTGAATTGAAGTTGTAGGAAAGAATCAAACTTCAAAATAAACTTTTTTGCAACAAACACTTGTTTAGTAATGCAATATTATGGGGGCGCATAGCTAACTATGACAAACCAATGGAGTCTATATGAGCAGCCAAGAAAGAAAACAAAAGAGAGGAGAATAAATTAAGCGGTAACCATAACCCTGAATTTAATATTCTATATGAAAAGGAATGCTACATAACATACTTTATGCAATGAACAACCTCTAAGTAATGACTCCTTCATGATAGATGAGTGTTGGGGAGGTCGGGATCGAACGATGAAGGCCTGAGCTATAGAGACAGAGGCTTAAGCGATGAAAACNAGCGGTAACCACAACCCTGAATTTAATATTCTATATGAAAAGGAATGCTACATAACATACTTTATGCAATGAACAACCTCTAAGTAATGACTCCTTCATGATAGATGAGTGTTGGGGAGGTCGGGATCGAACGATGAAGGTCTGAGCTATGGAGGCAGAGGCTTAAGCGATGAAAGCCGATAGAGGCAAGAGGAGAGGAACGGAGTGAGGCGTTCCTTTAGTTAGTAGACGATAAGATTGGTTATCAATTAAGGTTTTTTAAGTTTATATATATATATATATAATATAATATATTATACTATAAAATTTGAGCCCTANATAGAGACAGAGGCTTAAGCGATGAAAACCGATAGAGGCAAGAGGAGAGGAACGGAGTGAGGCGTTCCTTTAGTTAGTAGACGATAAGATTGGTTATCAATTAAGGTTTTTTAAGTTTATATATATATATAATATAATATACTATAAAATTTGAGCCCCAAAAAAATTGATCTCATTATATTAAATTTTTTCAACGTGTGTATTCTATCGTATATGAATAATGTTTGAAATAAAAATTATATTAACTATAAATTAATCAAATATTAAATGATTAAACATATGATAGAAATGAGTGATGTGATATTTTTAGGGGGAATATATAAATAATTAAACATATGATAGAAATGAGTTATGTAATATTTTTAGGGGGGAAATATGTAAGGAATAAAAATTCAAGTTGTCATGTGTTTCATTATATATATATAAATTAATTAATATGGGTAGGGTAGAGTAGGAATGCGAAAATTGATGAGTATTCTATATTTCTACTCGATTTTTACAGCTAGCCGTTCAGTATGATNTCAAATATTAAATGATTAAACATATGATAAAAATGAGTGATGTGATATTTTTAGAGGGAATATATAAATAATTAAACATATGATAGAAATGAGTTATGTAATATTTTTAGGGGGAAAATATGTAAGGAATAAAAATTCAAGTTGTCATGTGTTTCATTATATATATATAAATTAATTAATATGGGTATGGTAGAGTAGGAATGCGAAAATTGATAAGTATTCTATATTTCTACTTGATTTTTACAGTTAACCGTTCAGTATGGTAGGATAAGGTCAAATAGGATAAAAAATTACAATCAAACAAAAATTTAAACACCCAATGTGATGCACAATACAAAGACAATAGAAATAGGTGGCAAGCAAAGTAAGCGAGCAGATGATGGGTATCAAATCAAACCTGTAAAATATGAAGAACATGGATAAAACAGGCGAACCTTGAAAACACTATATAGGAGAAACATGCATCACAAGTTCGTTTTATTTTTTCTACAATTCAATTCAATCTAAAACAAATCCCCCCACCAACACACAAAGAAAAAAACACTGTCGGTCACTGATTAAATTACAACGCGGACGTGATGAAGGAGGAGGTCTTACGATTATGAGTCACGTTTTGATCATCTTTTAGCATCCTCTCAAGTTCCTTCACAAAAATTTCCATGGCAGGTGCAGGCAAGCAAATGGGCACTACAATCCCATTCTCGCCCTTGCTGTTTGTAAAAGGTATGTAAAAGCTGGCCACCCCAGGGATGGCACCAACACCACCCTTGGCTGGACCACCGTAGGCCGCTTTGCCCCACCCGAAGTCCACATCTCCAAATCCAGCACGAGTAACGTCCGATACCAGGAAAGTTCGCACCACCGTAAAGTGGGGTCGTCCTCTGATCACCATCAAGTCGGCCACTGATCGCATATACTCCTCGGTGACATCAGCCTTGGCTTTCATGACAAGTTCCAGGGCATACCCCAAGGGGTTGTTGCACAGCTTCTCGGCAGTGGAGATGGCCACCGGGAATGCGAAGGCATTGCCGTAGTAACCGTTGGGTAGGGAAGGGTCGAATTTGGCACGAGCATTGACGATGCAAAGGATACGCACCTTCTCCTCTGGGTCTGGCTGAAGGGCGATGGTGCGGCAACGCCACAAGCAGGCCGTTAGCAATTCAAAGGTGGAACATTTGCCCTGCCCCTGTAGGTGGGGAGGGACGAACCTACGAAGAGCCGACACTTGAGTGGGCCCAAAGAAGAAAGAGTTGTGGGCCATGTCGTCCAAAGGAATAATGGTCCCCTCGGTGTCCAGGACTTGATCATACTCGTGGTGAGTGCATGTCACGCGGGGAGGCTCCCTAGCATTTAGCAACTCCCTCCGCCATAGTGGCTGCACCGAGGGGGCAGGAGCACCTCGTGCCATTTCACCCAGGGCCGCCATGAATTGGACTAGTCCGGCTGCATCACTCATGGTATGATTCAGACGTAGTGCGAATATGAAACCCCCACACATGAGACGCGTCACCTATACGTCAAGTAAATTAAATTAATTTAGCTATGCCATTAATAATTAATTACTACATGAAGGTCCGATATACTAACGGAAACCAGAAAAAAATTGATTATCTAAACAGAAATTAAAAAAAAAACTAGTATGACTCAAAATCAACATAAAATTTGTATCCCAATTATTGATTTGATGTTAATTACATGAATCTTATATCATATATATTTTTTTAAATAGTAAACTATCTTATCTCTTTTAAAATTAAATTTTTAAAAAAAAAACTAATAGAACTATTCCTAATCATTTTGGACCACAAATCTAAAGTGCTCCTTTAGTGTTCTCTTCTCCCCGCCACACCACACAAAACATACGGATTCTTATCTATAATAATAGTACAGTACATCAGTTTCAACTGATTTAGTTCCATGAATTGGACTAGTTCCCGCTATCACCACTGTCGTCGCCGCTGTCACCCCTATTATCGTCGCTGCCACCATCATCATTGTCGCCACTACCATCGTCTCTTACCATCATCATTGTCGCTCATCACCTCTCATTCTCACTACAAATTGATGTTTAAATTCTTTTATTTTTTATCTATATTTGTGATTTAATTTTGAATATAAATATAAATACATTTATTATTTTTTATTTTTTATTACTATGTGTATTTAGATACAAACAATAACTAATCTATTTATAATATAAAATATAATAAATTTATCTGAAAATCTCAAATAAATTCAATCAACGGGCGCCAACACAGCTCTTATTCTCAAAATCATTAACATTATTTATATATATATACAAGTTGTTATACTTGAGAAAAACCATTGGAAGGTACGTAGTAACCGCAAATAATTAACACACTCCAAGCCAACCTACCTACTTGCCCCTGAAAATTTAACCCCCCAAAAAAAAAAAAGTGTACCTGAATAAGCAACAAAGGGCAGTTAAGGACCCCTCCGGAGCCGGGAACATCGTAGAGAAGCTCCTCCAAGCAGGGGAACGGAGGTTGAAGGGCATCGCCGAACTGGTCGAGGGTGACGTCGGCATCAGCTTCAATGAACATGACACCCTCACCGGTACAGTCTACCATAAGCTTCCGGGCAGGACCTTCCCTAAGACGACCAGCAAATGGGTAGTAGAAAACGAGGGTTTTGGCAAGAGCTTCTCTGATGACCTTCACGGGGTCTCTGCCTCTTCCTCCCGTTCCTATATTCCCATAGAACTGTATGACTGGGATCTGAAACCGAAGACCTTCCTGATCATCGATGTCAGAAAGCAGTTTGCACTCATGAGGTGTGGCCTTTGCTGGAGCGACCAGCTCAGGCTTCTGCCTCCTCACTGTGAACGTTAAAGATGTGGTGGGTGGTGGTGCCATATATACCCAGAACAAAATTATGGGATGGTCCTATAATAATACACAACCGTCTGAGAGGAGAGGATGTGAGAGTAGTGGTCTTCATTTGCAATCCCAGAGCCGGAATTTTATAGAGAATAACAGGGAATGTGAACACCGTTTCTATGAAAGTGGGGATGGGAGCCACCACTTTTTTTTGTTTGCCACTGCGATGGTTGTTAAGGTCCATTTGGAAATTTCTTGGCTGCTACGACCGGGTTATAGGTCCATTTGGAAATTTCCTGACTGCTACGACCGGATTCACTAAATAACTGACCGGGTGTATAATAATATATAATATATCTATTAAAAATAAAGCAATGCTATATTTATCTTATTTGAGAATTTTTTTTGACATCTTATTTAGGACTTAATGATGTACAATTATTGAATTGATTGTGAACTTCATCTAATATTAGAACTCACAACTAATCTAATAGTTATATAAAAGTCACATCATTAGGTTCTTAAATAAAATCTAAATAGCATTTTCCTTAAAAAAGAAGTTACTATCTAAGTAAGTATTGGGAGGTTCGGTTCGTTGACACAAGTAAATTACGAGTTAACCAATACATAAGGGAAATTATATATTAACAACCTCTATGGTCTAATTACAATTACCATATTTCTCGTATATGAAAAATAAAATACCAAACAAAATTTACCCGTTTCTTGTATATAAACACTTAAATCACTTATGACCATTTGCATTTTCTTTTTGGTTGGTTGAGCTGTATGTGTACATGTTCGTCTGGTGGCGATGAAGTGAGGTTGTGCTTCTGTGGTAGTGGGTCTGGTGTCAGCCTTGTAAGTGCCTGAAGATGTTGTGTCCACAAAGGGTTTGGGTTTAGGTTGCGGTTGCCTGCCGAAGGAGTTCTTTTTCCAAAATTTTCATGGTGTGAAAATTGTTCATAATGTTTTAGAGTAAAATTTTGGTAAAATTAAGCTTATGTTGGTATTTCCAATGATCAACTACCACTAGTCTACCAACAAATTAGAGATACTTGGGGGGAAAGATATAAACCCAAATTTAAAAAAGAGCAAAAGTGCTATATATATATATATATATATATATATATAAATAATTAAAAGGGTACCCCTGGTAATTTTAAAAAGTAATAAGAGTGTCAATATAGTTTATATATGCAATAAATAACTTTGGCAACTTCAATCGGTAACCCACTGCCCGTAAACTTCCTGTTAGGTGAAGACGAATAACAACCATGCACCTTAATGAAGTCTTTCTAATTACCTAACAAGCATATTAAATGCAAGGACATCAAAAAAAATACTAAAAAATGGTAATGAGGACTATTCACGTCACGTGCTAGATTTCAATAATAAGAGTAATGTTATTGAGATCTGAAAAATAAATTTAATTTATTGATCTAATGATATAGTTCAATAGTGTTAACTCTTGAATTTTTTTATTAGGACTCCATCACTTCACTTGACACATTATTATGGTTCTAATTAATAGCATAGTAATAATACGGATCCGATCCATATATGGGTGGATACCTGGACCTGGTTGGTACATGTGAATTTTTGAATTTGACGCATGATGCCAAATATGCCCTTGTCCAAAAGAAGTGATCAGTCAAAGTCGTTTGGTGAATTTCTACGGGGGTGGGGTTGCGGGTGGCAATTTCAACGTTGTTAATTTGAGAATCCACAACACAACACAACACGGCATACATGAAGTGTTGACTAACGACTATGAAAACCACAAACGCATAGATTATATTATGGAGAGGAGTAGGAGAATATGAATGGATGAAGCAGCCACCTAATTCTCGTGTAATGTCCCTAGTCCCCAGTCCCCAGTCCCCAGTCCCTACCAATTTTCATGTGTTTCCCGTTTCTTGGCTTGGACGGACCCATTAATTGTTTGAAGTCTGGTCGAGTCCAGGACAGGTGTTGGTGGAACTCTGAATTGCACTCCCACTTATTCACCATTAAGCTCTGTAATATTCCGTTTAATACGGTGAAAAAATAGAAAATTAATTATTTGTGTTGAAATATATCTTATGTGTCTATATATCTTTCAATATATATATACGTTTTTGTCTATATATCTTTCAGTATATACATATATATTATGTATAGATTAATTTCATATATAAAATATGTGTATATATATATATATATATATAATTTTAAAAATTAATTTAAAAATTAAAATTTTAAATTAAAAAAATATTTTTTAATCTTAGGGGTGAAAATTTTCGACTTAACACAATGACACAACTCGAATTTGACACAAATTTTATGACATGAACTTGATTATAACTTGACACGAACTTGAAAATGACCTGATACG
>CAUOFW020004514.1:74334-99171 GCA_963454935.2 Ilex paraguariensis
TACCTGAATAAGCAACAAAGGGCAGTTAAGGACCCCTCCGGAGCCGGGAACATCGTAGAGAAGCTCCTCCAAGCAGGGGAACGGAGGTTGAAGGGCATCGCCGAACTGGTCGAGGGTGACGTCGGCATCAGCTTCAATGAACATGACACCCTCACCGGTACAGTCTACCATAAGCTTCCGGGCAGGACCTTCCCTAAGACGACCAGCAAATGGGTAGTAGAAAACGAGGGTTTTGGCAAGAGCTTCTCTGATGACCTTCACGGGGTCTCTGCCTCTTCCTCCCGTTCCTATATTCCCATAGAACTGTATGACTGGGATCTGAAACCGAAGACCTTCCTGATCATCGATGTCAGAAAGCAGTTTGCACTCATGAGGTGTGGCCTTTGCTGGAGCGACCAGCTCAGGCTTCTGCCTCCTCACTGTGAACGTTAAAGATGTGGTGGGTGGTGGTGCCATATATACCCAGAACAAAATTATGGGATGGTCCTATAATAATACACAACCGTCTGAGAGGAGAGGATGTGAGAGTAGTGGTCTTCATTTGCAATCCCAGAGCCGGAATTTTATAGAGAATAACAGGGAATGTGAACACCGTTTCTATGAAAGTGGGGATGGGAGCCACCACTTTTTTTTGTTTGCCACTGCGATGGTTGTTAAGGTCCATTTGGAAATTTCTTGGCTGCTACGACCGGGTTATAGGTCCATTTGGAAATTTCCTGACTGCTACGACCGGATTCACTAAATAACTGACCGGGTGTATAATAATATATAATATATCTATTAAAAATAAAGCAATGCTATATTTATCTTATTTGAGAATTTTTTTTGACATCTTATTTAGGACTTAATGATGTACAATTATTGAATTGATTGTGAACTTCATCTAATATTAGAACTCACAACTAATCTAATAGTTATATAAAAGTCACATCATTAGGTTCTTAAATAAAATCTAAATAGCATTTTCCTTAAAAAAGAAGTTACTATCTAAGTAAGTATTGGGAGGTTCGGTTCGTTGACACAAGTAAATTACGAGTTAACCAATACATAAGGGAAATTATATATTAACAACCTCTATGGTCTAATTATAATTACCATATTTCTCGTATATGAAAAATAAAATACCAAACAAAATTTACCCGTTTCTTGTATATAAACACTTAAATCACTTATGACCATTTGCATTTTCTTTTTGGTTGGTTGAGCTGTATGTGTACATGTTCGTCTGGTGGCGATGAAGTGAGGTTGTGCTTCTGTGGTAGTGGGTCTGGTGTCAGCCTTGTAAGTGCCTGAAGATGTTGTGTCCACAAAGGGTTTGGGTTTAGGTTGCGCTTGCCTGCCGAAGGAGTTCTTTTTCCAAAGTTTTCATGGTGTGAAAATTGTTCATAATGTTTTAGAGTAAAATTTTGGTAAAATTAAGCTTATGTTGGTATTTCCAATGATCAACTACCACTAGTCTACCAACAAATTAGAGATACTTGGGGGGAAAGATATAAACCCAAATTTAAAAAAGAGCAAAAGTGCTATATATATATATATATATATATATATATAAATAATTAAAAGGGTACCCCTGGTAATTTTAAAAAGTAATAAGAGTGTCAATATAGTTTATATATTCAATAAATAACTTTGGCAACTTCAATCGGTAACCCACTGCCCGTAAACTTCCTGTTAGGTGAAGACGAATAACAACCATGCACCTTAATGAAGTCTTTCTAATTACCTAACAAGCATATTAAATGCAAGGACATCAAAAAAAATACTAAAAAATGGTAATGAGGACTATTCACGTCACGTGCTAGATTTCAATAATAAGAGTAATGTTATTGAGATCTGAAAAATAAATTTAATTTATTGATCTAATGATATAGTTCAATAGTGTTAACTCTTGAATTTTTTTATTAGGACTCCATCACTTCACTTGACACATTATTATGGTTCTAATTAATAGCATAGTAATAATACGGATCCGATCCATATATGGGTGGATACCTGGACCTGGTTGGTACATGTGAATTTTTGAATTTGACGCATGATGCCAAATATGCCCTTGTCCAAAAGAAGTGATCAGTCAAAGTCGTTTGGTGAATTTCTACGGGGGTGGGGTTGCGGGTGGCAATTTCAACGTTGTTAATTTGAGAATCCACAACACAACACAACACGGCATACATGAAGTGTTGACTAACGACTATGAAAACCACAAACGCATAGATTATATTATGGAGAGGAGTAGGAGAATATGAATGGATGAAGCAGCCACCTAATTCTCGTGTAATGTCCCTAGTCCCCAGTCCCCAGTCCCCAGTCCCTACCAATTTTCATGTGTTTCCCGTTTCTTGGCTTGGACGGACCCATTAATTGTTTGAAGTCTGGTCGAGTCCAGGACAGGTGTTGGTGGAACTCTGAATTGCACTCCCACTTATTCACCACTAAGCTCTGTAATATTCCGTTTAATACGGTGAAAAAATAGAAAATTAATTATTTATGTTGAAATATATCTTATGTGTCTATATATCTTTCAATATATATATACGTTTTTGTCTATATATCTTTCAGTATATACATATATATTATGTATAGATTAATTTCATATATAAAATATGTGTATATATATATATATATATATAATTTTAAAAATTAATTTAAAAATTAAAATTTTAAATTAAAAAAATATTTTTTAATCTTAGGGGTGAAAATTTTCGACTTAACACAATGACACAACTCGAATTTGACACAAATTTTATGACATGAACTTGATTATAACTTGACACGAACTTGAAAATGACCTGATACGCGAACAATAAATATAAAATACTCATATTCAATCAAACTCGAAATTGACACCATCAACCAGTTTATTTAAAAATAAACATTAACTCTATTTTCTTGTTTTTTGGGTTGAACCCGGGGTTTGCGTTCCCACCTTCCTGTCCATATCTTTGAGTTAAAGTTGTATTTGTAGAAAAAGAGAGGCAACAACCATCCTCTTTTTCAAATCATTTTCTGCTCTTCTTCCTTCCAAATGCCTCTCTAGCTAGTCAATGATCAATATGTACCTGCAAAGAAATTATCCGTGACGTCCTTGGAAGAACCTAATCGCAAGAAAACCAAACAACGTGTACTATTTAACCAACATTACGTGGTAATTACCATGCCCCTTCCCACCATTACCTTATCCATTTTTATACTCAGATCCATTCTCATCACAGTGTAGCTCGTGGCTATACAATGACTTATTAAAACTCACTTGCATTTGGATTCACAATCAACATTTTGTTTTTGTGTGGAAGGGCTTGGGAGGCATTGGGTGGGAGGAATTCGTGGCATAAACATTTTATTTCGTTCATTTAGCTCCCACATCTAATCAAAACAGATTTTATATACAGCTCAAAAACAAAAAACAGTAGAATGAATCTCTACAAGTATACATGCATGTTCCTTTTGTACTATTCCAAAAGTTTAAGTTATTGTAGTGGGTGTAATTTAAGTATTTACCGTGTTAAACAACTATTTAATCTAAAAGTTTAAATTGCTGGGAGGGTGTAATTAAGTATTTATACTTCAATACTATTAATATGAAATATGAACTTTTTATATGAGAATAGATCAAAAGAAATTGTTGAAAATAATGTAGGGACCAATCNTGAAATAAAATTAAAAATTAAAAACTCCTAAATTTTAAGAGTTTGATTAACATTAAAATATTTTCTCTCTCATATCTATCTATATCTATATATATGCTAAAAGTTTGACTAATATTAAAATTTTTTCTCTCTCTTATCTATATATATATATATATATATATATATATATATATATATATTAACATTAAAAATAAAAAATAGTAACATTTAAACATAAAAAAAATTGAAACATTCAATATTAATATTTTTAAAAAATAACAACAGTAACATGTTCAACAAAAATATTAACATGTTCAATAAAAATAGTAATATGCTTAACAAAAATAATAACATACTTAACAATAATTATTTCTCTCAAATTCAAACGCAAAAAATAATATCATTCAAATACAAAAAATAGTAATATTAAAAAAAATAGTAACATTGAATATTAATATTTAGAAAAATAATAGTAATAGTATACTCAACAAAAACAGTAACACGCTCAAAAATAATAGTAACATAAACAATAACATACTCAACAAAAGCAGTAACATGAACAGTAACATAATAAAAAAAATAGTAACATGAATTTTAATTTTACTATTCAAATTCATAGTAATTTTTTTTTTGTATTTGAATGCTACTATTTTTTATTTTTAATGTTAGTCAAACTCTTAACCTATATATAGATATAGATAGATATGAGAAAGAAAAAATTAACTTCCTTTCAAAGAAGAGTATTTTTGAGATAAAAAAAAAAGTGGACTTAAGTCATTACATATAATATTAAATATGGACTTAGTCCCTTATAAGTTTCCTTGCAGGACTTATCTTCAAACAAGTACATTTAGAGGGACTCACTTCCAATTTTCACAATTTTAAATATATAGTTAGTCCGCATAGAAAATTAAATTCATGAAAATTGTAAACCTTACAAAAAGACCCCAAAAATTTTAATTTTAATAATTTGGGTTCATTATCCAATCGATAACATTATGGGACATTTGAAAGTCGATACACGAAATTGGACTTAATTTTTAAAAAGTATATAAGAAAAAATATTTTGTTAAAAAAATCCACTTAAGACATAAAAAGACTTGAATACCCTTTTAATATAAATAAATTTTCTAATTTTTTTTAAAAAAAACCCCACATATATATATATGATTTCTAATATAACAAAAACCTAAAGAAAATCACAAAAAGTCAAATTATGTACTTGGATACAATTAAATTCTAAAAATAAGAACTTAATGACCTAATATTAAGAACTATGTACTTTTTGACAATTAAGTCTAATTTTGTATACCTCCGTACAATTTTTCCTAAAATTAGAAACCCAAAAATCAAAAATTAAAATAAAGAAGTCCTCAAAAAATAACTCTTATTTACCTCCCACCCATTCACGCAGACACTCTCTCTCTCTCTCTCTCTCCATCCAGTAAAAAACAAAAGAAAAAAAAATTTTAACATAAAAGGAAAAGCTAAAACCTTTCTTTCATTCTCTCTTTACTATAACACTAACACATTCTCTCTTTCACGCACAAAAAATATTAAATAAAAAATAAAAAATTTAATTAATTTTAAATAAAAAAACTAATACTAAAAATAGATGGGCCTAATTTAATGGTATCGTATTAGACCTCGAATTGTCTTAAGCTACCCATACACCACAATACATAATTGCTAATAATGTTTAGCACCGGGAAATTAAAGAAATATTTTCGGAACAACATGCAATCAGAAGGAGTATAATCACTTAAATTAATTGGTTGGTCTTTCCCTCTTATAGGATGGTTGAAAATGAATACTGATGGCTGCTCGAAAAGGAATCGGGTCCTGCAGCAATAGGAGTTTTCAGAAATGATCATGGGGTGCAACAAAAAGGATTTTATGGAAAACTGCCTAACCTTAATAGCACACAAGCGGAGCTATGGCCAATGGGCCATCTTTAGAGGTCTTCAACTCATTCATGCAGAGAATAAGGATAGGGTTGTCACATAAACAGATTCACTGGATGCACACATATTGCTTACTGCAAGGATAGAAGAACACATCCAGAGAGAACATTCATTGCGAAGTGTAAGAATTTGATGGGATCAGGAAACATCCCCATTATCCACACACTGAGGGAAGGTAACTTCTGCACAAATTGGCTTGCTAACCTGGGAATTCAGCAAGATGACCAAATGGTGGTCCTTCACACCCCTCCAAGTTCATTGGGAAATCTTCTCAATATTGATGTTGCTAGTGTTTCCTTTGTTAGAGGGTATAACTTACCCTTTTTTTACTTTCCAATGTACTCAAAAAAAAAAAAGTGATGGGCCAGGCCCAAGGGCCCAACCCATATTATAAGCCCGACTTAAATTAATGATCCAATCCTAAGAGATCTAGCAAATCTAGCCCAAACGAGGTCCAAGCCAGACAAGTTCATCAGGGAGTTGAACCACCAAGGGAACGTCCTGGAGCCTATCCCTCAAGGCCTGGAGAGAGTCAACCTTTCCACATCCCTTGACCAAGTCATTTGTAGTGCATCATAATTTCCTTGCTGGTTGAGGAGAGGAGAGGTTGCCAAGGAGAGGAGAAGTCGCCAAGAGATTCAATTACTATTAAACGGCCTCAATTATGACCGTCAGACTAGCTATCCAATTACTACACATGAAACTATAAATTGTAAGTTCTCCCAACACTTGGGGGGCATCTCACAAAGAGTCAAGCTCATCTCCTCTCTCTCTTGTAATCCTTGATCTCCCTACACCCTAGAGTTAATAAAGTTCTCAGCGAACCTAGCCATTGAAAGTGGACGTAAGTCTTGTTGACTGAACCACTATAAATCTTGTTTCTTCTCTCCCTCTATTTATTTTACTGTATTTTATACTATTACTTGACTAATTGTGTGCAAAATAATTTGTGCATCATCAAAAAAGCATCAAGGCTTTGCACAGTTTTAAGAAACTGGCTCATCTTACTCCCTATGAGACACCTCTTCTTACCCGGTCTTGGGCAAATTAAATGAATGGAAAGACCATTCATTGCTTTCGACCTTGTTGATGTATCCATTGAGAGACTCACCTATTTCCCATAAGGCTTCACATGTTGGAATATACGGTTGCCAATTCTCTAAAACAATTAGACTTCCATAAATTCCTCTTAGAAATGACATCGGTGGGTGAGACAAGTCGTGTGTAGATATTATAGGTTGGGAATATTTTTTAAAATTTCAACTCATTTTCAACTTGTTAAAACCGGTTGAGTCACAATTCTTTAGCTCATAGATAAGAAATCAAAATACACCATTGTCAGCACCGCAGAACCATCATCAACACCACTGCCCAGCCACCACCACCATTCAAGTCAGACCAAGAAATATATTTTTGGATGGGTACGTTAACTGCAATCTTTAATATATTTCTTCTAGTTGATAAAAGTAAAATGATGCAATTTTATTTATGTTAACATAGAGACCCATCACAGTCTAATTGCTATTGATTTCACGGTCAAAATAAAAACATGAATAAAATGTTTGTAAATTGTGCGTGCATGATCTTATACAATATAAACACAAGAACAGATCTCTTCCATGATGAACACGTGTCCGTCGATTGAGTGTCCAATCTTACTACTTGGGACCGGTTGTGAGGGCCGAAGGTGGCCTAAGGAGGGATAATGAATCATTTTTATAAGTCGCTTGAACGATCCTGGGAGGTTAAGGGAGGCTCTTGGAACAAAGAAAAACAAGTTAAAAGGGCGCTGAAGTGTTTTTCGGCGTATCCCCTCCGACGATCAAGTCAGTTCTTTGAGAGAGGGGAAGAAGAAAACATTGTATGATGCTTGAGAAAGGGTTTATTGCATATCTCTTTCATGTGTTTGTAAAGACTATTTATACCTTAAAAACTCATCATTGTTGACAGCGTAGCTAGTAGGTAATCATTGGAGGTGGACTGTGTGCACACCAATTTCTATGAGTCATGTTCTTATTCTTAACTGCTCGAGACCCCAAGCAACTAATGCTTTCTCCTTGGTCTGCCGAACGTTTAATGACCTTCCCTCGGCGGGGGTGTATTAAATGCCCAAGCTTTGGGACATTTATTACCTTTCACTTCTAAGCTCTCATGCATTAAATGTTGTCTCATCAAGGGAAGGGTGCATTAAATACTTGTTTTTCCAAGTTGTGTGTTAGCAAGGGCATTTTGGTCTCTTTGTCTCTGATCTGACACAATACGCCATGTGTCCATTCTCCCTTAGTTGAGCCTTCTGCTTTCTTGTGCCTCTGGACACCATTTGAGTAAGACGAGGTTATGATGACTAGTCTAGTCTAGCCTAGGCTAGTGATCTGTCCATCAATAGCCCTGCAGGAGCAGATATGCTTTGTAGACGAATATACCTCGGTGCCGAGGGTCCAGCGTCGCTAGGGGACGATGTACCCAAAACTGACCGAGGGATACGTGTCGGTCTATGGGATACTGGGGATCCTTGATCCCTGTGAATATTCTCCTTGGGGGAAGGGGGATTATGGACCGACGCGCACGTGTCGTGATTTGATCAGCGAGTATTCATTGACGCTGAGAACACGTGTTGTTATCTTGGAGTATCTGAAAATGTCCCATTAGTTGCCCCCTAGCCTTCGATCTTCTGACACTGAGGACACGCATTGTAAAAAGACGAAGGATTCTGCAACTGCCCCAATCACCCCATCATTACTTCTAGTCGTTTTATGTTGCTTAGGAGGTCGTGCGCATTAAATGCGCCCCTTCGTGCTTCGTGCCCAATAATGGGGACAGGCACTATATAAACAGGTCTNATCAGGAAACATCCCCATTATCCACACACTGAGGGAAGGTAACTTCTGCACAAATTGGCTTGCTAACCTGGGAATTCAGCAAGATGACCAAATGGTGGTCCTTCACACCCCTCCAAGTTCATTGGGAAATCTTCTCAATATTGATGTTGCTAGTGTTTCCTTTGTTAGAGGGTAAAACTTACCCTTTTTTTACTTTCCAATGTACTCAAAAAAAAAAAGTGATGGCCCAGGCCCAAGGGCCCAACCCATATTATAAGCCCGACTTAAATTAATGATCCAATCCTAAGAGATCTAACAAATCTAGCCCAAACGAGGTCCAAGCCAGACAAGTTCATCAGGGAGTTGAACCACCAAGGGAACGTCCTGGAGCCTATCCCTCAAGGCCTGGAGAGAGTCAACCTTTCCACATCCCTTGACCAAGTCATTTGTAGTGCATCATAATTTCCTTGCTGGTTGAGGAGAGGAGAGGTTGCCAAGGAGAGGAGAAGTCGCCAAGAGATTCAATTACTATTAAACGGCCTCAATTATGACCGTCAGACTAGCTATCCAATTACTACACATGAAACTATAAATTGTAAGTTCTCCCAACACTTGGGGGGCATCTCACAAAGAGTCAAGCTCATCTCCTCTCTCTCTTGTAATCCTTGATCTCCCTACACCCTAGAGTTAATAAAGTTCTCAGCGAACCTAGCCATTGAAAGTGGACGTAAGTCTTGTTGACTGAACCACTATAAATCTTGTTTCTTCTCTCCCTCTATTTATTTTACTGTATTTTATACTATTACTTGACTAATTGTGTGCAAAATAATTTGTGCATCATCAAAAAAGCATCAAGGCTTTGCACAGTTTTAAGAAACTGGCTCATCTTACTCCCTATGAGACACCTCTTCTTACCCGGTCTTGGGCAAATTAAATGAATGGAAAGACCATTCATTGCTTTCGACCTTGTTGATGTATCCATTGAGAGACTCACCTATTTCCCATAAGGCTTCACATGTTGGAATATACGGTTGCCAATTCTCTAAAACAATTAGACTTCCATAAATTCCTCTTAGAAATGACATCGGTGGGTGAGACAAGTCGTGTGTAGATATTATAGGTTGGGAATATTTTTTAAAATTTCAACTCATTTTCAACTTGTTAAAACCGGTTGAGTCACAATTCTTTAGCTCATAGATAAGAAATCAAAATACACCATTGTCAGCACCGCAGAACCATCATCAACACCACTGCCCAGCCACCACCACCATTCAAGTCAGACCAAGAAATATATTTTTGGATGGGTACGTTAACTGCAATCTTTAATATATTTCTTCTAGTTGATAAAAGTAAAATGATGCAATTTTATTTATGTTAACATAGAGACCCATCACAGTCTAATTGCTATTGATTTCACGGTCAAAATAAAAACATGAATAAAATGTTTGTAAATTGTGCGTGCATGATCTTATACAATATAAACACAAGAACAGATCTCTTCCATGATGAACACATGTCCGTCGATTGAGTGTCCAATCTTACNCGTGCATGATCTTATACAATATAAACACAAGAACAGATCTCTTCCATGATGAACACGTGTCCGTCGATTGAGTGTCCAATCTTACTACTTGGGACCGGTTGTGAGGGCCGAAGGTGGCCTAAGGAGGGATAATGAATCATTTTTATAAGTCGCTTGAACGATCCTGGGAGGTTAAGGGAGGCTCTTGGAACAAAGAAAAACAAGTTAAAAGGGCGCTGAAGTGTTTTTCGGCGTATCCCCTCCGACGATCAAGTCAGTTCTTTGAGAGAGGGGAAGAAGAAAACATTGTATGATGCTTGAGAAAGGGTTTATNACTTGGGACCGGTTGTGAGGGCCGAAGGTGGCCTAAGGAGGGATAATGAATCATTTTTATAAGTCGCTTGAACGATCATGGGAGGTTAAGGGAGGCTCTTGGAACAAAGAAAAACAAGTTAAAAGGGCGCTGAAGTGTTTTTCGGCGTATCCCCTCCGACGATCAAGTCAGTTCTTTGAGAGAGGGGAAGAAGAAAACACTGTATGATGCTTGAGAAAGGGTTTGTNGGGCGCTGAAGTGTTTTTCGGCGTATCCCCTCCGACGATCAAGTCAGTTCTTTGAGAGAGGGGAAGAAGAAAACATTGTATGATGCTTGAGAAAGGGTTTATTGCATATCTCTTTCATGTGTTTGTAAAGACTATTTATACCTTAAAAACTCATCATTGTTGACAGCGTAGCTAGTAGGTAATCATTGGAGGTGGACTGTGTGCACACCAATTTCTATGAGTCATGTTCTTATTCTTAACTGCTCGAGACCCCAAGCNCCGAGGATGAGATGCCCTTTTTCACTAAAGCAATCATAGAGAGTGGAATTAGGTTCTCTCTGCCTCCTCTACTCCTCCAATTCCTTTCCCATTTCAACCTCTTCCCTAGACAGTGTTGCCTNACGTTTAATGACCTTCCCTCGGCGGGGGTGTATTAAATGCCCAAGCTTTGGGACATTTATTACCTTTCACTTCTAAGCTCTCATGCATTAAATGTTGTCTCATCAAGGGAAGGGCGCATTAAATACTTGTTTTTCCAAGTCGTGTGTTAGCAAGGGCATTTTGGTCTCTTTGTCTCTGATCTGACACAATACGCCACGTGTCCATTCTCCCTTAGTTGAGCCTTCTGCTTTCTTGTGCCTCTGGACACCATTTGAGTAAGACGAGGTTATGATGACTAGTCTAGTCTAGCCTAGGCTAGTGATCTGTCCATCAATAGCCCTGCAGGAGCAGATATGCTTCGTAGACGAATATACCTCGGTGCCGAGGGTCCAGCGTCGCTAGGGGACGATGTACTCAAAACTGACCGAGGGATACGTGTCGGTCTATGGGATACTGGGGATCCTTGATCCCTGTGAATATTCTCCTTGGGGGAAGGGGGATTATGGACCGACGCGCACGTGTCGTGATTTGATCAGCGAGTATTCATTGACGCTGAGAACACGTGTTGTTATCTTGGAGTATCTGAAAATGTCCCATTAGTTGCCCCCTAGCCTTCGATCTTCTGACACTGAGGACACGCATTGTAAAAAGACGAAGGATTCTGCAACTGCCCCAATCACCTCATCATTACTTCTAGTCGTTTTCTGTTGCTTAGGAGGTCGTGCGCATTAAATGCGCCCCTTCGTGCTTCGTGCCCAATAATGGGGACAGGCACTATATAAACAGGTCTTCTCCTTCTTTCCCACACTTTTATCACTTTGAACTCTCAGAGAGCCTTCGCCAGAGACTTCGTTAGAGACACCCTTAGCCACATCGTTTACCATCGGAGACACCCTTAGTCACATCGTTTACCAACCAGTCGTCACCGGAGTTTGGATCAGCAAACCCCCTCTTGTTTCCGAACCTTCCTCGAGAAAGGAACCATTCCAAGTTCCTCGAAAATCTTCGTTTGCATTCTGGTGAGTCCTTGCATCCTTCTTTTCATCCTTCTTCTGGGATTTGCTTTTCATTCCCCAAGAGCCGGAGGTGTTTCTAGTTGTTGTCGTTTTGACCAACCCTCAGGAAACCACTCGGGGTTCTTTGTAGGAAAACTCTATTTCCTTTCCCTTTCCTTTTCATTTTAATTGGAGATGCCCCGACGCCGCCTTGTCACCGAGGACCCCCAAGCTAGTTCCTCGAGGCTAGGGAAGTACAAAGTGAAAGGAGACCAACAGATCGATAGGTTTAGGGCCCAGTATCACATTCCCCAAAACGTAAGTATAGAAGAGTACGACCTAGTTTTGCATAACCGTAATCTCGGGGCCGAGGATGAGATGCCCTTTTTCACTAAAGCAATCATAGAGAGTGGAATTAGGTTCTCTCTGCCTCCTCTACTCCTCCAATTCCTTTCCCATTTCAACCTCTTCCCTAGACAGTGTTGCTTTAATGTCTTTAGGATAATAATGGGGATCCTAGAGCTTAATAACTGTCTCAGGGTAAACGTTGGACTTAACGATATCCTTTTTTGCTACTTCCTGTTGAGGGTCATGCCTCAGCAGAATTTTTACCTCAAAGTCAGGGATCCATTCATGTACCTAGTAACTCACCTCCTTGACTCGGACAAAGGGTACAAGGATGATCTCTTGATCTTCAGCGGATCTTGGGAGCGGGGGACCGGTCCCAAGTACGATGGTCTGAGGTGCCCCCTTGAGTGGAGAACGACAAGTATGTCAACTTCTTCGAGTCCAATTTTTTACTGTCTTGAGGATATTTTGCAAGTGTTAATAACTTTTTTTCTTGTGCAAACGTCTCCGCCTGGGAAGTCGCCCCTCCTTCTCAATTTTTGGTACACTTTGCTGACCTCATAACTGTTTGGAAGTTTGTCGGCAACGACGGGTTTGGTCGGGCCGCTCATCTTCTCTTGGACTACATAGCAGGGTACAAGAAGTTTTCACAGCTCCCCCAACCTTTCAATCCTTTGCAGTGGTCTGAACTATTTGATCAGACAGCGCAGCAAGAGGCTGAGCAGAACTTGAAGGAAGACCCTGACAGGGCTACTAAGGCAGAAGTAGAGGGCGCCTTTGTAGTTGAGGAGTTCGGGGCCAGAGAGGCTTTTGTTCCTTCGCACGCTGAGGTAGGGACCTCAGGGAGAGATTCGTGGCCTGACTTCAACATCCTCCAGTCCCTAGACGCAGAGAATGCCTTTGAGGTAGTCATGTCACACACGCCCCGCATAGACCTGAGTTTCTGGAGGCAGAGACAAGCCCTCGTTGCAGAGAGAGGACGGGGGTCAACCAGCAGCGCCCCATCAACAGGGACCAGCGCCAACCCCTCACCCTCGAGGGCCGCTGGTTGAGGTCATGTGCGTGACCGAGATCCCTAAGTTGAAGAGGAGAGGAGGACCAAGGAAAGACACGACGGCCCTGGTAGGGGATCCAGGGCCCCCTCCGCTAAATAACAAAGCGGGGAGGGATCGTGGGTTGCCCCCTCCACCTCAAAAGCAACAACAACAGTAGAGACAACAACTGCAATAGAAGAGACAGACTTCACCTCCCCCGCCGCAGACGGTGGAAGTTGCGGAGTGGGACCCTCGGGCTACTGATCACATGAACCGGGTGATCAGGGTCAACGATTTCATTTTGTAGGACCCCCATATCACCAATACGGTGAGCGAGATGCTCCACTTCGAGGTTGACATAGAGGCTCACAGGGGGCGGACAACGAACACGTTGTTCCGTTCTATCATTCAGAATTCTCTAGTCGTAAGTACATCCTTGGTTTAGCCTTTCCTTACTGTATCACCCACATATTATCCAAGTTCTTTCCCTCGCAAGCCACCTAACAAATCTCCATAATCGTTGTGCGATACCATGCAGCTAGGATGGACCTCCAACGGACCTAGGAGCAGAAGGAAGAGATTGAAGGAGTCCTAACCAGTGCTAAGGAGGATGTGGCTGCCAGAGACTCCACCCTCATGGGCTAGGCCACTTAGATTGAGCAACTGCTCAAGGACAGCGAATTGACGAAGGTCGATGCTGAAAACCTAAGTGTCGCCTTGGTCGACACTGAGAGGAGGATTACACAGCAGACGTAGCGGCTCTCAGCGGCCGAAGTGAGGGCCGTCGAGTCAGAGGAGAATTGCCTAGCTCTGACCCAGGAGCTGGACAGGGTCAGGGCGGAAGCGGATAATAGAAAGTTTGAGGAGCAAATTCGAGAGGAGTTTGTCGATGACATACTACCCGCCCTTGAGGAGAACAGTAAAGAATTCTTCAAAAAGGGGTGCGATGAGGCGCTCCGAGCCGCCAGTGTCCTTTTAGACTCTCCACTCTTCCAGATGCACAACTACGTGCCGTCGGCGGAGATGGCACAGGCCGAGGCCGAGATTGCTGCTGAGGTGCGACCCCAACGCCGATGCAAGTTTTGGCAGACCCAACTGAGGTGCTAATTCTCGTCCCATCCGATGAGGCCCTGCCGGAGTCAGCCCCTTCTCTTCCCGAGTCCAACATTCCTCAAACCCTGCTTGTTGCTGATTCTGCCCCCAGCTCTGTCTGCCCGAGAAGCTGCTCATCCCTTATGCGTTGATTCTCCTTGCAGCGACGTGTTGGAGATGTCCGCGGCCAGATGAAAAATTCTTCTTTCTTTTTGAACTGTACATTTGCATTTGAATATGTAATTTCTCTCCTGTCCTTGTAGCTCTCAGGGACGCAAAACCCCGTTTTTTGGAATGAATAACTCATCTTTCACTATTGAGCACTTGCTTTTTTTATTGGCACCATATATATATAAATATATATATATATATATATTTTACGCCGATGCTGCAGTAATTATTGGTAACAAAATATCCCCTTAGCTTTGACACCTGGGGAGTAATTTGGTTGACCCGCCTGATTGATTCAGCTTCATCATTTCTATGGGTCTTACGCGCCCTCGGGGTGGTGTCCTCCCCAGGGGTTGGTTCCTCAGACTGCCTTGAAGGCCTTACCCTTCCAAGAGGCTTGCTCCCGATTTTCCTTCGGAGGCAGGAGTTCTAGAACTCTACCTCCAGGGCCTTACCCTTCCAGGAGGCTTGCTCCTGATTTTCTTTCGGAGGCAGGAGTCCTTGAACTCTACCTCCAAGGTCTTACCCTTTCAGGAGGCTTGCTCCTGGTTTTCCTTTGGAGGTAGGAGTCCTTGAACTCTGCTTCCAAGGTCTTGCCCTTTCAGGAGGCTTGCTCCTGGTTTTTCTTCGGAGGCAGGAGTTCTTGAACTCTGCCTTCAAGACNTACTAAGGCAGAAGTAGAGGGCGCCTTTGTAGTTGAGGAGTTCGGGGCCAGAGAGGCTTTTGTTCCTTCGCACGCTGAGGTAGGGACCTCAGGGAGAGATTCGTGGCCTGACTTCAACATCCTCCAGTCCCTAGACGCAGAGAATGCCTTTGAGGTAGTCATGTCACACACGCCCCGCATAGACCTGAGTTTCTGGAGGCAGAGACAAGCCCTCGTTGCAGAGAGAGGACGGGGGTCAACCAGCAGCGCCCCATCAACAGGGACCAGCGCCAACCCCTCACCCTCGAGGGCCGCTAGTTGAGGTCATGTGCGTGACCGAGATCCCTAAGTTGAAGAGGAGAGGAGGACCAAGGAAAGGCACGACGGCCCTGGTAGGGGATCCAGGGCCCCCTCCGCTAAATAACAAAGCGGGGAGGGATCGTGGGTTGCCCCCTCCACCTCAACAGCAACAACAACAGTAGAGACAACAACTGCAATAGAAGAGACAGACTTCACCTCCCCCGCCGCAGACGGTGGAAGTTGCGGAGTGGGACCCTCGGGCTACTGATCACATGAACCGGGTGATCAGGGTCAACGATTTCATTTTGTAGGACCCCCATATCACCAATACGGTGAGCGAGATGCTCCACTTCGAGGTTGACATAGAGGCTCACAGGGGGCGGACAACGAACACGTTGTTCCGTTCTATCATTCAGAATTCTCTAGTCGTAAGTACATCCTTGGTTTAGCCTTTCCTTACTGTATCACCCACATATTATCCAAGTTCTTTCCCTCGCAGGCCACCTAACAAATCTCCATAATCGTTGTGCGATACCATGCAGCTAGGATGGACCTCCAACGGACCTAGGAGCAGAAGGAAGAGATTGAAGGAGTCCTAACCAGTGCTAAGGAGGATGTGGCTGCCAGAGACTCCACCCTCATGGGCTAGGCCACTTAGATTGAGCAACTGCTCAAGGACAGCGAATTGACGAAGGTCGATGCTGAAAACCTAAGTGTCGCCTTGGTCGACACTGAGAGGAGGATTACACAGCAGACGTAGCGGCTCTCAGCGGCCGAAGTGAGGGCCGTCGAGTCAGAGGAGAATTGCCTAGCTCTGACCCAGGAGCTGGACAGGGTCAGGGCGGAAGCGGATAATAGAAAGTTTGAGGAGCAAATTCGAGAGGAGTTTGTCGATGACATACTACCCGCCCTTGAGGAGAACAGTAAAGAATTCTTCAAAAAGGGGTGCGATGAGGCGCTCCGAGCCGCCAGTGTCCTTTTAGACTCTCCACTCTTCCAGATGCACAACTACGTGCCGTCGGCGGAGATGGCACAGGCCGAGGCCGAGATTGCTGCTGAGGTGCGACCCCAACGCCGATGCAAGTTTTGGCAGACCCAACTGAGGTGCTAATTCTCGTCCCATCCGATGAGGCCCTGCCGGAGTCAGCCCCTTCTCTTCCCGAGTCCAACATTCCTCAAACCCTGCTTGTTGCTGATTCTGCCCCCAGCTCTGTCTGCCCGAGAAGCTGCTCATCCCTTATGCGTTGATTCTCCTTGCAGCGACGTGTTGGAGATGTCCGCGGCCAGATGAAAAATTCTTCTTTCTTTTTGAACTGTACATTTGCATTTGAATATGTAATTTCTCTCCTGTCCTTGTAGCTCTCAGGGACGCAAAACCCCGTTTTTTGGAATGAATAACTCATCTTTCACTATTGAGCACTTGCTTTTTTTATTGGCACCATATATATATAAATATATATATATATATATATTTTACGCCGATGCTGCAGTAATTATTGGTAACAAAATATCCCCTTAGCTTTGACACCTGGGGAGTAATTTGGTTGACCCGCCTGATTGATTCAGCTTCATCATTTCTATGGGTCTTACGCGCCCTCGGGGTGGTGTCCTCCCCAGGGGTTGGTTCCTCAGACTGCCTTGAAGGCCTTACCCTTCCAAGAGGCTTGCTCCCGATTTTCCTTCGGAGGCAGGAGTTCTAGAACTCTACCTCCAGGGCCTTACCCTTCCAGGAGGCTTGCTCCTGATTTTCTTTCGGAGGCAGGAGTCCTTGAACTCTACCTCCAAGGTCTTACCCTTTCAGGAGGCTTGCTCCTGGTTTTCCTTTGGAGGTAGGAGTCCTTGAACTCTGCTTCCAAGGTCTTGCCCTTTCAGGAGGCTTGCTCCTGGTTTTTCTTCGGAGGCAGGAGTTCTTGAACTCTGCCTTCAAGACCTTGCCCTTTCAGGAGGCTTGCTCCTGATTTTCCTTCAGAGGCAGGAGTCCTTGAACTCTGCCTCCAGGGCCTTACCTTTTCAAGAGGCTTGCTCCTGTTTTTCTTTCGGAGGTAGGAGGCTTGCTCCTGGTTTTTCTTCGGAGGCAGGAGTCCTTGAACTCTGCCTCTAGGGCATTACCCTTTCAGGAGGCTTGCTCATGTTTTTCTTTCGGAGGCAGGAGTCCTTGAACTCTACTTCTAGGGTCTTGTCCTTGTGATACTATCATTAATAAGTGCTGAGAGAGATAATACTTAAAAATAGTACTTCTTTGAATTTATCACATTCCAAGGCCGTATTATAGGTNGTCAGCCCCTTCTCTTCCCGAGTCCAACATTCCTCAAACCCTGCTTGTTGCTGATTGTCCCCTGTGTCGAAGACTTGAGTCCTNCCAGCAGCGCCCCATCAACAGGGACCAGCGCCAACCCCTCACCCTCGAGGGCCGCTGGTTGAGGTCATGTGCGTGACCGAGATCCCTAAGTTGAAGAGGAGAGGAGGACCAAGGAAAGACNCATGTCACACACGCCCCGCATAGACCTGAGTTTCTGGAGGCAGAGACAAGCCCTCGTTGCAGAGAGAGGACGGGGGTCAACCAGCAGCGCCCCATCAACAGGGACCAGCGCCAACCCCTCACCCTCGAGGGCCGCTAGTTGAGGTCATGTGCGTGACCGAGATCCCTAAGTTGAAGAGGAGAGGAGGACCAAGGAAAGGCACGACGGCCCTGGTAGGGGATCCAGGGCCCCCTCCGCTAAATAACAAAGCGGGGAGGGATCGTGGGTTGCCCCCTCCACCTCAAAAGCAACAACAACAGTAGAGACAACAACTGCAATAGCAGAGACAAANAGGTAGGAGGCTTGCTCCTGGTTTTTCTTCGGAGGCAGGAGTCCTTGAACTCTGCCTCTAGGGCATTACCCTTTCAGGAGGCTTGCTCATGTTTTTCTTTCGGAGGCAGGAGTCCTTGAACTCTACTTCTAGGGTCTTGTCCTTGTGATACTATCATTAATAAGTGCTGAGAGAGATAATACTTAAAAATAGTACTTCTTTGAATTTATCACATTCCAAGGCCGTATTATAGGTTTTTCTCTCATATCTTCTAATCTATATGATCCGGAGCCCCCTACTGACACCACTTTGTAAGGTCCTTCCCAGTTAGGTCTCATTTTCCCATCTGCTGGGTCTCGGGTATTGGCCGTCACCTTTTTGAGGACCAAGTCACCGACTTGAAATTCTCGGGTCTTGACTCTTTTGTTGTGAAGTTTGGAAATCCTTTCTTGATATTTGGTCATTCTTAAGGCAGCCATTTTCGTTCTTTCCTCTGCCAGATCCAAATCCAGGCCAAGTTGTTGGTTATTGTCCCCTGTGTCGAAGACTTGAGTCTTTATGGTGGGGAGTCCCACTTTCAAAGGTATGACTGCCTCTACCCCATAAGCCAGGGNACTTCACCTCCCCCGCCGCAGACGGTGGAAGTTGCGGAGTGGGACCCTCGGGCTACTGATCACATGAACCGGGTGATCAGGGTCAACGATTTCATTTTGTAGGACCCCCATATCACCAATACGGTGAGCGAGATGCTCCACTTCGAGGTTGACATAGAGGCTCACAGGGGGCGGACAACGAACACGTTGTTCCGTTCTATCATTCAGAATTCTCTAGTCGTAAGTACATCCTTGGTTTAGCCTTTCCTTACTGTATCACCCACATATTATCCAAGTTCTTTCCCTCGCAAGCCACCTAACAAATCTCCATAATCGTTGTGCGATACCATGCAGCTAGGATGGACCTCCAACGGACCTAGGAGCAGAAGGAAGAGATTGAAGGAGTCCTAACCAGTGCTAAGGAGGATGTGGCTGCCAGAGACTCCACCCTCATGGGCTAGGCCACTTAGATTGAGCAACTGCTCAAGGACAGCGAATTGACGAAGGTCGATGCTGAAAAACTAAGTGTCGCCTTGGTCGACACTGAGAGGAGGATTACACAGCAGACGTAGCGGCTCTCAGCGGCCGAAGTGAGGGCCGTCGAGTCAGAGGAGAATTGCCTAGCTCTGACCCAGGAGCTGGACAGGGTCAGGGCGGAAGCGGATAATAGAAAGTTTGAGGAGCAAATTTGAGAGGAGTTTGTCGATGACATACTACCCGCCCTTGAGGAGAACAATAAAGAATTCTTCAAAAAGGGGTGCGATGAGGCGCTCCGAGCCGCCAGTGTCCTTTTAGACTCTCCACTCTTCCAGATGCACAACTACGTGCCGTCGGCGGAGATGGCACAGGCCGAGGCCGAGATTGCTGCTGAGGTGCGACCCCAACGCCGATGCAAGTTTTGGCAGACCCACCTGAGGTGCTAATTCTCGTCCCATCCGATGAGGCCCTGCCGGAGTCAGCCCCTTCTCTTCCCGAGTCCAACATTCCTCAAACCCTGCTTGTTGCTGATTCTGCCCCCAGCTCTGTCTGCCCGAGAAGCTGCTCATCCCTTATGCGTTGATTCTCCTTGCAGCGACGTGTTGGAGATGTCCGCGGCCAGATGAAAAATTCTTCTTTCTTTTTGAACTGTACATTTGCATTTGAATATGTAATTTCTCTCCTGTCCTTGTAGCTCTCAGGGACGCAAAACCCCGTTTTTTGGAATGAATAACTCATCTTTCACTATTGAGCACTTGCTTTTTTTATTGGCACCATATATATATAAATATATATATATATATATATTTTACGCCGATGCTGCAGTAATTATTGGTAACAAAATATCCCCTTAGCTTTGACACCTGGGGAGTAATTTGGTTGACCCGCCTGATTGATTCAGCTTCATCATTTCTATGGGTCTTACGCGCCCTCGGGGTGGTGTCCTCCCCAGGGGTTGGTTCCTCAGACTGCCTTGAAGGCCTTACCCTTCCAAGAGGCTTGCTCCCGATTTTCCTTCGGAGGCAGGAGTTCTAGAACTCTACCTCCAGGGCCTTACCCTTCCAGGAGGCTTGCTCCTGATTTTCTTTCGGAGGCAGGAGTCCTTGAACTCTACCTCCAAGGTCTTACCCTTTCAGGAGGCTTGCTCCTGGTTTTCCTTTGGAGGTAGGAGTCCTTGAACTCTGCTTCCAAGGTCTTGCCCTTTCAGGAGGCTTGCTCCTGGTTTTTCTTCGGAGGCAGGAGTTCTTGAACTCTGCCTTCAAGACCTTGCCCTTTCAGGAGGCTTGCTCCTGATTTTCCTTCAGAGGCAGGAGTCCTTGAACTCTGCCTCCAGGGCCTTACCCTTGTGATACTACCATTGATGATACTGTCATTAATCAGTGCTGAGAGAGATAATACTCAAAAGTAGTACTTCTTTAGATTTATCACATTCCAAGGCCGTATTATAGGTTTTTCTCTCATATCTTCTAATCTATATGATCCGGAGCCCCCTACTGACACCACTTTGTAAGGTCCTTCCCAGTTAGGTCTCATTTTCCCATCTGCTGGGTCTCGGGTATTGGCCGTCACCTTTTTGAGGACCAAGTCACCGACTTGAAATTCTCGGGTCTTGACTCTTTTGTTGTGAAGTTTGGAAATCCTTTCTTGATATTTGGTCATTCTTAAGGCAGCCATTTTCGTTCTTTCCTCTGCCAGATCCAAATCCAGGCCAAGTTGTTGGTTATTGTCCCCTGTGTCGAAGACTTGAGTCCTTATGGTGGGGAGTCCCACTTTCAAAGGTATGACTGCCTCTACCCCATAAGCCAGGGAGTAGGGGTCTCCCTTGTCGAGGTCCGAGGGGTGGTCGTATACGCCCTCAGAATGTTCAACAGTTCATCCGCCCATCTTTTCTTGGCTTTTTCCAATCTTTTCTTGATCCCATTGATGATCGTTTTGTTGGAAGATTCGGCTTGCCCATTGACTTGGGGGTATGCAGGGGTAGAATAGAAATTACGGATCCTGAGTTGCTCGCAAAAGGATTTGAAGCGTCTGCTAGTGAATTGAGTCCTGTTATCTGATACAAGCGCTCGGGGAACCCCAAATCTAATGACTATGTCTCCCCAAACAAATTTTTTAGCATCTATTGATTAACCCTAATTAAGGCATAATAGGTAAATTGTGTTAGTTAAATAAAGTTAAACTAGTCAAAATAAATCAAATTAGAATTAGTGTGTGAATAAAAGATAATGCATTAATTGTTGTTCTTTTCAGGATTTTGTGCGTCAAAGCTACAAACTACTGGGGAGCCAATTGCATTAAAGCTACAAACTACTGGGGTGCCAATTATCAAAGCTCAAAACAAAGGAGGATCAAAGAATTCAAGGCCACCTAACAAGATTTTCAAGTCCACCTAACAAGACTCTTCAAGTCCACCTAACAAGATTCAAGGCCACCTAACAAGACTTTCACCCTCCCTTGTTGCCTATAAATACCACCCCTTAGGACTTGTAAAGCATTCATCTTTTGGTAGTGGAAAACCCTCCAAAAGTATTATTGCTTTCCTTATTGCTTATAGCTTTCTTTAAGTATTGCTTTCTTTTATTGTATTCTTGCTTCCTTTTAATTTATTGCTTTCTTTTACTTTAAGTATTGCTTTCTTTTATTGTGTTATTGCTCTTTTACTTCCATTGCTTGAGCTTCCTTCTTCCCTTAGAGGAGTGAAACTCTTCCACTTTTCTAGAGCTTTACCAAAGCCGTGAAGGGTGGAACGTGATTCACTCATTCTTTGTCGAAGATCGGCTCCTTGTGTAAAATGTGTTACCTTGTAACTCCTCTACTTGGAGGGATGAGCATCACTCACTTTTCTAGTTTTAACAAAGCCATGAAGAGTGAGTAGTTTCTCATCCAATCTTTAGTAAGAGGTGGTTATCCGAAAGTTAAATTTATGCAATTCGTTTATGCTTAGCTTTAGTCTTTATTTTTTCATAATGTCTTCTCATCATATTGTTGTCTTTATTTTAAGTATGAATAGCTAAATCTCTTAGTTGGCAAAACCAAGAAGAACCTCCACTTGGGTATACCATATCAACTCATTCTCCTCCCCTCTTTTCAGAGTTCAATGGTTCGGTTTGACTGGGATGAGGGTGGATAACTTGGTGAGTCTTTGATATTCCGTAGGCCTAGTCACGGTTTATGCTTAGATACTCACCAATCTTACCCCTAGCTTCCCACGAATCAATCGTTCATTCATGCTCTATTGGAGGAGGGTTTCGAGTTGAGACGGTATTCCTATTGGAGTGACCTCTTGGATTTGCCAACATTTGTTTCTCATTTTACTAGCATCAAAACAACTTCACCAAACAACTTCCAACAATCAAAGATTTTACACTTTCTTTCTCCCAAAATTACCTTCCCCTCGGTTTACTTCCTTCCCCGTGGAAACGACCTTGGAATACAACCAAGTAAAACACGATCCGTGAAAGTCTCCTTGCGTTTGGGGAGCACTTTTGTTCACACATACTCACATTTGAAATCTCATTCATCCACCATTNGGTAGTGGCATCCACCAACTGGTCAACCTTTGGTAGGGGGTAGTCATCCTTGGAACATGCCTTGTTCAAATCAGGGAAGTCTACGCAGACACGCCATTTCTCCCTTTTTTCTTGGCGCAGATCGTGTTTGATAACCATTCTGAGAACTGTACCTCCTGGATAGTATTGGCCTCTAGGAGCTTATTGACTTCCTCGTTCACCGCCCGGGCGTGATCTGGCGCCATGCGCTATAGCTTCTGCTTTATTGGCTTGCATGCCAGGTCCACATGTAGCTTATGCGTAATTACTTCGAGGTCTACCCTTTTCATTTTCATTGCGTTTCAAGCAAACACTTCTGCATTTTGCCTTAAAAAGTCAGTCATCTCTTCCTGTTCGGCTGCAGGCATTGCAGATCCAATCAGGAAGTATCTCTCCTCATCACCGTCTACTAATAACACCTTCCAGAGGTCTTCTACTGATCGGTCTGTCGGGTCAGTCGGGGGTCGTCCACTCCGGGACACCCGGACTGTGATTACTATTTTTTCAGGATTTCCTTCGGGGCGCGTCACTTCTCTTGGGTGAAAACCCCCGCTCTCACAACCGAGTNTCAGGAGCTTTGTCTATACTGGAATTGGAAAGGTACTCTATGGTGATCCTGCGCGGCAGAGAGGAATGCAGTGCCGAGGCTAGGCAAGCCAGGGCGTCGGCATGCGCGTTCTTATCTCGGGATACTTGCTTGACCTCAATCTTTCTGAACTTTCGGATCACAATTGTCGCCTCGTGATGGTAACCCTTCATCCTCGGGTCCCTTGTCTCGAACTCTCCGTTAATTTGTTTGATTACTAACATGGAATCGCAGTGGATGATCAAGTCTGTAACCCCTGTCGCCTCGACTAATCGAAGCCCTGAGATGAGAGCTTTATACTCAGCTTCATTATTGGATGCTTTGAACCCCAGTCGAACGGCCTGCTCGGTGACCACTCCATCCGGGGATGCTAGCAAGATACCGATTTTGGACCCTTTACTGTTGAAGGAACCGTCCACACATAAAAGCCATGGCGATCCCTTATCATTCTTCGAGGACGTTATGCCAGGAGAGGGTGGCCCTTCCGGGATGGGAGGTCCTCCGAAAAACTCTACTATGAAGTCCGCCAATATCTGACCCTTTATAACAGTTCGAGGTTTGAAGTGAATGTCATATTCTCCCAACTCCACCGCCCACTTGGAAATCCTTCAAGAGAGATATGTCTTTCTCAAAATGGCCTTTAAGGACTGATTGGTAAGGACAGTAATTAGGTGTGCTTATAAATAATGCCTTAGTTTTCTTTCAGTAGTGACCAGGGACAGAACAGTTTTTTCAAGGGTAGGTATCTTGTTTCTGCGTCCAGTAGTGCTTTGCTCACGTAATAAATTAGTTTCTAGTGGCGCTCATGGTCATGAACGAGTACCCCACTGACAGCAAATTTTGATACGGATAAGTACAAGAAGAGTATTTCCCCTTGAATAGGGACGGATAGGGTCAGGAGAACCCTGAGGTATTCCTTGATTCCTGTCAGGGCATCTTCACACTCCGGGCTCCACGTATCCTTTTTCGGCCCTCTTGATGGCCCCAAGGAAGGGTTTACATTTGTTCGAGGAGCGCAAGATGAAACGATTAAGCGCTACCAACATCCCCGTGAGCTTTTGGACTTCTCGGACCATTCGAGGACTCCGGATGTCCAGGATAGCCTGAATCTGATCCGGGTTAGCTTCGACTCCTCATCGACTTACCATATATTCGAGGAATTTGCTGGACTCTACTCCGAAAACACACTTCATTGCGTTTAGCTTCAGCCTATACTCCCTGAGGGTGGAGAAGGTATCGGTCAAATCCACCAGATGGTCACAATTTCTCCTACTTTTAACCAACATGTCGTCGATGTAGACTTACATGGTGTTGTCGATCTGTCTTTTGAACATCCGATTCATCAGCCTCTGGTACGTAGCTTCGGCATTCTTCAGCCCAAATGACATGACTTTGTAGCAGTAAACTC
>CAUOFW020004514.1:102446-154737 GCA_963454935.2 Ilex paraguariensis
GTGGCATCCACCAACTGGTCAACCTTTGGTAGGGGGTAGTCATCCTTGGAACATGCCTTGTTCAAATCAGGGAAGTCTACGCAGACACGCCATTTCTCCCTTTTTTCTTGGCGCAGATCGTGTTTGATAACCATTCTGAGAACTGTACCTCCTGGATAGTATTGGCCTCTAGGAGCTTATTGACTTCCTCGTTCACCGCCCGGGCGTGATCTGGCGCCATGCGCTATAGCTTCTGCTTTATTGGCTTGCATGCCAGGTCCACATGTAGCTTATGCGTAATTACTTCGAGGTCTACCCTTTTCATTTTCATTGCGTTTCAAGCAAACACTTCTGCATTTTGCCTTAAAAAGTCAGTCATCTCTTCCTGTTCGGCTGCAGGCATTGCAGATCCAATCAGGAAGTATCTCTCCTCATCACCGTCTACTAATAACACCTTCCAGAGGTCTTCTACTGATCGGTCTGTCGGGTCAGTCGGGGGTCGTCCACTCCGGGACACCCGGACTGTGATTGCTATTTTTTCAGGATTTCCTTCGGGGCGCGTCACTTCTCTTGGGTGAAAACCCCCGCTCTCACAACCGAATAAAACCAATTTTTTGCAGATGTTTGGTCCCCTTGAATCTCCATTATTCCCTCCGGTGTAGCAAACTTCAATTTCTGGTGATAAGTAGAGTGCACTGCCCCTAGCGCATGTAACCAAGCTTGTCTCATGATCACATTGTAGAGAGAGTTCGTATCAATCACAACAAACTCAGTGTTGATAGTGAAAGGACCCGTGATGACAGGCAATGTAATATGGGCAAGGCAAACGAGCCGTTAAATCCGACGAGGGGCGTCCTCACCTTAGTGAGGTCTTTGAGGCTGAAGGCCATCCGCTTTAAGGTTTCGAAGTACATCACCTTCGAAGAACTCCCGGAATATNCATTATTGGATGCTTTGAACCCCAGTCGAACGGCCTGCTCGGTGACCACTCCATCCGGGGATGCTAGCAAGATACCGATTTTGGACCCTTTACTGTTGAAGGAACCGTCCACACATAAAAGCCATGGCGATCCCTTATCATTCTTCGAGGACGTTATGCCAGGAGAGGGTGGCCCTTCCGGGATGGGAGGTCCTCCGAAAAACTCTACTATGAAGTCCGCCAATATCTGACCCTTTATAACAGTTCGAGGTTTGAAGTGAATGTCATATTCTCCCAACTCCACCGCCCACTTGGAAATCCTTCAAGAGAGATATGTCTTTCTCAAAATGGCCTTTAAGGACTGATTGGTAAGGACAGTAATTAGGTGTGCTTATAAATAATGCCTTAGTTTTCTTTCAGTAGTGACCAGGGACAGAACAGTTTTTTCAAGGGTAGGTATCTTGTTTCTGCGTCCAGTAGTGCTTTGCTCACGTAATAAATTAGTTTCTAGTGGCGCTCATGGTCATGAACGAGTACCCCACTGACAGCAAATTTTGATACGGATAAGTACAAGAAGAGTATTTCCCCTTGAATAGGGACGGATAGGGTCAGGAGAACCCTGAGGTATTCCTTGATTCCTGTCAGGGCATCTTCACACTCCGGGCTCCACGTATCCTTTTTCGGCCCTCTTGATGGCCCCAAGGAAGGGTTTACATTTGTTCGAGGAGCGCAAGATGAAACGATTAAGCGCTACCAACATCCCCGTGAGCTTTTGGACTTCTCGGACCATTCGAGGACTCCGGATGTCCAGGATAGCCTGAATCTGATCCGGGTTAGCTTCGACTCCTCATCGACTTACCATATATTCGAGGAATTTGCTGGACTCTACTCCGAAAACACACTTCATTGCGTTTAGCTTCAGCCTATACTCCCTGAGGGTGGAGAAGGTATCGGTCAAATCCACCAGATGGTCACAATTTCTCCTACTTTTAACCAACATGTCGTCGATGTAGACTTACATGGTGTTGTCGATCTGTCTTTTGAACATCCGATTCATCAGCCTCTGGTACGTAGCTTCGGCATTCTTCAGCCCAAATGACATGACTTTGTAGCAGTAAACTCCCCTCGGAGTGATGAATGCCATTTTTTCTTGATCTGGGGGATGGAGAGGGATTTGATGATATCCTGCCCTGGCATCCAGGAAGTCCATGCGCTGATACCCGGTAGTGGCATCCACCAACTAGTCAACCTTTGGTAGGGGTAGTCATCCTTGGAACATGTCTTGTTCAAATCAGGGAAGTCTACGCAGACACACCATTTCTCCCTTTTTTCTTGGCGCAGATCGTGTTTGATAACCATTCTGAGAACTGTACCTCCTGGATAGTATTGGCCTCTAGGAGCTTATTGACTTCCTCGTTCACCGCCCGGGCGTGATCTGGCGCCATGCGCTATAGCTTCTGCTTTATTGGCTTGCATGCCAGGTCCACATGTAGCTTATGCGTAATTACTTCGAGGTCTACCCTTTTCATTTTCATTGCGTTTCAAGCAAACACTTCTGCATTTTGCCTTAAAAAGTCAGTCATCTCTTCCTGTTCGGCTGCAGGCATTGCAGATCCAATCAGGAAGTATCTCTCCTCATCACCGTCTACTAATAACACCTTCCAGAGGTCTTCTACTGATCGGTCTGTCGGGTCAGTCGGGGGTCGTCCACTCCGGGACACCCGGACTGTGATTGCTATTTTTTCAGGATTTCCTTCGGGGCGCGTCACTTCTCTTGGGTGAAAACCCCCGCTCTCACAACCGAATAAAACCAATTTTTTGCAGATGTTTGGTCCCCTTGAATCTCCATTATTCCCTCCGGTGTAGCAAACTTCAATTTCTGGTGATAAGTAGAGTGCACTGCCCCTAGCGCATGTAACCAAGCTTGTCTCATGATCACATTGTAGAGAGAGTTCGTATCAATCACAACAAACTCAGTGTTGATAGTGAAAGGACCCGTGATGACAGGCAATGTAATATGGGCAAGGCAAACGAGCCGTTAAATCCGACGAGGGGCGTCCTCACCTTAGTGAGGTCTTTGAGGCTGAAGGCCATCCGCTTTAAGGTTTCGAAGTACATCACCTTCGAAGAACTCCCGGAATATACCAACACCCTCTTGACATCGAACTTGCCTATTTTCAGAGTTATGATTAGGGTGTCGTTATGGGGAGTCACCACGCCTGCCAAGTCCGGTCGGAGAGCGTGATACCCGACTCGCCAGTCCTAGCCCTCTTGCTGGGCGGGCCCCCATCGCCCTTGACAACTTTTCTCGTAAGGGCTACCCTCTTGAGATCGGACTCAAGCTCTTTGGACGTCGAGCGATCTAGCGGACACACGTGAATCACGTCTATGACGTTGTCTTGTGCCACGGTCGGGGCAGGGGCATGTCCCTCTGACTTTCATTCGATGTACTCTTTCAAGTAACCGTCCTAGACCAGCCTTTCCAAAAAAGATTTGTACACTCTGCAATCTTTGGTGCGATGACCAAAATCCCGGTGATAGGAGCACTTCACGTTCTGATCACGGGTGGAAGGATCACTCTGCATCCTAGGCGGCCACTTGAAGAATGACTCATGCTTGATTTTATAGAGCAACTTGTAGATGAATTCCTTGAACACAGTGTGAACACCCTTAAATGCCCCTCCTGGAGGGGGTACCAGCCCCTTTCAGGAGATGTCCTCTCGTTCCCTCTCTTTTCTCCTAGGGACGAGAGTTTTGCCTTTGTCGCCCCCATCTCATCTTCGATCCTAGAGTATTTGTTTATTCGGGTCATCAATTCGCTCATATCTAAGGGAGTCTTCTTAGTCAGAGATTGGTAGAGGTCCGTGTCCCTTGCCAGGCCGAGCCTAAAGGATGCGGTCGCCATGACTTTCGAACACCCCTCTATCTCACTGACCTCCTCCCAGTACCGAATGACGTACTGACGAAGGGTTTTCGGTTCCCTCTGCCTGAGGGTCATTAGTGATCCAATATCTTTGGGCCGCTTACTCCCCGTAATGAATCGGGCTAAAAACTGCCTCGTCAACTCCTTCCATGACCCAATGCCTTCGGGAGGAAGAGTCTCGAACCACTTCATAGCGGAATCTCCTAAACTCATGGAGAACACTCGACAAAGGAGCCGTTGGTTTGAGTGATAGAGGGACATCATTTGCTTGTATTGCCTGAGGTGAGCTTCGGAATCAGATCTCTCATCATAAGTTTTAAACCTTGATACAACGAACTTCTTTAGTACCTCCATTTCTCGGATATCCCTAGTAAAAGGGGATTGCATTGCCTCGTCTTCTGCGTCGTCCTGGACGGCCTTACCCCTTCTTCTGGATTCCAGTCGAGCTCTGAGGTCAGTCTCCACCTCAGGGGGATGTCCTCTGAGGTTTCTAAGGTCGTTGACGTGGTTCCCCTTCTCCGGGTGTCGTGTGGAAAGGGTTGAATCCTCCTCGGACTCGTCCCCCTTCCCGCGCCTTGACAGGCTTCGCTGGAGGTCGTCCCAAGCCAAAGGCCTTGCCTTCCTGGAATGACCATCGAAGGGGTGCTCAATGGCTCTTGGGCGCTTTGGGACCCTGGAACTCTCAACTTTGTTGTTCAAGTGATCGTCGGGGGCTGCAAATTCATTGAGCCGGCTTAGGACATTCACATTATCTTTTTTTAACTGCCGTAGTCGATCCTCAAATTTTTCTTCAATCACTTCCGCTAGTTGTCGAGCCAAGGGGGCGGATCCTCCTGACCCAATGCCCATACTGGTTAGAGGAGTATGCCCCCTTGACTGAACAAAAAGGTTCCTGTTGTCACCAGCGTGATCCCTCCTCCCGTCTTGATGAGGAGTTTGTAACTCGAGACTTCTTTGTTGGAGACCTTTCCTTTCTGTCGAGTATTCACCATGGTCACTGTTCTTTCTAGAAATGGAACTAGGAAAACTAGTCGTTTCCCACATACGGCGCTAGATTGTGCGTGCACGATCCTGCACAATATAAACACAAGAACAGATCTCTTCCGTGATGAACACCTGTCCGTCGATCGAGTGTCCAATCTTGCTACTTGGGACCGGTTGTGAGGGCCAAAGGTGACCTAAGGACGNACTAGGAAAACTAGTCGTTTCCCACATACGGCGCTAGATTGTGCGTGCACGATCCTGCACAATATAAACACAAGAACAGATCTCTTCCGTGATGAACACATGTCCGTCGATCGAGTGTCCAATCTTGCTACTTGGGACCGGTTGTGAGGGCCAAAGGTGATCTAAGGAGGGATAATGAATCGTTTTTATGAGTCGCCTAAACGATTCTGAGAGGTTAAGGGAGGCTCCTGGAACAAAGAAAAATAAGTTAGAAGGGTGCCAGAGTGTTTTTTGGCGTATCCCCTCCGATGATCAAGTCAGTTTTTTGAGAGAGGAGAAGAAGAAAACACTGTATGATGCTTGAAAAAGGGTTTGTTGNGGCAGGGGCATGTCCCTCTGACTTTCATTCGATGTACTCTTTCAAGTAACCGTCCTGGACCAGCCTTTCCAAAAAAGATTTGTACACTCTGCAATCTTCGGTGCGATGATCNAGAGAGGAGAAGAAGAAAACACTGTATGATGCTTGAAAAAGGGTTTGTTGCATACCTCTTTCATGTGTTTGTGAGGACTATTTATACCTTAAAAACTTATCATTGTTGACAGCGTAGCTAGTAGGTAATCATTAGAGGTGGGCAGTATGTANTGCATACCTCTTTCATGTGTTTGTGAGGACTATTTATACCTTAAAAACTTATCATTATTGACAGCGTAGCTAGTAGGTAATCATTAGAGGTGGGCAGTATGCACACCAATTTCTATGAGTCATGTTCTTATTCTTAACTGCTCGGGACCCCGAGCAACTAATGTTTTCTCCTTAGTCTGGCGAACGTTTAATGACCTTCCCTCGGCGGTGGTGTATTAAATGCCCAGGCTTTGAGACATTTATTACCTTTCACTTCCAAGCTCTCATGCATTAAATGTTGTCTCATCAAGGAAAAGGTGCATTAAATACTTGTTTTTCCAAGTTGTGTGTTAGCAAGGACATTTTGGTCTCTTTGTCTCTGATTTGACACAATACGCCACGTGCCCATTCCCCCTTAGTTGAGCCTTTTGCTTTCTTGCGCCTCCTGACACCATTTGAGTAAGACGAGGTTATGATAACTAGTCTAGTCTAGCCTAGGCTAGTGATCTGTCCATCAATAGCCCTGCAGGAGTAGATATGCTTCATAGACGGATATACCTCAGTGCCAAGGGTCCAGCGTCGCTTGGGGCCAATGTACCTAAAGCTGACCGGGGGATACATGTCGGTTTATGGGATACTGGGGATCTTTGATCCCTGTAAATAGTATCCTCAGGGGGGATTATGGACCGACGCGCACGTGTAGTGATGTGATCGGCGAGTATCCATTGACAACGAGGACACATGTCGTCATCTTAGAGTATCTGAAAATGTCCCATCATAAATATACAAATCAAAACCAATCTCAAAGAGCGCAACCATAATAAAAGACAACTAAATGTTCAATTACAGACCGATAATAGGTCTTATTTTCATGTAAGACTCATTATTGAAGGAATAAAAGAATGTAAGTAAGGAAAAATTATGGTTAAAAGAATTGAGGGTTACCAAAAAAATTATGGATTGTTCTATTTAGGACGTATCATATACCTCAAATAAAGGTAAGTCACAGCTCATCAAAATAGCACATAGTCGCCAAAGTAGCGCAACTGCATTCTATATCAGTTCCTTCCTTGATTTGATCCATTGAAAATAACTTATTAGAGAACATATTTGTAAATAGGATAGTCCAAATGTTCTCTGACTTGATTTTTATCACCCTGATGTTTTTTAATTTTTACAAAGTGACCATACATTTTACTACACAGTGGCACTAGCAAAATTGTACATAATAACGAAATTAAACATAAAATGAGCACCCAACATGTATGGGAAACTCAATGTCTCAAAAGTATTTAGGTATGGATATACATACAAATGGGATAAAACATAACATACACCATAAAATATAATTGATGGACCTAGGATTACCGCGGTTCAAGGTTGGCTATGCTCTTACTTGTTTTTAATGTCTACAAAGCCATCTAGGAATGGTTCTACACATGGATTTTCTTAATTTATAGGCATAAAATAGAAAAATAACAATCTAATATACCTAGGTTGCATTACAATATCATCTCTCCGAAATTATATTAAAATTAGTTTAATAGTACAAGTAGACTATGTTAAAGAGGTACTTCTGGTATAAGCATTTCATATAAGTCAATAAGTAGCACGGAGTAATTTTTAGTATCGAACTGTAATATAAATTCTAATTAGAGAATTATAATCTAACACTAATGGGTCTTTGGTCCAATAGTATTACTTATATTGTGAAAGTTTTGTCTTTTTGATGTCAAGGGTTCAAGTCATCTTTCTCCTCCCCTCCCANGTATCGAACTGTAATATAAATTCTAATTAGAGAATTATAATCTAACACTAATGGGTCTTTGGTCCAATAGTATTACTTATATTGTGAAAGTTTTGTCTTCTTGATGTCAAGGGTTCAAGTCATCTTTCTCCTCCCCTCCCAAAAAAAAAAAAAGAGAATTATAATCTAATATATCCCTTAAAATTTTTCTTGAAATAATTATTATTTTCTCTCTCTACACGTGTTAAAACTTGCCACGCGCCACTCAAGAAGACAGTGCTCCGCTTATGGTCACCGTCACCTGCCTCGTTGTTTTTTTTTCTTTTGAAAATCGGATTTGTACTAGAAAATGGGTATGGGTGTATCAGTAAGTGTCAAGCGCCATTTTGTGAGATTGAAAGTGACCAAATCTTGTTCACTAGGCTTGTTTCCATGCACTAGACTTGACTTTGTGTGATACAACTAATTTCTCTCAATATACACAACAAAGCAATGTGTACAATATACCAGTGAACGGCCAACATTGAGAAACAATCTTATGCAAAAAAACTACATTAACAAGTACTCTTTCGGTCTTTCCAGCTGAAAAATCAGTCCAACGTCTTGAAAAAATCACAATGGCATGTCAAGATTGATCCCGCCCAAACTAGGGTCTATTTTTTGTTTGGCTGGTAAAACAGAGATACAAAGAGAGAAACAAGAAGACGAAAGGAAATACTTCTGTTAAAGGATTGTAAATGGTGGGATGATTTTTTATGATGCTTCGCTTGAATCCACTACTTTATATTCTTCAAAGTTGTGGATAGTCTCTACCATTCAAGGAACTTCTGCTAAATTTTACTTGTAAGATCCTCGAAGTTTTATCTAGAGCAAAGTCCAGTTGCACATAACCTCCTTGAAGTCTTAAAATAACGCATCACCCTCTTGTGTTGTTGCATTAAAACCTATGCTTAACTTTGTTAACAATAATGATAAAATGACCTTAGTATCCCATCACTTTATTTTTAACATGAAGAGGCTCAAAACAATTGCGCATGATTAGACTATTAAATAAAAATATGTCATAAAATGTGACAAAAACACTTGCCATAAAAGCATGTGATAGAAGGTATCAAAAGCTGAAGGTAGGGTATCTCTAGCCGAGCCAAAAACGTACTAACTGTTGTTTGTGGTATTTCAAATATAATAAAATTACTTATTTAAATTTCTGATTTGAAACATGTAGTGTATGATAAAACAATAACGAGCTAGAGCGAAACAGTTACACAGAATACAGAAATAGTTACAGAAGAATTAAGGAAATAGTTACATAGTCTTATCGAAACAGTTACTCGTAACTGTTTGTCAAACCAATATAAATACTAACCTGTTTGTAGAACAGAATATGAAGTAAATCAAGGCTAGTGTTTGACACTATGTCCTTAAGAAAAATTTCGCCCCCACACACGGTGCTTATGGAATATAAAACGTCTGTCTCTCAGGATACAATGATCTTTACACGAGTAAAAGTAACACTCCAATCTACTCGTCCAGCGAACCAATTATTGTGTTGTGTATTCTCAAAAAATACAGATTGTCTTAATGCCGAAATGCAATGCAATGTTGTTTGCTTTAGTGCCGAAAGTGGACTGATAAATGAATGAATGCAGAACAGTAATGAGCCTAGGTATTTATAGATTCTTTTGTGACTTTTTGGACAATCACCATACTAAAAGACACAACCCAGAACCCAGTAGACATTACTTGTGTAACTGTTCTATATGAACAGACACAACCCAATTTTCAAACTGGAGGGACGCAAAAATCCGAACCAATGGATACCAAAAATTAAATTTCGGTTCAAAAATTCTCGTCCAATTAATTAACCAATTTTTCTTAAAAAAGATAGGGTTTGGTCTACACCCGAGCCCGGCCCGACCCAGNTCCTTTGGTGGAGGGCGGTATATCCCGGTAATGGGAGGATTGCCCTTGGAAGACAGGGTCCCGGTAATGGGGCAGGGTCTTCACAGTAGGTACTCGTTCCNAGTCAGGTTGAGCGGGCGGCGTGCGTGCACCTATGTGGTCGAATTGAAGGAATGTAGGTACTCGTTTCNTGACCCACAGGTTAGCTGAAATCCTTTGGTGGAGGGCGGTATATCCCGGTAATGGGAGGATTGCCCTTGGAAGACAGGGTCCCGGTAATGGGGCAGGGTCTTCACAGTAGGTACTCGTTCCGCTCATAAAATTGTGGTATCCCTTGGGGCTCAATCTGAAAGAGCAAACTTGACTTATATATGCCCATGTAGAATTTCTTCTTCAACCAATGTAAGATTAGTGTCAAATGCCGCATTGCATAACCTTTATTTTCACATATCAAGATGGTCACTTTGAAGCCTATTTTTTAATTTATTTCTTACTCGATTTGAGCAAGTGAATATACTACGTTATTCTCCTCATGGAATAGAATATGAACCCACGNTATTTTTTAATTTATTTCTTACTCGATTTGAGCAAGTGAATATACTACGTTATTCTTCTCATGGAATAGAATATGAACCCAAGNCCGGTAATGGGAGGATTGCCCTTGGAAGACAGGGTCCCGGTAATGGGGCAGGGTCTTCACACAAAAGGCGCCTTTTGTGTGAAGACCCTACCCCATTACCGGGCNAGAAAGTTTACTCGAAATAATGAATGAATCCCACTTTAATTTAGGCTCAAAATCGACAAAAAATTTAATTTTTACACTTAAAACACTATTTTGGTCCAACATTACTAAGCAGGTTTTGGCCATAGCCAACCAGCTAGCAAACTACTCGGCCAGCATAGCGACCAAGCAATCAATAAAAACTGAGCAAAACTCTAGAATTAAGGTGCAGACCTTAAAATGTAAGATGAACTTAAGTATAAGATATGTACTTCTTCCCAATAATTTGTCTACTCATTCTCAAAACCCTGACAGTTTGTTTGTTTTGTAAGGAGAATGTGCACTTTGTTTGTTTCCCTAAAAAAATTTGGCATCTTTTACATCGCCATCTATCAAAGGTACAATATTTTTTTTGTCATACATAACTATAAAATGTAACCAATTGAAAATTTATTTCGATAACCCCACCATTAATATAAACTTTCACAGTTAGTCATGCCCAACTTGGCACTCTCGCTGCATCATCAGTATCCATGACAAATGCACCCGCCATACCACCAGCTAATACACTATACCAAGCACCTCGCCTTCAGCCCTTATGGCCCCAAAACCGCAATCACAATTACCACCTCATACAACGACCAAAAAACTAGTGTTAAAAAATTACAAACAAAAATTAGAACCTACCTAGTATTGCAAATCAAAATCCAAAGATTCCAAACTAAACCAGAGATCAGAACTTAACAAAAACGACAAATGAAAATTAGAGTAAAATCGAAATCAAACGAAGTGAACCAAAAAGAGATCAAACCAACAGTTACAATTGAGCTAACATGGAATGGAACCAAAATTACATTTGAGTTAGAAATTTGAATTGGAATCGACATCACCATTGAAGGTGGTTTCATACGGTTCACCATTGAATCATAGCTTGCGTTCATACTCTATTCACCAGAGTTTTGTGTGATGTCTAAAAGGAAAATCTAGCCAAGAAAATGGAGTTGTGGTGGTTAATTGGTGGAAGGATGAGTTTGGTGTGGTTGTTAATTGGTAGGCAGAACTGATGGGAGGTTGTGGATCATGACAGGGAGGTGGTAGTTATGACTATTAGCTGGATGAAATGCTATAAAGAGGGAGAGAGGGGGGAGGTTAGGGTGGGTGGGGCAAAGAGATGGTGAGAAATAAGAAAACAAAGGGAAAGTGATAGAGAAGATAGAGGAAGGGACGTAAATTTGAGGGTATTTTTCAACTTATAACTTGCTTTATTTTGAAAAAATTGCATTGTAGGCGCATGATTTATTCAAATCATTAAATTGGATGAAAATTTTGACGATTGCACTTTAGTTCAACAACCATAAGATGGCATGAAATCATTTCTGCCTCTCATCCCCTTTGCCCAAAATCCAGCTTTGATGGGCTTCCCCAAGATGTCATCGATCATGCGTCCCTCACCTTCCCTGTTATATGCTACTTTCAAATTTCAGAGAGGTTATTTGCAACTTGGGTAAACCATAAAGGGGTAAATGAAGTCTGCCTTTTTATTTGGTAAATTTGGATGGAGCATCTAATAGTCAATGTAGAAGCCTTAGTTATGAACCAATCATGAGCGATGATCGTATTTGACGACTACAAAACTTGTATACTATCTCTACTGGTTCGGCATAGATCAATTTCAGTCACAACCTCCATTGGCTCATTCTCCTTCACAATCACAAAGATCGTCAAAATGTAAAACCATACAAATGTTAGCCCAAAGCTACAAGATCTAAACCACAAGAAGTCCCAAAAAAGCTTACTCTCATTCCAGAAACCCACCCAAACAGAGAAGAGGTATAGATAGAGATAAAGAAAGAGAATTGTGGGATGAGATAGAGATAAACAGATACTAATGAGTAAAGAGAGAGAGAAAAAAAATCACCATATTCATGGAAACACAAAGACAAAGATGGTTGCAAAAAATACGAATATTTGTTTTGGTACATTGGANAGAGAAAAAAAATCACCATATTCATGGAAACACAAAGACAAAGATGGTTGCAAAAATACGAATATTTTTTTTGGTACATTGAAAAAGTAACAAAACAACTAGATAAAATTCCTAGAGAAGGAGACATTGGCCAAATCAGCCATGAAACAACTCCCAAGTTTGGGGGTGGAGCATCAAGCTCAACAAAAAGGCCTTTGTTGAAGGACTTTAAGATTAGCCAGTAAGTCCGCACACTAGTTGCCTTCTCTGAGGGTATGTATGATGGAAATGTTAAGTAAATTGATCAGTCTTTGCAACAAGAAATAATAGCTTTATTGGGGTGCATCTCCTATACATTTAGCGTAAAGAGTTTTGTTGCTTCAAGAGAATCAGTTTCCACAATAACATGAGAGATTCATTTTCTCTGGAGGAGCTTTATTGGATGCCTGTTGTATCATGCATTCCCCCATAAAATCCCATAATCCAGCCTCCTTGTGTATTCCTAATAATACCTCCAATGCCAGAACGACCAAGGTTCCCCTTTTTGAGCAACCGCTTAATTTATTTCAACTTGCTATTGGAAACACCTAACCAATTAATCTTGAAATTTTGATGGTAGATTCAATTTTTAACTCTTGAAATGAATTAGAAGATTCACGTGTTAGTAACCAAGTTTCCTGGCTACCAGCATTGTAATTGACGTAATATTCAAGATACTTTCTCTATTGTGATCTTTATATGTATGCTTGTGAGACAAAAAAGAACATTACTTGTTTTTTAGGGTGAGACTTGAGAAGGAAAAAGAAATAGCTCAGCTTGGATGTTTGTTGTATCATTCATTCTTCCATAAAATCCCGTAATTCAGCCTCCTTGTATGTTCCTGATAATATTTCCAACGCTAGCAAGACTAGGGTTCCTCTTTGAGCAACCATCAGTGTTTAATTTATTTCAACATGCAGGAGGAAACACTGAACCAGTTAATCTTGAAATTTTGCTGGTAGATTCAATTTGTAACTTTTTAAATGCATTAGAAGATTCACATGCTAGTAACCAGGTTTCCCTGGCTACCAGCTTTGGATTTGAAGTAATATTTGAGATACTTTCTTTGTTGCGATCTTTATACGTATGTTTGCAAGACAGAAAAAAACATTACTTGTTTTTAAGGGTGAGACTTGAGAAGGAAAAAAGAAATAAATTAAAGACTAAGACTCGAGAAGCAAAATAATAAGAGAAAATAGAGGGAGAAAACAAATTTAATAATTTGACCCTATTCGTGACCTCAAAATCCAAACTCGGATATTTCTAAAAATTTTATTTCTTTTAACTTAATTGAGTATTGAAAACTATTGTCGACTATTGTCAAGCAAAATAATTGATTTTTTTGTAAATTAATAGTTTAATACGAGCTTTGTTAAAATCTGTCACCACAATTTCATAACTCCAGTAGAATTAAGGGTAAAATACAAAAAATCTCCCTATACTTAGGGTGGCATCTTTGTAGTTTTAATTATTGTATTAAACACCCTTTAACTTCAAAATAAAGTACCAAAGCGGATGTGTGTTATAAAATTTATAAAAATATCAAAATACTCTCATTTAGTCACTTAATTTTTATTTGAATATCCTTTTTCTACCTCAAACCCTTCTTGCTATATATATATTTTCCCCTCTCGTCTACCCATAACCAACATCACTATCACACATTAACACCTTGTCATCCCTCTCTAAGCCCCCCAAAATCATCCATCTTCACAACCCCACAAAAATTTGAATCATCCTCATATACTCACACCCTAAATTAACTTCACACAAACTTAACCCATTCTTCAAAAACTCACCAACACCACCATTAATCTCCCTCCACAAGTCCATCGAATTATAAAAAGATCAACAAAAAATATAATTCGATCACATAGAGAAAATGGGTCACCAATACGCAAAGAATTTTTGAAAATCTTGAAATTGTATGGGAACTTCACTATTGTGACTAGATAAAACACCATTAGGGTGGATTTGAATAGTAAGGGAGTTCCGACAAGAATGGTTGCGGGTTGGGGGAGTTTCGACGGGGTGGAAGTCTTATAAGGGTATTAGTGAGGATGAAAAAGGGTTTACAAAGGCAAAGAGAGATGACGCGGTGGTAGGTTGGCATGAGCGNGACAAGAATGGTTGCGGGTTGGGGGAGTTTCGACGGGGTGGAAGTCTTATAAGGGTTTTAGTGAGGATGAAAAAGGGTTTACAAAGGCAAAGAGAGATGACGCGGTGGTAGGTTGGCATGAGCGAGGTATTGTTGGAGTGGGTTGTGGTAGCGGTAGTGCAAGTGGTGGATTTCAGTGGGAAAGGGAGAGGGTTTATAGAGGTTGTGAGAGGGAAAGGGAGAGGGAGAGGGAGAGGGAGAGGGAGAGATAGATGGTTAGGTTAGGGAGCCTAGGGCACGAGGGAGAGAAAGTGAGACATGTATTCGAGGGAAATAATAAGAAAGATGGGGAAGATCAGGGTATTTAAGAAATTATAAATTATAATTTTGACATATTTTATTTTCATGTACAATTTTGAGCGTGTAACTCACACTCTTCATTAAATTAGTAATATTTGTCCACTTTTGAACTTTTATTTTGAAGTTAAGGACAATTTAGTATAACAATTAAAATTACGATGTAGAAATGACTCTAAATACGAGAAGGTGACCTTGAAATGACTCTAAATACAGAGTTTTTTTTTTTTTTTTTTCATTTTACCCTAGAATTAAATCAAATCAGTTTTTTTTTTCTTCTAAACCTAGCCGGAGTATTGAAAGCTTTTGCCAAGTGAAATGCACTGAATTTTTCGTAAATGCTAATTTACAAAAGCTGCTCTGCGCCTACGGAGGAAAACAAAACTGAAGAATACCATTTGGAGGAAACGACGGTGGCTCCGGGAAGTCTCTCTCTCTCTCTCTCTCTCCCTCTCTATCTCATAGAAGTCAGAATACAAATTCAATTCCGTACATCGTCAATCTCCATTTATCCTCCTTCTCCTCATCGTCTTCTCCTATATCGTTTGTAATAAGTTTGATTTGGATCGATTGCCCTTTCTGATATTGACCTGCCTCTTTTCTTCTCTTCGAGTTCTTCTTCCTTTATGGTTCATCCTCATCAACTCCTTTATTATTTGCTGCTAGTTCTGTTGAGGAAAAGTGAATCCGAACGTATTATGAAGAGAAGATTTTGATTCTGATGGATCTGATATTAAAAATTGCTTTATTGTGACTGTTGCGGGATTTGGTGAATGAGGATGGGATTACAATCTTCTGGTATATTTATTGAATTTGCCGGAAGATTAGTGTATCCCACAGGGTGGCAATCGAATCGCTGAACCGGTGGCTTGAAGCTTTGTTATATATTTATATAGATAAAGCTGGGTAGTTGAGGGAGAGGTAATGGATGAGGCCAGCACAAGTAGGGAAGGTGAGCCTCAGCCCTCAGACTTGGCAGCGGATGGGAGCTTATCACCATCACCATCATCATCATCGCAATCGGTACCATGGCGTCCTAACGAGCTCATCTTCTGTCCTTATTCCTCTATTCTCGATTCTGATGCAAGGCCCCGAACTTTGCACGATGTCGTTAGAAGGCCTGTAAGTGTTTTTTGCCCACTATGTTGTTCTTTGTCAATTTTGGATTATGATATTCATATTGTTGTCATGGCCTTTTGAACTAGATCATTTTCTTCAAGATGGGCGGGGATTTGGCTTGTTTTCTGTGTGTTGGTGTTCTCTGTGACTCTAAAATTTGGATGATGCGATTTGGCATTATCGTTTAGGCTCTGTTACCAGAAAATATCCGAAAGAAGGGAAAGTCCTAGCTGAAAGTAGACAAATCATCTTACTTAGTTGTTACTGCCCATGGCATCTCTTTGTTGAATTTGATCAGAGAATTGATAATCTCTTTCTTCAGTCATCTCCAATGAGTAGTTTTCATTGGAATTCTACATTGTCCTCAAAGGTTTATAGATGGAGTATACAAAGAAATCTTAGACAGCTGGAAAAAGATGCAAAGCCTGGACAGCGGCTCAATTAGAAATAAAACGTGCGTAGTGGCTTGTCTGGCTGGTAGCCTTCGTTTTCGAGTCTTCATTTTTTCCACTAAAGGAGACATGATGACAATCTACATGTTAATAATCCTTTCATGGATTGTGCCGTTCTGGTGCAATCCACTCACTAGAGTTTAGGAACTCAATTATGAGGATTTTATCTGATGCTGATGTCAAGAGTCAAATAGCCATATTTTCTGGATTTCATCTGATGATGCTTCCAATGAGTCAAATGCCAATCTAAAAGGATAGTCACTACTTTGGAGTTGGGATCGGAAAGCACTAATAATCCTGTCCAACACTATCGGGAGTCATGGCCACCACAAACATGTGTTGAAAGAAAAAGGCAATTACAAGTCATAGCGTTAGTGAGCACCTTGAAGTTGAAATTTCATACTTGAATTATTCGAAATTCCATACTTAAATAAATTGCCTCCTCCACACCCCCCTCTTGGCCCAGCCAAAGAAAAAGGCAATAGAAAAGCACTGTAGGAGGATAAATCCTTCGATCTTGATAGGTATCTCATGAAACAATCTTAAGCTTTTAATATAAGCTGCTAACTTGGCTAGTGACCAGCTGTCATGCAGGTTTTTCAGAAATCTTTGGGCCCCCTTTTGATAGATAATAGGCAATTATTAAAAGATGGTCGGGGGAATGCAAAAAACATTGAGGATCTGACACCAAACCTGAAACACTGATAAGGGCATTACCAGTTTATTGCCTCTGGCAACATTTTACTATTTTAGTGTATCGAGGTGAATTTCAGTTTAGCATGCACAGGACATTCCCGCATTAGGCATCTTGCCTAAACTGCAATGCAGCATCCTTAGCTGCAAAATTAAGATATTTGGAGTAGAGCTCATATTCTCTCTAAGATAGTCTATATATTCTTCTCACTTCTAAACTTTCCTGCCACCACTCTCCGACATGAGCTCTTCTCTAAAGCATATCCTCAAATCCATTCCCATTGGAAATTCCTGATTCCTAGGTGTCAATTCTTGAGTGAATAGCATGGAGTTTCAAGATTTTTTAACACGAAGGGCATTTTATTCTTTTTAATTTTTCCAACTAATTGTCTGGGCCACGATTGTTTGGTTGTGAGTATTACTGAGTCCGTTTCTTGTTTGGGATAGTGAAGTCTTAGTTTAGTAAGCACTTTGTCTTGTAGGAATTTTCGATCTGGAAAGCTTCTCCGTGTAAGATGATCTGTGTAAGGCAATTCTATTCAGCATGTTAATTGATTATAATTTCCAAAATCTTTAATGATGAGATTCCATTAAAGAGTTGCTTCTAGGTGAGATTCCTGGTATGCCTTAATGACACCTTTAATGTTTTCAATCTCTTTATTCTTCTTCTTTTTTCCATAATAATTTTACTTTCGGCTGTGACAAACTCAGACATCACTAGCCTTAAATTACACCAATATTATTCTTAAACTCCTACTACCCTACCATTGGTCCAAAACCTTACCCCTAAACTTTGATCCCAAAGCCTTGACCATAAAATATCACACCATTTAAGCCCCCCAAGTCTTGATTTTCCAAGAAGTTTCTGCAACTTGGTTCTTTTAGTTTTGTTATCAAAATCAGCCTTAAATTTCAACTAGAACTACCCCAAATCTACCATTAAACCCCAGCATTAAATTTAAATGATATACCTTACCATCAGATTGGATTGCAGAACAGCATTGAATTGCTGATCTAAAGCTATGTTCAGCATCAATAAGGTAAAAATAAAGACTTCAAATTTATTTGTTGTGTGTTTGGAAGTTTGTTTGCATGATATGATGATAACATGTATGACCTAGATGAATTTCACAAATGACAAGGATCATGACCTTATGCTTGCATGTGAGGCGTGAGTGTGAACAATTGAATATGCCCAAGCTTTTTAACCATGGTTTTAAAACCTGGCCCAAATGTCAACTCGGCAAAGGGATCGGGTCAATGGGTCACTGGATCAACCGTTGGGTCACTGGTCGGACCGGTAATATAATAAAAAATTAAAAAATAATTATAAATAATAATAAATAGGCTAAAACACACAAATGAAAAGTACAATACCACACTTCATAAGTTACCAGTACAAAATCCTTGATAAAAAAAAAAAACCCAGTACAAAATCCCAAATATAAAATAACAATGTTCATAAAAGTAAAATCCAAACCTAACAGTTGCAACAAAAACCCAAACCTAGTCCACCCTTAACATGCAATTCGCACTATTATTTCATGGCTTTGTCAAGGAATATGCTTCACGGAGACATGTAAAAAGCACTATGATTATGGAAGACAATAAACAGGAGCTGGTTAGCAAAATCCTACTTATTTTGGGTGTCTATGCAAATGTTGAGGCAATAATTTTGACGGGCAAGTTCAATTAAAATAGTGAAACATCCAAATCGCAAACTCATGAATAACTCAATTTGTGAATTCCAAAAATCCTGCTTACCAGGGAGAGAGAGAGAGAGAGAAAACTCACCTCGTCATTGGACTGGAGGCTGGAGTCGCTGTTGGCAGCTCAGTCGTGGAGCTGTGTTCACTGCACAGTCGATGGTGTCCGGTGGTCTGGAATCTGGATGGCTCGATTTAGGGCAATGAGAATGACGTCTGGAAGTTGATTTAGGGGAAAGAGCAAAATGCCCAAAAAATGTAAAAAAACTCAGATTTATACAAATCAATTTAAACCGTCCAGATTGGTTAACTTGTCCGGTTCACACGGGTTCACTGGTTTTTTGGCCGGTTCAGCGGTTTGATCCCGAGTTTAATGTACACACGGTTTTTTATGAGAACCGGCCCGGTTTGAGCACCGGTTCACCGGGTTGACCTGCCGGGCCGGGCCGGGTTTTTAAACTGTTTTTAACCATAGCGTATACTTGTCCAAGTGCTAATTTATGATATGTACTGAGCCTTCTTATGCTATTGTCAGCTTCCCTACTTTTTGAAATTCTCGCTCAGCTAACCATCCTTTTTTGATGTCATGATCACCAACAGTGGAGAGATTGCATATGGATGAGATCTGGGTATGCTGTTAAATTGCTCAATGACAGTTGTCTGAATCTAGTCAATCCTAATGTGATACATACACAGTTTATGTGTGATATCCATTCGAATAATCATCTGGTCTTTCTCTAATTGTGTTAAATGATCGAGTCAATTTGATTTTTTAATTTTAGTTGCCATATACTGAACCAGATAGATTATGTGTCTTGGAGTTTTGCATAGGAGCATCTGAAGGTGGGAAAAACCTCAATTATAAGGTTCTTATAGAGACTAAATAAATTAGGTTCTTTATAAGAAATCTTCTGAGGACAACCGAACATGTTAGCTATCTGTTCTGTGGAATATAGCTCTTATCTGATTGTCAGATGAAGAGTTCTTTGTTGGATCAATGGTATTTGATGGGATTCAGATTATGATCCTCTTGATCAGAAGGTATACTATACCCTAAGGTGCCCATAAGATAGTATCTGCCTTCGTCCCCTGCTTTTGGATCTTCTAGGCAGAAATTAAATAGGAATAGCTTCCTTGATATTGGAACACAGCTTCTTATTTTGGCATTTTATCTTTTTGGGCCTATTATAAGAAGTTGTAATACTCTTAAATTGTTATAGTGGTACTTACCCAAAAAAACTATAGTAGTGGAACCCTGTTTGACATATGGCTTTCAACTTTGCAGTTGGTGACAAGATTAACCAAAGACATCTCTGAAACGTACAAAATATGCAACCCGGGATTCCACTATTCAGAAGAATTGAACCCAAAGAGGTTCTTGACAAGCCCATCCATTGGAGTGCTCAATGATGGCTATGATAATGCAAACTCGGACCTCATCCTTGCTGTGAATTATGTGTTGGTTAATTTAGACACACAGCGAAGGTTTGGCTTTGAAATGTTTCATCCTTTTGCTATATTATATTGCATTACAAAGAATATTTTAGAGAAATAGGGATGTGATGTCAACCTAGTACATTTTATTTACATCTTTTTGTCTTTGAGTTATATCAACCGAGATTTTCTTTGTTCGTTCGTTTGTTTATTTATTTTTGATTAGTTCGATTACATGCATCCATGTTCCAACCAGGGATTGGATATTGCCTTTCCTCTTTGGCGGTGGCAATAAGTACCACCCAAGCTATGGGTGCTTCATTTCTTTTGTGTTCATTGTTTTAAATATTTCCAAGGTGGAGAAGCAACATGTCCAGCTAATTACATATTTTATCTTTTGAATCAAGTCTATAACAAGCATTGGAACAGTTGTCATGACTTGACCTTGATATAATTTCCTGCAAGGATGCATCAGTTAAGTGAAACAGTATCTGGCTAAATGCAAGGAAGGCAGTCATTTGTTATCCCGATCTTTCCAGATACAGTTCTTGTACTTCCTTTTTTTTTTAAGTGGGAAAATATGAGTTCTGTTAGTTCTCTTGAATATTGAGTGTGTTTTCTTTGTATTCTACTCTTATTGGATCTAAAAGGTATTATACTTTATTAAAAGCGGACGAAAAGCTGTGTCCAGGTTTAAGGTTGCTTAATAGTCTTCCCTCTGTCAGTGCTAAAGCTACTGCCTTCCTTGAGAGAGAGTCTAGACCTAGAAAGACCATCTGGAGGTATCAATATGGAATTGACTGGCAGATGCACTGGGATGACTTTCCTTGCACCCTAAGTCTAATTGATAAACCTCTCCTGTTCACAAAAGTAGAGCTAGCACTAACTTAAGCTCCATTACATTGCTGCCGCATGTAAATTCTTCTGACTGATGTAAACCTTCTGTTAAAAATTTCTTTGGGTACCATTGTGGTTCTTGGACGTTACCAAACAAAATTTAGACATGCCGGAGGTTATGTAAAAAGATTTGTTCTAACATATAGATAGTTTCTCAGCTTATATAACTTGGATATTTGGGTGTATCTTAGATTCTCAAGCTGCATTAATGAGCTACATTCTTATGATGATTAAATATATACATTCTTATGATGATTAAATTGATACATGCATATTCAGTGTTCAATATTTTGGTAATTGATAGTAATACATACAATTCAATTCAACTCATCTTAGTCTTTTTTAGTCAGAGCATGCAACCAAAAATCAATTGGCAATGAGGGGACTGTACCCCGAAGTATATTAACCAACTTTGGATGGACTTTAAGTTTTCAATGTGGGATAGGTTTCTTCATGCTCTCTATTACATGCAAGAGAATTCAACTGAGGGACAAACTTGATCCAAGACTCAACTCTGATACCATGGAAGATGAGGAAATTAGAGGTAGAATCAAAGAGATAGAGAGAGAATGTGAGAAATGGTGTGAGAGTCTTTTACGAGGGCTCCCTCCCACACCTCCCACATATATATCTATGCAATGTATTTGAAAGGACTACTATATCCATTTAAGGTATACTTATTATAGTGATATCGAAAACCATAATCTATTCTAACGTTAACTATTTGGGGTTGGCTACATCTATTCCATTTTGCCATTATGCTCTATTAAGAACCATATTTTCTGTTATACCTCAAGTTATCCTAGTATTTTTTGCCTTCTCATTCCAAATAATTTTTTGTCTATACATTTACGCCTCACAATATTGGTAGGTATCACATAATGTGCAGTGATAAATTTTCAATGAATATGTCTGCATCCCCTGTCTCGATAAATCTTCAGTTGGTGCTATTTTTACCATTTCACAAATGTACTCATTTCTAATTGTACCTTTTTCTATTTTATCGCTGATGTATAACAAAAATTAGTATTTATTTATATTTGATTATGGTTTAATGTTGTAATAAGATCTCGAGTTAATGTGCCTTACTTAGCCCAATATTTAGTAGCTATTGAGTAGAAGTTCTAGTGACGGATTAAATAAGGTAGTTGGGAGATGGTTGAGGTATTTGAAAAGTGCATTAAATTAAGTAGTTGAGAGATGGTAGAAATATTAATGTAAGTAATCAGAAGATGCATTTAATTAGGTAGTTAGAAAACGGCAAAAACTTTCCTTGAACCCTATAAAAAGGATCCTTATGTAACCATTTGAGGTATACAAGTTTGAGAATCAATATATTTTGAGAGTTCTTCCCTTGTTTTTTATGTGGATTCTGAGTGTTTTTGTTCTTTGCATTAGGAAACAGTGATTTCATTGTGTCCTTTCATTACCGTTGCTTCAATTGATATCAGAGCCAGTGCCTTGATTAATTTGACATGATTTCTAATCAATGAAGTGATGACAATTTTTTCCGTGATGATGATCATCTGGAAAGGGCTCTTCTGAGAGTCGAATTATTTAGTTCTTGGTATGGGATCTAGCAAACCTATCGTGAGTTCCACAACCCAATTGCACGATCATCGTTTGGAACAAACCAAGATTTAGATTGGAATAAAGTTCACAACAATGATGAGGCTAGTGTTCAACCTATTCGAGATCTCAATCTTGCACCCCTTAGATGACATTATATTTATAATGGTGATTTTATTGATGATGATGAGTAATGCGAGAGTAATGTTTGATAGTTATGATTGTGCTAGATATTATAAAAGATATGATTATGAGTGTAGAATTTTTTGTATGAAAGTTGACATACCTTATTTTGATGGTTACCTTCATATACAAGATTTTATTGATTGGTTGGTTGAGAAGTCTTTTGATTACATGAGGGTTTCAAACGAGGGAATGAAGGTAGAGTTAGCGGCTTATAAATTGAGGGTTAGAGCTTTTTCATGGTGAGAACAAGTGTAACCTTTACGTGCAAGGCAACAAAAAGTTCCAATTTGTTCTTGGTCGAGGATGAAACACTTTTTTCCTTCTAGATCATGAACATATTTTGTTTTAGCAACAATAAGACTAAAAATAGAGTAACAAGATGGTCCAGGCAAGTATTCCTTTATTCAATAATTATGGAAACCCAAACAAAAAAAAATTTATAAATTATCAAGAAGAGAAGATTGAAGATAATGATGATACCGAGTGGACTTATGGTGATATTGTGGAGCTTGTTGATGGTAACCTTATGGAAAAAAAGTGAAGACACAAGCAATGACAGTTTCATAGTTAATGATGCAACACCTAAAATTATTGAAGTTGAACCTGTTACATGTGAACTTGGTAAGATTGAGGAAAAAGGCCAAGGTTGTGATGAGATATCACGTAAAATTATGGAAGAAATGTTTATAGATAGAAAAGGGAATGAACAAGGAGTTGGTGTTATTTCTGGTTAAGGGAGTCAATGGGTGAGCATTATGAGGTTATCAAAGTATATCTGAATACTGAGAAGGCAACAAAGATTTATCATGCAACAACCAACATTGATTTGACAACTGGGAAACAATTCAAAATTAGTGCTACTACCCAATCTTACATAATATATTTTGTGGACTCTTTAAGAATGGAAGCAAAAGAAGATAAAGAATTTTGCAAATGGTGGAAATAAGAAGTTTAGTGATAAGTTGGAAATGGCGAATGATGTGATTATTGAGAATGAAGGATGATTGAAAATGAAATTGTGGAGTGTTTTACTTAATGATACTCTTGTTAGGGGGGGTTGGTATTAAACCCATACTTGGGGGCTTGGAGGGGAGTCCTATTGAGGAGAGTAAATCTAGATGGTTGGAAAGGTCTTTTGAGGTAGAAGAGGGGAATAAGGCTATTTTGGAGTATAGTAAAAATAAGGCTTCAGGTCCGTATGGTTTTATTTTAGCTATTTATCAAAGATTGTTGGAATGTTGTCAAAAGAGAATTTAATGAGAGTTTTCAATTAATTCTTTCAAAATGGAGTGGGGAACGCAATAACTAACTCAACTTTTATTTGTTTACTCCCAATGAAGAATAAGTCTTTGCAATTGAGGGATTTTCGACCAATAAGTTTGGTGTCTAGCCAGTATGAGAGTGTTGCAAATTTTTTATTTATGAGATTAAGGGAGGTTCTTATTAAGACTATTTCAGAATGTCAAGGGGATTTTGTGCCAAATTCGTGATGTTGTTTTGGTGGCTAATGAGGTTGTGGAAGATTATAGAGGTAGAGGAAATGAGGATTTTGTTTTTAAAATCAATTTTTTGAAGACTTATGATCACGTAGATTTAAGAATTTTTTTTTTGTGTCCGTAAGGTGAAAGGATTCGGTGGAAAATGGGGAAAGTGGATTTTGAGATGTTTGCATTCTAAGAACTTGTCAATTATGATTAATGGGAAGCCTAGGGGTAAGTTTAAAGTAACTAAGGATTTGAGAGTGGGTGACCTATTATCACAATTTCTTTTTAGTTTAGTTGCTGATGGATTGATTAGACTAATGAAGAGAGTGGAGAGATGTCATCTTGTTGAAGGATTTGAAGTGGGAAGGGATAGGATAACATTATCACATTTGCAGTTTGCTTATGATACAATATTTTTTTGTGGGGGTGGTGAGAAAAAAATTTTAAAGTAGAGTTGCTGGTGTTTTGGGGTGTAAAATAGGGGTTTGGCCTTTTAAGTACTTAGGTTTACCCTTGGGTGGGAATCCATTAGCATTATCTTTATGGTATTTTATGGTGGAGAGGGTGAGAAAAAGATTAGATGGGTAAAAGAGAGCTTTTATATCTAGGGGAAGGGGTTAAGCTTAGTGCAGTCAGAATTCCCACCTATTGAAAAATGATGAGGGACACTTTTTGTGGGGAAAACAATGATAAAGGAGTGGGAGGTGGTTTCTAGACCTAGGGAGAAATGTGGCCTTTTAATTGGTAATTTGAAAGCAAAAAATATTGCTATAGTGTGTAAGTGGCTTTGACAATTTTCTTTGGAACAAAGTGCTCTCTGGCATTTAGTTATTAAGAGCAAATATAGATTACAAACCAATGGATGAGACACTAATGGGGTTGAAATGAGAAGTTTTCGAAGTTCATAGAAATTCATATCTTAGGGAGAGACGAGGTTTTCCGAGGAGTTTAGGTTGGTAATGGGTAATGGGGGTGAGAGTTCGTTTTTGGGAAGATCTTTGGGTAGAGGAGTCATCCCTATCCAGTTTGGTTCCACGGCTATATCATTTAGCTTCGTACCACAGTTCGACTATTGCTTTTATGATTGGTTCTTATAATGAATCGTATTCTTGGGATTTTGATTTTCGTAGAAATCTTGATGATAGGGATGTGAGTGATGTTTTATCTTTCTTGAATATTCTAAATGATCTTTTGTTGTGTAAAGAGTAATGTGATAGAAGAAGATGAGTTCTTGAATCTTCTGGTGTTTTTTCTTGTAAATTCTTTTATGATTCTCTTATAGATGATCTGTGTCCTTTTTTTATACATGCTATGATGATTTGGAAGGCTAAACTGTGGAGAAAAGTACAAGTATTTGGATGGACTATTGCACATGGTAAGATTAATATTGTGGATATGCATCAAAAAATGAGGCCTCACTCTTCTCTTTGTCCGCAATGGTGTATTTTGTGTAAAGGGGATTATGAAAGATTGATTATTTATTTTTGCATTACCCTATGGCGTTGTCGTTGTGGTATAAGTTATTTAGCTTGGTGAGATTGAATTGAGTGGTTCCCATTTCAGCTACATTTTTGTTTGTTGAAGTTTTCATTGGTCTTGGGAGGTGTGATAAAGGAAAGACACTTTAGAATTGTGCCATTATTGTTATTTTGTGGGTTATTTGGAAGGTAAGAAATGCAAGAATCTTTGAAGATCAAGTTGAGTGAGGAAGGTTTATGAGATCATATTTATTTTTTGGCATCATTCTGGGCATTGGTTACTAAAAAATTCAAAGGAATCCCACTCTTTGCAATTTTGACGGGATGGCAAGCTTCATGGGATACATAAGTTGTGTTATGTTTTTATTTATTTTGATTATGATTTTCTTTAATTGGTTGGCTTTCTTATCCAACCATTTTTTATGTAAATTAATTTTATTACTAAAACTTTTCGTTTCCTATAAACAAAAAAGAATTTCTGGTAATCCGTGCAAGGCTGGAAAATATCAATCAGAAGTATAAAACAATTGCTGACAAATGCTGTAGATGCTTCCCTTGAGGCCTATAAAAAGGGTCCTTGTGTAACCATTTGAGATATTCAAGTTTGAGAATCAATATATTTTGAGAGTAGTTATCTTGTTTTCTCTGTGGATTTAGAGTGTTCGTGTTCTTTGCACAAGGAAACTGTGATTTCCTTGTGTCTCTTCGTTTACCGCTGCGTCGATCACTCATGCATATTAACATCTTCATTTCCGCCACTCTCATGTTTGAGCATGTTGTGTCTTAATCATGCAAACAATTCGAACAATAAATCATTGTTGGCCTAGTAGCTATTTTTAGAACTTTTCTTTCAAATGATCGTGTACATCAATCATATAATATGCCAGATGGATTTCTTTGCTTACTTAGTACATCCTACTTCAGTTCCATAATTTACTTTTGTCATCCAATATTTATGTCATCAATAAATAAGAAAACCCATGGATCCTCAGGGTAGACTTTAAGCAGTCTTACGTGTCTTCTTGATGGTGAAATGTGACATAGCAGTTCAATTAGCTGTTCTACAGTATTAGGACTTTGTGATGCAGCCTTCCTAATTTCTTTGAAAAATTGTTGCTACTCTTGATCATTTGTAGATACAGTGTCAAAGATATTCTTGGGCATGGGACATTTGGGCAGGTTGCTAAATGCTGGGTCGCAGAAACAAACAGTTTTGTTGCTGTGAAGATCATTAAAAATCAACCTGCGTACTATCAACAGGCGCTGGTTGAAGTTTCTATTCTGACGACGGTAAAAACTTTATCTTCTGGGTTTTCTCATTTACAATGATGCCAAGAAGGACTTTCATTTGTTCCTCTTCCATTGCTTGCTTTTTTTTTCCCAGTTAAATAAGAAGTTCGATCCTGAGGATAAGCATCATATTGTTCGCATTTATGACTACTTTGTCTATCAACGTCATTTGTGCATTGCTTTTGAACTGCTTGACACTAATCTGTAAGTTGTGAAACAATGTATTGGTCACTATGTTACTTGATGAAGTTTTTTAATTGGATTGAGTTGTAATATTGAACTATTCTGCTGCATGGTGTCATTCAGGTATGAACTTATAAAGTTGAATCATTTTAGGGGATTGTCATTGAGCATTGTTCAGTTGTTTGCGAAACAGGTATGGCACATGGCTTCAGATACAAATTGTTCTGATATTGCACTTCCCTGGGATGAATGTTTGTTCCAATGTTTTATTCTCCATTTTCTATTTGTGATTTAGATATTGCATGGATTGGCTCTAATGAAAGATGCTGGTATAATTCATTGTGATCTGAAACCAGAAAACATTCTGTTATGCACGAGGTAAGCTAATCCTCAGACTGAGGTTAGAGAGCAAATTATGAGTTAGATCTCGTTCTTCCCAACGTTGTTTGTGTCATGAAATTAACAGTGTGAAGCCAGCAGAAATCAAAATTATAGACTTTGGATCAGCATGCATGGAAGATCGAACTGTTTACTCCTATATTCAGGTCCTCATCACTGCCTTTATCAAAAACTCTGTTTCAATATTATTAAGTTGATAAGGTCTCAATCTGATCCTTTTTATTTTTCCTGCAGAGTCGCTACTATAGATCACCTGAAGTTCTTCTTGGATATCAGTATCCTTCTATGTTAAAGTTATTGCTTTTTCAGTTTTTCCCTATTCTTTCCATCCTAAGTTCATGAGCAGCTGCTACTTGATGGGTTGTACTAGGCATAGCTTGAGTGGANTAGATCACCTGAAGTTCTTCTTGGATATCAGTATCCTTCTATGTTAAAGTTATTGCCTTTTCAGTTTTTCCCTATTCTTTCCATCCTAAGTTCATGAGCAGCTGCTACTTGATGGGTTGTACTAGGCATAGCTTGAGTGGAACTTAGACAAAGGGAAACCATCGGTTGAGCTCGTGGGATTATGGTAGTTACTGGTCTAAAATCCGAAAAATGAACTTAGGTTGGGCTGTGTTGAGGAAAAAATATCCTTAGCTTACATTGTTGTTTAGGCATCTAGCGACCAGAATTCAACCCGATTTTTATTATATGATGGATACATTGGCAATCGACTAATCATCGTTGCTTTGTGCATGGAGAAAAGTTTGTTATGCGACATGAGTTCCGAGTTTGGGAGCAGCCATTTTGTGCTGAAAACAGAGAAAAAAAAGCTCCAGATTAACTATGCACCCAGTTTACTACTTGCAAAACCCAACATCATGCATATGTTGACATGTGAGAGTACTGTTTATTCTTACTTTTGTCCTTGTGCCTCTTCCTAAATTGTGAAAACCTCGAGTAAAATGTTGCTCGTGGGATTAACAGGCACAAGTCTTGTTCTCGATAAAAAAAATCCTGAGCTAGGTGTGAAAAGAAAAAAATTGGATATTATGTTTATCGAGTTCAAAGAGAAATTATATCTCACATCGAAAGAGTAAGTACACCCAAGTTTAGATTATATACTTGGGTTGTCACTCCATCCATTGACATTTGGCTTTGAATTGAATGTGGTATCAAAGTTGGGCTTAGTTGGTGGGCCAAGTCTCTCATTCATTAGAATTCCCTTTTTTGTTTGTCAGTCTATTTCGGTTCAACTCCAGTCTAGTTTTATGCCTGTTTTAGTTCAGTTTGCTAGCCCATGTACGAACTGAGGTCGCATGGGAGGGAAGGTGCGAATAAAGCTTGGGTTCCAAACCCAAAGTTGGTTTATATAGTTGAAGAGTTACTCCACTCATTGCCAATTGGTTTTGTTTTAGGTGCTTTATTATCAAAAAGATATCGATACTAGTGCTTTGAGTAATATTGATATTGAGTAAAACGTGAAATGGGTACAAGATAGAAAGATGACAAGTCCTTTGGGTCAAATCAAAAGACAATGAACATCGACTATACCCATATTGCTCAAACCCATATCCTTTGAAGTCTTTGGAGTCTCAAAGAAATGAGAAAAGGTTATCATGATTACAGCTACTAACTTGGCCAAAAAGTTTACCTCTTCACTTGACCTAGGGGATCATCTAATCTCTATCTGCAAACACATATACATATCTAGGACGCCCATCAACCACTAAAGACAATGCCATTACGTAATGATGTGGCTATTCATTCACGTCAATACTACAATGCGGTGGAGTAACAGTGTCAAGTGTTCAATTTTTCTACTCTCCATGCCAAATTTATTCATTCCATTATTATGGTTCACATATTAATTAGCCAATAGAAATGATTTTGTGAAAACGGTTAAAGAAACTCACATATTTTTTTTGGCTAGGTAGGAGGTTGGAGTGAAAAGTTCTTTGGATTCAAAGTCCTGGGAATAGGAAAGTTCTGAAAAATATTACTATCATCTAATAATGTTCTCCCCCTCCCCTTTTCCTTGACTTGAGACTATCATTATTCCATTAAATATACAATTGCCGATGTTGTTTGATTGCTTTATGCTTTTGGATATTAACCATGATATTCCATTTTTTTGTCTCAAAAATATTTTAGTGTTGGGGTTCAGTGCAGAACTTAACCTTTTTTCAGTTATACTACTGCCATCGACATGTGGTCATTTGGGTGCATAGTTGCTGAATTGTTTCTGGGGCTGCCGCTGTTCCCTGGAGCATCAGAATTTGATCTTCTTAGGAGGATGATAAAAATACTCAGGTACGGCTCTCTAACTTTTATAGTCCTTTAAAGAGTCATTCAGTTTTATGGTTCTAGGCTCAATTTTCTGTGCATGATATACTGAAAATTTCTTCATCCAATTCTTGAATGAATAGTTATGGTTTTTTTTCCTTCGAAAGTTCTTTTGTGAAGTGATGTTTTCTGGTATGAAGATAGGAAGAAAAAAGATGAAATGATCTTCTGTAGAAATACAAAAAATGAACTAAATCTTTTTAGTTCAATTTGTGAATATGATGCTGATAAACACGAGAGATGAGAAACGCTTATTTTATCAGCATTATCTTCTGTAGAAATACGAAAAATGAGCTAAATCTTTTTGGGTCAATTGGTGAATATAATGCTGATAAAATAGGGAAACACCTTTCATTATAATATAGCCTTCATCAATGTTCTGTTACAACTACTTTTGCTTATGCCAAATATTGCATTCTACTAGTTCCTAGACCCGTTGTGAGGAAGAATTTGGATATGTCAATACTGAAATCTTAGTGACATTTGTAGTGAAGGTTTAAGAAATATTTTGAAAATTAAAAAAAGGCGGCTCAGCGTTGGGTTTGGGAAGAGTCAAATATATGCAACCTTACTCCTGCTTGTAGAAATACTGTTTTCTCGACTCAATCTCATGATGCTCAAGTCGCAATTGAGCAAACTCACGGCTGTGCCAAGGCCAACCCTCGAGAAATATTCCAAAATCTGAAACAAAACATAAAACTTGAATTAGACGTAGAGATGTCATGGAAACTATTGTCTTAGAGGACATTGTAGGTAATATTTGAATGGCTGACAATATCATTCTTTTGTTTTGTTTTTTTATGTGGTAGTGGTACCCGAATGATTTATAAAATTAAAATATGCTTCTTAAATTGCATGTTTTTTTTAAGTCAATCCAATAATTTGAATATCAGGATTAAAGACGTATGAGGTTCAAACTCAACATAGCACCTCGAATTTGTTGGATGTTGGAGCTTTCCATTGGGGCATGGTGTGTTTTATGTAAATCTCAAATCGTTGATGCACATTGTAGCCATTGTGTAGTGTTCATCCCTTCGATAGGGACCTCTTTCTTTCCCTTCATAAACATATATTGAGTAATGAATATTAGATCATTTTTAGTAAAAAGAGAGAGGGTAGAGTGAGCTGTGGGTGCTATTTTTTCCAGAATGATATCCATAAAGGAATTCTGAGTGTATTAGAGAAAAATATCATCTACAATGATGTTATCTTAAAATGGGATATTCTTGTAGTTCTTATACAATAGAATAGACATATGTATGTGAGAGGGGGAGAGAGAGCACATTACCCCTTCCCCTACCATTAACTTGTCCTCAACACACCCCCATCAACATCTGTCTACAACCCACTCTGCCAATTCCTTGCAATTCGCAGCTTGTAATTCTCTGCTTGATGCTTCTTTCAATGGGAACTATCACTCACAGATCAAACTGATCACCTTCCTTTGTATATCGCAATTATTTGCTTACAACATCATTTGCAAATCATTATTTGTCACTTAGCATTGTTTCAGGAATTATTGGCTTGCCAGTGTTGCATCCCATACCTCCATCGAAACCGCTTCACCAACATGTCATACCTAGTTTTAGTCCTTTATTATGAAATTTGAAATGCTAAATTTCTGCCCTGCTTTACTCAATCTGTTATGGGTTGTATTTGATTGAATTTGGGGGCTTGGTGTTCGAGTGGTGTTGCAAATTGAAGGTGGTATTAGATTTATATTTTTGTCAGTGTTTAAATTATTGTTTGGATTTTGATTTCTAATGGTTGTTGGTGCACCCTTTTTGTCGTAGTGTTGCTAGTTTGTGGGTGGTGGTGTAGTGATTTTGAGGTTGTGGCTGATGATTTTGTGATAGTTGTCTTTGTAGGTTTGTGGGGAAAATACTCTCAATTGTGTGCCGAACTTGTGGTACTGCAATGTTGTTCTCTACTGAGCGGTTGTGTGTGTGTGTGTGTGTGTGTGGTGTTGGGCTAGTGGAAGTGAAGGTGGAGCAAGATAGATGGAGATGGTATAGATGGGGATTGTGGTGCGTGTATGTGTAGTGAATGGTACGTGTGTTGTGGTTAATTGTGGAGCAGATGAAGGAGAGGGGTAATCATTGAAATTTTGAAAGAATTTTAAATGACAGGTCATTCTCGGTTTGTCAATAACGATCAACCACAATAATGAAAATAATGGGTTTATTGCACTAGGAATGCACTACTCTAACTTGATAACATTTATTCTTCGTGAATCAAACATAGACTCATAGACATGCTTTGTTGATTTGGAAGTATTAAAAAAACTTGTCAGCAACATAATCAACAAGAAGCATAGTTCAAGGTATCAGTTGATACCAGTACGACTTGGCATTTTTCGATCCAAGGCCGTTCCATGCCCCGTATACATTGCAAGTTGAGTCATCGTCACTTAATGGGGCCATACTGTTCTGCGATGCAGCAATATGGCCTAAATCTGATGTCATGTTAAACTTCTTCTATTACGCAATAATTCTTGTGAATTGCTCAATATAATTCCACAACACTAAAACCGATGCATCTTAGTGACTTCCAAATTGATGGTTCTTATTGTGGCTTTGAACCATGGCGAGAAGAGTTATTAAATCACGTTTCTTATGCTGGAATCACAATTTACTTCTATGTCCACTCCATGTGTGTGCATGTCATAAAGGCAACCCATATAGCAATGGTTAATGGCGAAAAGGAGCTGGCTAGAATTTTATATTAAAGGATTTTTGTTTTGTCTATGTGGAAAGAAAAATCATAAACGCAAGACAAATGTAGTCAATGTGCATTTAAAATCACTAAGCAACAATCCATCACATGACGTACTAGTTAGAGTACGTCCTGAGCCATAGGGTCATAGAGATGCTGGCATTTTTTAATACCTCACTTGTAGATGCCTTTTTTCAACTTCCCTAATCAAATTTCACAACTTTGGCATCCCAGTTTTGACTTTTGAATGATGTAGAGAGATGATGGAAGAGTAGAAACATGCAGGGCTGCACCCCAGGCAGGTTGAGAGGTCAACCTGGAATCGATCTGAACCCGACTTTTAACCAGACCTACTCGACCTAATTACTGACCATGTTCAACTTTTCAAACACAGGTTGAGCTCGGGTCTAATTCAGATTGCTCTAGATACTTGACTGGCATGTCAATCACGCTTCCAGATTATACTCTTCAACTTAGTGACATAACAATCCAACATCATTACAGTACAAACAGTACCATAAGCAGTCCAGTGAATCAACGAGTCCTTGTGCTGAAATAATTTCTGTCATTTTGGGTATGAGTTTCTTTTCCAACCATGGTAGAGCCCTCTTGACACAAATGGATGCATTTGATATAAAATCTTGAACAGAGAGTTAGTTGTAAACCCAAAATGCACTCAATGTTCTGGACTTGCAGAGAACTAAGTGAAGGATAAAGGATCCTTTTCTAGTGAGAGATGGGAATGAAAAGGCAAGATGATATAGACAATAGAGAGAGAGAGAGAGAGAGATGAAGATTAGATCTACTAATCCTTTCGCCTTCCCATATATATTTCTACAAAACTCGACTTAGCAAAGCCTTGTCCTTAAATTTTTGGGGTTGGCTACATAAATCATGTTTCGTCATTGTACTATTTCAAGGGCCATACTTTATGTTAAACCATAAGTTATCATATCTTTCTTTACTATTTCAGTTAAAGTTAATTTTGACCTTTCTCTACTCCAATGCTTACCGTCAATAGCTATCATATCACTCTTTATCACTGGTGCTGTTGTTGGCCGTCTATAAATATGTTCAAACTAGTTAAGTAGATTCTTCCTTATTTACCTTTTATAGATACTACCTCTACTTTTTAATAGATATAATCATTCCCATAGTTTTAAAACCCGCCCAGGGTCAACCCGGAAAACCGGATCCAAAACCGGGCCAGTTCGGCAATTAGATTGTTTAAACATGTGATCCGTTGAAGAACTGGTGTCCCTTGCGGTTTTTTCAAAAAATCTTCAACCTGGACAAGTGGAGCAAATTGTGCGGTTCATTGCCATTGTATAAAATCAGATTTTTTGGGCATTCTTCCTCTTATTTCGCAATTAGCTCTGTAGCTTTGCCTCCATTCACGTTTTAGACTTCTCAGGCTCTCTCACGACGCACCTCCATTCGGACCATCCCTACTCTTCAAGTTGAAAGCTCCAGTTATCCGTCTCCTCTAACTCTCCTCTCACACTGTGTTTATGACTTTATGCAATTTCATCTCTATGCAATTCGGTCGGCGACAACTCTAGGTCTCAAGCTCACAGTGCATGATCTGCTTTGTTGTATCCTCTCGTCTCTGTCAGNGTCGGCGACAACTCTAGGTCTCAAGCTCACAGTGCATGATCTGCTTTGTTGTATCCTCACGTCTCCGTCGGNGGAGCAAATTGTGCGGTTCATTGCCATTGTATAAAATCAGATTTTTTGGGCATTCTTCCTCTTATTTCGCAATTAGCTCTGTAGCTTTGCCTCCATTCACGTTTTAGACTTCTCAGGCTCTCTCACGACGCACCTCCATTCGGACCATCCCTACTCTTCAAGTTGAAAGCTCCAGTTATCCGTCTCCTCTAACTCTCCTCTCACACTGTGTTTATGACTTTATGCAATTTCATCTCTATGCAATTCGGTCGGCGACAACTCTAGGTCTCAAGCTCACAGTGCATGATCTGCTTTGTTGTATCCTCTCGTCTCTGTCAGTGTTTCAGCCATCGCATAGTGGATCATGTATATGGTAGTAGATGTTTTTTATGCATTTTTCTTGGATGAAATGTTTACGGGTGTTAGGTTTGAATATACATAGGTAGTTGTATTTTGAGGATCTAGTTTATGAATTAGGCTTTTTCTTGGTAAATTTTTAATGGGTTTGTCATATATGATAATAGTGTTTTGCATTCCAAAATACAACACTGGTTATAATTACAACTGTTATTTGCTTTCTAAAATACATCAAAGTAACCATTATTTCACATCGCCCATAATTGTCTCTTTAGTTTGTCTTAGAAAAATTATATCTTAAAGTTTACAGTGGAACAAATATATCCAAATAGAAATATATTTTTGTTATAATATTAATATCTCAATAGCTGAGTGCTTATTTTTTTCATGTACCTTATGACGGCAAATTTGGTGGAGTGTTCGTAGATTTGTATAATTGGAGTCTTGATTCTCTTAAACTTGGGTATAGGTACTTTTCTCAACTTAGTTTTGTAAATTGTGTCAAAAAATTGGATGCATTGTATATATGTTTAGTATTTCTGATGTTTATATTTGATCTTTTATACTTAAAACATCATATTTTATGCAATTATTAATTTTTTTTGGCATATTTTTTACTATTAATAATTATTTATAATTTTTTTATTATATGACCGGTTCGACTAGTGACCCTATGGTTGGACAAGTAACACATTACTCGGTCCCTTTGCCAGGTTGATGTCCAGGCCGCGTTTTAAGACTATAATCATTTCTAATTCTATCTTCACTCTCATAAACTAATAAAATATCATCAACAAATAACGCACACAATGTGAGCTCATCGTGATTGTGTTTAGTTAATTCATCCATAATCAGCATAAATGGATACGGACACAGAGCAAGACTGTTGTAAACTTACAATTATTGGGAATTCGCGAGTCTCTCCTCTTGTTGTTCTCAGTGAGGTCACCACATTTTCAAGCATATTCATAATCACATCAATATAGGGAACAATGATTTTTTTCTTCTTTAGAACCCTACATAATATATCTCTAGGGACTCTATCATTTGCATTCTCTAAGTATATAAAATCAATATAAAGGTCTTTATTGTTCTCTCTATATCTTTATGTTAGTCTTCAAAGTAAGTAAATAGCTTTCATTGTTGATCTCCCAGCTATAAATCTAAATTGATTCTTAGGTACTGTTGTTTCAAACTTTAATCTTTGCTCGATCAGTTTCTCCCAAAGTTTCATTTTAAAACTCATTAGTTTAATATCTTAATAGCTTGTGCATCATTGTATGTATCCCTTTATATATAGGCATTACAATGCTTTTCTTCCACTCATTGGACATTTTATTGGTCATTATAATTAACCATGATATTCCATCACCCCTGAGACGCTTTCAAACCTCAGTAAGTATACCATCTGGTCCTAATGCTTTCCCAATCTTTCATGTTCTTTAATGCCTCTTTTACCTATGACATCCTAATTCTACGAAAATATGTGTTTTCTCCAAGCTCTATATGATTTCTAAAGCTCTTAATGTCTAAGCTCCCTATATAATTTTCATTTAGTAACTTTTCAAAGTAATTCTTTTACCTTTTTTTAATTTTCTCATTTTGTACCAAAACCCTGAAGTCTTCATTCTTAATTCACTCAATATGATTGACATCTCCAGTTTTTCTTAATTTAGCTTCGCTTGCCCTATTTTTTACTTATTTATTTGTAAGCTTGTAACTTTCAAATTCCTCTTTGTTTTTAGTTTTTTGCCATGTTTAATAGCACTCTCTTTTTTGCTTTTCTTACAATTTTGACATCATTTTACCACAAAGTTTCTCTCTCCAATGATCCATTACCTCTTGAACTTGAGTTTAATATTGGGGTTGAGCCCGATGTGGATATTCTGGTTGAAACTTTGAACCCAAAGGTCCAACTCATTATTGCGGGTTGGAATTTTTCGTCCAAGCCCAACCGAAGAATTGAAGTTTTTGGGTTGTGTTCGGGTTAGCCTGTGCAAGTTGCACACCTAGAAAAAATTATAGTGTATAAAAATGCCTTGCAAAATATGGCATTGTAATCTCTGGCTTTGCTGGCCCTTGCCAGCACAGGTTATGTGTTTGGGCCTTTGAAGTGTTGGTAATTGGGTTGTCTTCGTACCATTTGATTGATTTACGACTAAAGATGCCTCCTGTGGGGCTACCTGCTGCTTTTGGGCTAGCAAATTTTTTCTTGAGTTTCTTTTGCCCCTTAATTTGACCATATTGCTGGGTAGTACAGCTGCTACAGCATGCCAATCTTCTTTTGAGGACATCTGGCTTAGTTGGCAATTTGTTTGGCATGTCTACCCTCTGTTTGGTGCATTCTGATCATTTTTGTCGATTAGCTTAGCAGTAATTGCTGTATATCTTTTCATAACACATTTATAAAACAAAAAACTTTAGTAATCTTTTGAGAAAGAACTTTTTATGTGTCACATATTGGCAATATGTGATTAGGTGCGGCATATCAGCAGTGTATCGTTAATCTACTTGTCAAGAAAAGTCGTGCCATTAGTATTTATGGCCCCATAAGGTTTCAGTTTATTAAGCCAAGAGAAATAGAACCCTTGGTTTTTGTTTTCAATAATCAACATATATTTTTCCTAAATAATCTAAATCATGTCACCGCATTATAGAAGGGAAAATACAATAATCGTTCTATAGTTGGTGCTTTTATGTATTGACCTTGTCCCTCGAATCCCTCCCAAAACTTGCAAAATTTAAGGCTTAAAGGTGGTTTGTGGATTGTATGATCCAACTATATAATTTCGGCTCTTTATTTTTGTTTTTGTATACGTCTGAGTGGCTTTGGGGATGATACCTACATAAATTTTTTTTCACCAATATAGTAGGTAGACTGGTAAGTGATAACTTGTACTTTGGTATTCTTTTGCATTTTGTGCAGCAGTCCCTTGTTTATGGAGCTCTGAGACAAACTAAATCCCTACTATCCAAACTTAAGTGTGGTATTTAGGTAAACATGTATCAGCAGAATAGCGACGTTAGTCCATGGTTCAACCTTGACAACAAATCACCTTTTTAGTTACAGAAACCTTAGGAAAAGAGCTTTTCTGAGTTATCACATCAAACAAGAGCAAAAGTGCATTTCAAAAGGTGGAAAATCGAAGATTACAAGGTTGCGCATGGATACCATCTCTAAAAATTGATGGCAGTTTGTTTTGCTGCAGTGAGATATGTTGCATCTTTTACCATCTATGGTGTTTTAATCTGAAAATTTGCTTATATATTTGCATGCGAGTGGTTAGTACCGTCTTTATCTGAGCTGGTTTTTTTATGTTGTCTCATATTTTTCGAAGTTATTTATATTTGTATGCATTCGTCTATATTCACTAAGAATTTTAAGCAATACTGTTTGGATTTTGTACAGTCAGGTAATGATATTTGACTATTTAGTTATATACGTTTCGAATTTTGTAGGGGACAACCCCCCGATTATGTGTTAAAGGAGGCGAAAAACACCACCAAGTTCTTTAAATGCATTGGGAGCGTTAGCCAAGAGGAGAGTGGTCAGGTTTTTATTAGTAGACGAAGTGCTTACCAAGCTTTAACAGAAGAAGAATATGAAGCTGTAAGTGCTCGAGTTACAATATCTAATTTTCTACAGTTAAGAGGATAGAAAAGGGACTGCCAACTAAAGTTGGTTTGGTAACATCTCTGACTATTAGTCTGTGGTTTTTGTTAGTTGTTTAAGTTTCCAATAGTGAAAAAAATTGAAATCAGCCATTGTTGGTCCTTTCTGGGGTGCTGCGAGGAGTAAACTCTCTAAACCTTCGTGGAAAGAGATTGTTTTTGCCTTTCGGACTTGAAATCCTCTTTGCACTCTTGATTTCTTAAATTTATATGTGTGGTGTATATTTTCATTTATTTTGTTGCTATGTTTCATAGAGGGAGCTGAAAAAACCGTCAGTTGGAAAGGAGTATTTTAGTCATATGGATCTTGAAGATATTGTCAATAAGTACCCTTATAGGAAGAACTTGCCAGAGGAAGATATGGTTAAAGGTAAGTTGTTTTATCCTTCTAAAACTGGTTGATACTTTTTTGCTGAATGAATTACTATCATACGTCAAACAATGATGGATACCTGTGCTCCCATGAACATGTTGCAGAGAGACTAACACGATTAGCACTGATTGATTTCTTGAGGGGACTTGTTGAGTTTGATCCAGCAAAGCGGTGGTCTCCTCTGCAGGTTATTGAACCTTTTTTAGCTGTCTGCTTTTCTTGTCTTATTGTTTAATGAACAACCATAGGGATGAGACCTTTGTTTGGCAGTTATACACAAGTTCAAGAGTCCCAATCAAAGAAAACACTATCAATGGGGACATATAAATGATTTCTAAACAAGCAAACATTGCTAGTACAACTGGAAATTTTATATCTTCAATGATTCTACCTTTTCTCCCCTACTAGTGGGCACCCAATCATGACTTTTTTGCCCTTGAAATTAAGGGTGGTCTAGTGCAGGGGGTTCTGCTATTGCAGGGTCTGGAGAAGGTCAGATGCAAGCAACCTTACCTTAGCACGCTAAGAGGCCTTAAACATAAAAAATTGTTCTGTATCCTTTTCTTGTCAGTTATAGTCCACCCACTTGAAATTTATATAAATGTTGATTGAGATATAACAGTGACATATGACAATAAAAGAACAAATAAAAACTATAAATTGTTGCATTCAACATTGAAGAAACAAGTGATTTATTGAAACCCAGCTTCCTTGAACATAAGAATTATTTGGGAATTTTTCTTTTGTCTTGATCAAAATATGTACCATAGAACATCTATCATTATTGTCGACTATGCCAGGAAATACGCCTTAAGATGGATTCAAAGAGTCGACACTCTTTAAATTGTCAGTAGATGAATTATCTTTTTAAACTGCAGGCTTCAAAACACCCTTTTGTGACTGGGGAACCTTTCAGATGCCCTTATGAACCAGCTCCGGAGACCCCTCGCATGGTAAATAATTTGTATATAATCTTTCTGATAGGCTAGCTTCAACTGAAGGCGCACTACAAATTCATTTCACTATTTTTATGCTAAAGACATTTCATGAGAGGTTTGTTGGATGCAGTTGGCTTTTAGTAAACATTGATCGGGATATGACTATCTATCTTATATGTTAGATTTACTGTATCTTTTTTGTTGGTTTTTTGTTCCACTAGATATATCTTCCTTATCCATTGGTCTATGTTTATCTATTCTACTCATGTGCATTGGAGAGAAATTAGTTTTTGAAAGATTCAATTTTGCAACGGATACCCCTACCTTTATTGGCAAATGATGTTTGGTATATGCCTTTAGTCTAGTTCTGATTTCCTTGAGAATTATGCATGCTCAGGAGTTTTCCTTTAGCTTGCAAAGAAATATGAAGTTTTAATGCTAGGTTAGTTTCAACTTTCACCTTGGTTCACATGGTTAGAGGGTGTCCCACATCAATAAGATAACAGTTCTCCAAAATAGTATATGAGCCTTGGGACCTCTCCACTCATTGCAAGTTGATTGTGTAATGTAGAACGGAGAGAGTAGGAGAAGAAAGAATAAGAGAAACCAAATCTTTGGAGGGATTAGGTCAAGTGACACACAAAAATTCTCCACAGGGAACAAACTTCAACAAGCACCACTTTAATGAAAATAGTAGAGGTTAGATCAATATTTATACGCCTAGTCTCTTAACATTTTAAAAATTGCTATCATGCTAAAATTCTGAAGTAGTTTCTTTATCAAACTCTGACTACTCAAAATTACTTCTACTATTTTAGGCAAACAAGTATACCTTAGTTAAACGATCCAACAAATAATAATAACTATTTAAAATAATCTTATTAAACTAATGATAACATTTCTCATTTGACCAGAAATTTCTTGACTTTCTTTAGGCTTCCAAAGTCGATTGTATTTGATTTAACTAACCAATGGTTGCCTCATTAATTTCCCCCGTCAAAAAAAATTCGATTTTGACGAGTAAGAAGGAGGGCCAATAATGCTACTTGATGGAGAAGCTCGCCGAATCAATAATACAAACATTTTTGTCGTGCCCCCGTTTCTAGGATGTGTTACTTGATTAAATCAATCGACCACGATAAACCACAAATACATCCCCGAATACAGGGCTAAAGCTCTAATTATTTCGATAAAAATAATTTCCATAACATACAAATGAATCTGTTCGAATTATATATCATCACAATAAATCCACAAAGTTATAAAGCTGTAATTCTCTCATATTTTAACTTTGGTCATTCTCTCAAAGATAATCCTGAAAAATATTAGAAGTGGGGAAGCATACAATAATATGTTCAACGATAAACCAAAAAAAAAATTCAAGTAATCAAATACCAATAATTCAAATGATGAGGATCATGGATAACGAAATTAAGAATCACATTCGACTGGTCACATAGCTCAATTACTATCAAACATAGCCTCATACTCGGTCCTTCTTGGTGACATGACAAGTGATACTTAGACATATAAATCCATACTCATACTAATCAATCACAACCCATAGGATTGTAATCACAATCGCATCCCGCTGGACCATAATCACATTTTACCAATTATGCATCAAATACACTTTATACATGTACCAATCAATCCCAAAAGATTTAGCCCAAAATACAGGTCAATCAATAAAATTGACAAAATTCTGTATCAATCAAAATAATCAATAGAAATACAAATTTCAGATAATCAAAGGACACTGTTTGCAAAGAGATTTAAAAGATAGGAGCATATTGTATATAATCTCGTACCTCAAAATCACCAATGTCTTCAATATATGTAAAATTTGAAGTACCTTGAACAAGATACTTAAATTTCATAGCAATATGAAGTAAAACTACCGTTCAATTTTTGACCTCAAAATCTCATAAGTTTCCCTTCTATTGTCTCTTTCTCCCTCCCTCCCTTGTGCTCACTTATCATGGCTATTTATAGCCACTTTGGCTTGGCTTTACATCACATGTGAGGCATGAGAATTGCATCAGCATGGACATTTGTCCATTTCTTGTTTTTTTCTTCTCTATCTAATATGCCTGTCACCACTTATGTTAATGACTACTTTTTTCCTTTCTTTCTTTGACACTTGTACATCTAAAACATATGTATATATATATATATACACATACATACATACATATATTATATCATTCTGATAGTATGACATTTTGTTTCAACTCGTAATATAACCTATATTTATATTTGAGGTTCATTAGTTCATTTGAAATTTCTAAAAATAATCCTCAATTATATAGAATCGTAATTGACGACCAAATTATCATGTTAGCAATTAATTTTTATACTGGTTATCACAATTTTCAATTATACTTAAGTAAGTGGCTTGATGAGGATAACTAAGTTGACGCGCCGGGGTTGGCTGTTGGCACAACATGGTGGTACTGTCTCCTTAAGTGTGCTAATGGTATAAGTTGGCATCCCTTATCAACTTTCAACTTCCATGCTATATGATATGGTCCTGGATGTGGTTCAACTTTCAAGTGCAATTTCTTCATAACCTCTTTTGATACTACATTTGTACGACTGTGGAACTCCCTATGTCAATACCAATGAGCATATCTATTCTTCACAATTAACCCTTGTTTGAAAGATTTTTCCTCTATGAATAAGTTTGCATTTAGCAACTTCTTTATTACCAATAAATAATGGATGGATAACACTCATCACACGATCATCCTCCAAATTATGAAAATTAAGCTCACTTACATCGAGAGGTTCCATAGTTTACGTTTCAAATTCTGACTCATCAGACTCATTATTTACATTGGAATTTTCCTATTCAACCANCACGATCATCCTCCAAATTATGAAAATTAAGCTCACTTACATCGAGAGGTTCCATAATTTACGTTTCAAATTCTGACTCATCAGACTCATTATTTACATTGGAATTTTCCTATTCAACCACGACATGGAAAAGACAGATGATAAAAACCATGATTAGTAAAACATCTCACCTTAGGATTAGTATTCCCTTAAGAAGAAGAAGCAACACTAACTCGATATGGTTTTTTTTGAATGAAAGTACTCTCGACATCTCGACTTGTCTTTGATTGCATCTATAAAAGTTCTTTCACTTCGGGTTGTAGACACCATAAAAGTTTCCATAGAAGCTATCTTTTTCAACTCAACTTCCATTTGACAAGCATCCTAAACTTGTAGCTAAGCCCGAAAAAACCTGTGAATTGAGTCATTGCCTGTACATAGCAAACATCATATCCATAATCACCAAGTTGTAGAACTTTCATGTATACTCCTCAAGTGACATGTTTCTCTAAGTCAACTGAGTAAGCTAGAGATAAGCTCGTTGCTTATAATTTGTAGGTACAAAGTAGCGAGTCAAATGGGTCTTCATATCATCCCATGATCTATCAAAATTAGTTTGTTGGTACTTTACACACCAAAGTTTTGATATACCTTTCAATTTAGATTCTGCAAAGAGTACATTTTTTTCATCGGTTGAGTGATGCCATCTAAAGATGCTCTCAAGACTGTGTAACTAATCAAGGAATATCTTAGGATTATATTATCTCCAAGAAAATCCCCAACCTCTAGTTTAACCCCATTATCAACATCAAACAATCTGCAATTATCTTGAGATAGAACTTGAGCCACAACTAGATGATAAATAATAGTTGAAGAAGATGAATCCATATCTACAATCTTCTTAACTTCTTTCCCTTTCTTATCTAAGAGGTAAGCTTCCATTATTGCCTTAGTGATGCTATGGATGCTTCGAGTGAACATACACTTGAGATAAAGCCTTTACTTTGACATTTAATTTGGTGTTGGAGACCATCTTGATGGAAGTTGTGCTAAAAGTTATCTGAAAATCTGAGGCTAAACTATAATTTCAAAAACTTCTGGGGTTAAATCTGCATATTCACAACCTTTTTGGGACAAACTATAATTTTGGAAGTATTTGGCATTATATATGTAAGTTTAGAAACTACTGGGGTAATTATTATAACTTTGAAAAATTATTGTGATGCATACGTGGTTTTTGTAAGTTTTGGGCACATGTGCAATTTCAAAAGCATTGGGGAGTGGATCTAGGGTTTATGAAAATTTGGGTATGTGATGTTGGGTTGGATTAGAATGGGCTTTAGGTTACTATTATTATTTTTGGATGGTTTGGTCCTATTCAAGCTTGGGTCAAAAAGTATTGGGATGTGGGTTTGGTTGGGTTCAAACTTGGGTCAAAGTTTTTGTTAGAGTTCTTATTTCATATATTAGACATAATTTAGTTTGTGTAGGGTAACATTGTAATTACTCTAATATTACATAGTTATAAGAGAGTATAGGACAACCTAAACCCGCGCAACTGATTATTGTCCTTTGTTTGTCTCTCTTTTTTCTCTTTTTTTCTCTAACTCTAATATCATTTTTATTATTTCAACTTGATTTCAGAGCAAGATTATTAGGCAAGACCCGTAAAAACAATACAGAAAAAAAGGAAAAAAAATTTGGCCACTGTTGTTCGTTGCTGACGTCATTGCCAGAATGTTGACGTTAGCACTTTTTGGTGAGCTTTTGGTGACAGAAAAATACCTTTATTTGTCCATTAATTCGGGCATATTTTTTGTGGTTTATTTCTTCGATCTCCTTCCATTGGTGCTGATTTGGACTAAGTGGGAGTTTTTTTGTGTTGTCCAGCCTTGTTTGGCTGATTTATTGGTGTTTTTGAGCAAATCCAATGCTGACAGCTCTGTGGTGATATGCGATTGGCTTTGGCTTGCTTTAGATCTCTTCGATCTTGGTTGATTTGCTCCAATCCAGTGTTGTTCGTTTCTTTGGTTGGAAGCACTATTTGATCCTATTCTGTTAGATCCCTTCTAGATTTATTCGATCTATTCCAGATCTGTTGGTTATTCTGTTAGATTTGTTCATCCAACATTTTTTTCTTGTTGTTTCTTGACCTCTGTGTTGTGATTTTTGAGGTATAGTTGTGTGATTGATTCCTATGTTGTTGTTGGGATTTTTTGGTTGGATTGTTGCTTGGATTTGCAATTGTGGGTGCCGATTTGGTTTTGGGTGGAACTACTTGAGATGCCCAGTTGTATATGTTGGTTTGGACATGTTTTTTGTGCCTAAGGAGTGTTGACTTCTTGTTGTTTTGGTCTAGAGAGGCTTTGCACACTTTAGCTACTAGTGTTTGTGATTGTTTTTGTCTCGTGTTGTGTTTGAACTCTACTGGTGTGTTGTGTTGTATTTCTGCTAACTAGGTTGGTTTGTGGCAACGAAATTGACGGTGATTTGAGTTTTTTTTGCTGTCGGTGATTTTAGCATCTCGAGCAATTTTTTTTGGCTTCATACTTTGTTGTTTGTGTGATTAAGGATTATTTGTGGTCTATTGATTCCTATTGTTGCATACTTGACCGTGGGTTTCATAATTGCAAACTTGAATGGTGGTTGTGGTGGTAATTATGGCAGTGGAAATGGCCCTACTCCGTCATATAGGACGTGATGTGTGTTTCCTATGAAGATGTATTGTGACAATCAAGTAGCTATTTTTATTGCAAGTAATTCAATATTTCGTAAGTGTATCAAACACATTGAGGGGGAATGTCATTTCATTCGAGATCTCTTGATATAAAAGGAGATCATCATTCCATGTATCAAGTCTGGTGGTAAGATATTCTTATTAAGCTATTAGCTCAGTTCACCCAAGGATCAAAATATCGTTTCGAAAACGGTCGAAATATCCGAAACGTTTGTTTTCAAGGAGACCGGAACGAAACACTAATGAAATTGAAATTCTAATATTTCAAGGTATTTCATAATGTTTCGAGATATATTATAATATTTCAATATATTTGCACAATTATTTCGGAATGTTTCAAGGTATTTCAAGATATTTTGATATATTTCAATTAATGTATTAGAAAAATAATTCTTAAATTTTTTATTTTTTTCATTATATTTTCGAAACGGGTCGAAACGTTTCTGAAACAAGTCGAAACGTTTCTGTTTCTTAGGTGACCGAAATAATACACCGAAATGAAATTTTGATCATTGAGTCCACCTTTAGTATATTTTCTAAATTGGACATTTTTTATATGATGTATTAGCTTGAGGGGGAGTGTTGGAGTTCTTATTTATATATTAAACATAAGTTAGTTTGTGAGGGGTAATATTGTAATTACTCTAATATTAACATAGTTATAAGAGAATGTAGGGCAACCTAAACCTACACAATTGATTATTATCCTTTGTCTGTCTCTTTCTTCCATCTCCCTATTTTTTCTCTAACCTTAATGTCGCTTTTACTATTTCACTTGGTTTAAGCAAATAATCTGGGTCGGATTGATCCAACTCTTTAAACCCAGCAAGCCTTTTCTTCCAAAGATGTTCTATTCGCGAACCAATCTCTACCTTCAAACTCCCTCATGTGAATAGGCAAAAGTTTGAGTTGCACTTGTCATTGGCGAAGGAGCATAAAGAAGTTGTAAAAATTAGGTTCTGATGCTTTCCCTTTTTGTTTCAAAATACGATGATTAGGGGAGGGGTGGGTGTAACATTCCATTAAGAAGTGTAAACCTCCCTCCGTCAGGAAAGAATCAAAACTGGAAAATCGATAGATTCAGAAGTGACCCTGTAGAATGAAAATATTCTGAAGGTGACTCGATTTTGGTACCAGTCCATAACGATCAAAGTCGAAACACAAGCCTAGCCTATATAATGTAATGAAGCAAATTCATTGAAGTAACAACTGGTATCATAAAGAGGCGGCCATAGGCTTGACCAATTCGAAAGATCATTCAATGTAGTTATAAACACAGTAGGTAGGAGGGACTGGAGAGACGGAAGCCGAGGATGAAAAGTAAACCTCTAATTCTTAGGGTTGTGAAAGATGACAAGAGAAGATGTCGACGTCTCTCCAACCAAGGATGAAAAATATACCTCTAATTTCAATGGGTGGTGAACAACGACAGAGAAGATGTAGCATGGATTTTCTTTTGTTTAGAACAAGTTGATGACGAACATCATAGTGATAAATGGTGTTGATAACTTTGCAGTAACACTCGAACAACAACAACAGACAAAGCTTAATCTGAATTGTATTTTAAATTCAAGTTGGTTTAGTGAGGGTGACCGCGAAAGTCATTGAATAGGTTAATCTTTTCACTCTGTATGTCCTAGATTTTAAATTGAAAAGGTCTAGAAGGATGTTGTAAATGTCTGAGTCGGACACGAACGAAGCTGGCTTGGACAACAGTGAATTCGATGGCAAAGAATAGAGAGAATAACAAGAGACAGATGGATTGGGGTTTTGCTTTGATACTAATTGATGTAGAATGCGAAGAGGAGGAGAAGAAATAATAAGAAATGCAACACCTTCATAAGGATTAGGTCAAGTAACACAAATTTTAATAATATCAATCTAACTTAAAATAATAGGGATTATACAAATATTTATAGGCCAAGTCCCCTAACAAAATAGAATTTACTTTTCTACTAAAATAGTTTCCTAATCAAACTCTCACTACTCAAAATTTTAAACACTCCTAGTCAAACAAATATTCCTTAATTATATAATCCAATAAATAATAATAATTATTTAAAACAATCCTAATAAAACTACCAATCACATTTTCCTTTTGACCAAAAATTCATCGTCTCCAATGTAGGATTCCAAAGTCGTTTTTATTGGTTCAACCAACCCATGGTTGTACCATCATTGTGGTTTGGATTCTTTACATGGTGTTTGAGTTGGGCTTGGGGAGGGTTTGGGAAGACTCAATCTCTTTGATTTGACTATTTATTCCCCTTTATTTGTGCTATAGGTGCACCTGTTGCATCTCTGAATTTGTCATCTGATTTTTCTGTTTATCTCACCACGTGGGAGGGAGGTGTTCAAACCTATGGTGCGTTATGTTAAAGTTTGTCCCAGACAGAATAATACCTTCCAAACTAGTTTATGAGCCTTGTGAGTCTTTCCACTCGGTTAAGTTTGATGTTGTAACAATGTGGATGTACTTCTCACCCCTTTGAATTGGCTCCTTTTTCACATGATAGGCTCTTGGGTATGTGATGATCTTTCCATTTGCATCTTTTATTTTAATGTTACTGTTATCATAACACTCATGACTCTATCATCATAATTATTATTGGTATTATATTGACCTTTTTTCCTTGCAGCCTGTTTCTCAAAATGTTAAAGTGGATCATCACCCCGCTGCAGGCCATTGGTTTGCTGCTGGTCTCTCTCCTAATGTGAGCAAAGCTGTTTTTTAAATATGTCGTTATTTTGGATATCATAAACATGGATAACCTTTCCTTATAAAATTATATTCATAATTCATGTAGATTTCAGGAAGGAATCGAGTTGCCCTCCATAACAGCCCACATTATCCAGTGGTGCCTTATACACATGCTGGTAGCTATGGCAGTTTGGGAAGCCATGGTAGCTATAATGATGGTACCGGGCTTGGAAGCAGCTATGGAAGCTATGGAGATAACACTAATATGCTTACATTTTATTCTCCAGTGGGTCCATCTGGGATGAATATCCATGCACAGGGTGGTGGGTCAGTACTTGGAACCAGTCCTGATGCAAGGCGGAGAATTATTCAGTTACCTCCTGGGAATGGGCTTGGAGTCAGTCCAGTGGGAAATTTTGTGCCAATGTCACTTGGCACTAGCCCTTCACAATTTACTCCCCCAAGTTCCTATAACCAGGTATCATCTGTTTCTCCTGGACAGTATGGTCCAAGTTCGCCAGCAAGAGGCAATTGTCATGGATCTCCATTAGGAAAAGGGGCTGCCGTCAGCCAGTTTAACAGAAAAAAGAGTTGGGGATATTCTGGAAGTGTACAATCACATGAAAGTTCATCACCTTCTCACTGGCAAGGGCATTGTACCGATGCTACCATCTCTAGCCAAGCTGAGGAGAACTCTCCAGTGCTTGGTGGTTCAACATTGTATGTACCGTCCAATTCAAATGTTGGTAGCTGGAGGCAGCAACAAGGAGGCAGTGGAATCACTTCTGGTTACCCTGCCACTCATAATATTTCCAGTTCTTCAACACTTTGTTCCAATATGCAATTTCCATATCCCAAAAGAGCCAGTCATAACAAGCCTGAGGCTAGTAATTCACTGCCTGATCCTGGAGATTGGGATCCCAACTATAGGTAAGAGTTAAAGAATGTTTGTTGACATAAGTGTATGCCCCATATCCTTCAGATGTCAATGTGAACTTGAGCATGCTTGAACTTCATAGACATATCACTGTGTGAAGTTATCGGTTTTTTAATTTGTTAGTGGATATTGCAACTCCATGTTAAAATCTCAATTTAGTTATCAATGATGTATTGATGTTTCATAATTGGCCTACTAATATATTAAAATGGCTATTGATAAGCTTAATGGCAGTTTGTTTGTAACTTTTTCTAACATTATGACAGTCCTTATGCTAGTACTACAGTTTATTTGAATGAGATAACATATTAAAGCCCAGTTATCAGACACACGGACAATTGAGACATCCTTAGAGCTCAATGTTCGTTACTTTCTTCTGATGGCGTTCCATTATCAGATCCTACACTCTATCGCACTATTGTTGGAAGTTTGATGTATCTTATTGTCACACGCTCAGACATCTCTTATGTAGTCCATATTGTTAGTCAATTTGTTGCCTCACCTACTATGGTTCACTGGGCTGCTGTTGTCCATATTCTTTGTTACCTTCAGTGTATATTGCATCAACATCCATTATTTTCTTCTTCTTCTTCATTGGAACTCCGGCTTATTCTGATGCTGACTGGGCTAGCGACTCTACTGATCGTAAATCCACAACTGGCTTCTGTGTCTTCCTTGATGATGCTTATTTTGTGGAAAAGCAAAAAACAAACTACGGTTGCTCATTCTTCTATTGAAGTTGAGTATCGTGCGATGGCTTCCGCCACAGCTGAGATAGTATGGTTGCGATGGTTACTTGTTGATCTTGACATCTCTTTGTCTGCTCCTACCTCTGTGTATTGCGACAACACAAGTACAATTCAGATCGTTCATAATTCAGTATTTTATGAGCTTACAAAATATATTGAGATTGATTGCTAATTTGTATGATATCATCTTTAGCTGTGCACTATTTCTCTTCCCTTCCTTTCTTCGACTATGTAGTTGGGAATATTTCTTTACGAAGTCTCACACCATTATGCGTTTTCGTTTGCTTCTTAACAAACTCTTGATATTTTCTACTAGGGATATTTTAGATATCATGAGTTTGAGAGAGGGTGTTAGAGTAGTTTAGTGTTACGGGTATTTTACATATTTTCTATTATTTTGTTGCCCCTACTATAAAGGGTCTTTATTCTAGTCTTTTAGTCTCACACCGTCGATGTTCTCCAAAAAAAAAAAAAAATTCTACTCTTTTAGAGGGTATTCTTAATGTTTACAGGGAGCAGACTATTAGCTTCAATAATATTCACTCTTTCTTTTCACTTGTATAATCAAAATTATCACATCCGTCTTGATCCAAAACCTAAAAAGTCTAGGGGCTGTTAGATTTAGGTGACCATGTTAACTATTACTAATATATAAAAAGATTGCAGTAAGAAGCAAGAGATATATTAACTCGAAGTAAAAAGGAAAAACATAATTATTAAGACAGACAAACAGAAGAGAAGAAATTTGCATGCCCTGATTTTCATGACTTCTGATGAAGAAAATTGAAGGATATTAAAAGGCTAGTCTATTTTGATGGTGGTTTTTCAATCAAGATATAAAGGGCTGGCAAAGTTGGAGTGTATGCTTTAAAAGATTGAGGTTGTTGGGCGTAGTGTTATCTTTAATCATGCTTATTGAAAAATAGTTTGAGTATCAGTTTATGATGGTACTACAAGACAACACAAAAATCATTCTTTGACCAATCAATTTAAGAGCTTGTATGTGCTAAATATATGTAACATGTTTAAAGATTATACATGGCCTTGCTCTTACATTAGGACTGAGTGACCTGAACAAATATTCTTGAATTGAATCTTGTTGATTCCATTTTTTTTGCAAATTCAACCTAACCAGTTCAAAACAAGGTTGCTGGTTTAAATAGCCAAACCAATTCAACAGAAGGTCGCCAGTTTGTTTTTTGTTTGGATTATCCAGTTTGTGGAGCCTTAGAGCATTTGTGGTAGGTGGAATAGCCACTGGGGAGGTGAGAACTGCCCATGTTAGTCTGAGGAAGGGTATTGTGAAGGGGGGTAGCATTTTTTCCCCTTTTTGGCAGGGTGCTGTGAGTTCTGGAAATCCAATGCTTTTACTGTAGGAAACAGTCGAGAGGTATGTTTTTTTATTGATAATTGGTTGTAGACTTTTTTATTGAGGGTTTCTTAGTGAGAACTGTTTAGAACACTAGATGATGAGAGGCTCCAGTATCAAATTTTGCGATATGCTCGGTTTGGAGTATGAAGTGATTCCAAATTTAGGAACTATTTTTGAGTTAGAAGTTAAAACTTGTGGAGTTCTTTTCTTTTTTGAAGTTTTGGAGTCACGGAAGATTAGTTGAGGTGGAAGCTGACCAAGAACCATTAGCCCAAGTTCTGGAATGAAAAAGAGATTTTTTATCCCATAGAGGTGCATCTAGTGAAAGAGGAGCCTTATTTAAGAATGCCTCGTTTACATGGATGGCTAATAAGGACAATCTCTACATAGATGACATCAGGAAAGAGTTAGGTTTTGGTTAATTAAAATTTGTGTAAAGAGACAGGGAAGCTGGAAACATTGCCTCCTCATGACTGTTTAGGTTTTGCTTGGGAGATCCGGAGATGTGAAGATCAGTGTATGAACTAAGGGACATTGGGCACAACAGAGCTGATGTGGTGCATTTGGAGGGATAGAGTAGGCATTTCTATGAGGTGGAGAAATCCCAAGTTCAAATTGTACCAACTGATGCAGAGCACCATATACTTTTTGGCTTTGGGAGCTTTGCAATCTTTCCCTTCTTTTATAGATTATTTTATGGGTTTTCTATTACTACACGTAAATATATAGGTTTTCATCCCCTTTCTCTTCTCTCTTTCTCTTTCCTTTCAACTAGTAGATTTTTCCTGTGAAGTACTACTCTTTATTACTGTAAGCATCATACTTCAAGTTTTAATATGTTGATTTTGAAAAATGCAGCTAACTGTAATGTCTACACAAGAGTCTCATTTTTAATGCTTATAAATGTTCAAATTCTTTTAGAAACCTAGGGTATTTGTTGCATGTTGCTCGTGATGTTTAAAACAAGCCATTTTTACTCCTGCCTGTATTATGACTTGCGGAATTTTATATTTTACTGTTGCTTCAGTGATGAACTACTACTGCAAGAGGATGGTTCGGATGTGAGCTGCATGGCAAACGAGTTTAGCAATGGGATGCTTCTTGGGCAGAATTTGGTTCCCTCAGAACCATTTGTTGGGGCGAGAAGATTCAACTGCATCTCGAACACAAGTTCAAATATATTGGTGCAAAGGTAAGTTGTATGATATTTAGCTTGTTTATTCATTGTTTGGCTATTGCACGACATGTGGCATATGATTCCACAAATGCAAAATTGGCTTACAATTTATTTCATGTGGGAACTGTTTTCTTGGTTACCTATAATTTGGTGGATTTGCCCTAAAGAAAAGAAAAAAAAAATGGAACCAAATGTTTTTCTGGCAGTATGAAAATGCTTAAAACTGTCATTTATTATTTCATAATGGAAAGAGAAATTTTAGTTAACTGGAGAGTTCTGCTTTGAAAATAGAGATTTTCATAATGGATCTGGTGCAGTTAGGAAAAACATAATGTTGTTTCACGGTTGAGTTTTTTTTTTTTTTTTTTTTTTTGGGGGGGGGGGGGGGGGGGGGGG
>CAUOFW020004514.1:161326-175932 GCA_963454935.2 Ilex paraguariensis
CCCCCCCCCCCCCCCCCCCCCCGTTTAAAAAAGAAGAAAGAAAAAACTAAAAAAAAACAAAATGCCACTGGTTACATGGCCCTAAAATGACCTTTTCAACAAGGATTTGCTTTGAGTTATCAAGTAAGCCCATTTTAGAAGATCGATTGGCCTTTGGAAGTCCAGTTTACAATATGTCCTTTTTCTTGTTCTTCTTTTCTCCGCTGTAATCCATTTCTCTACTTGCTCTCTTTTGTTTTTTCTGGTTTTGGAGAATTTAAGCTTTTGTTTGTTAAACTAGTTTTGGTCCCTGTGCCGAGGATCATTTAACAATCACAAAGGAGGCTTAAATTTAGGGACAATTGTCTAAGAGACACAATCACTTCAAAAAAAGATTAGTCCATGTCTCCGAGTCATGTAACATATATTATTGATGATGGATTATCCCCCTTGGATCATATTGCTGGCTTTTTCCCTCTCATAGTCCACTGTTCTCTTCCTTTGTTCCTTAGTCGCATGTAGGAGTAACTATGGTGCAACCATCAATGGTTTGAGAAAAGTTGTTTTGTTGCTCTATGTTTTAAATGGCAGATGCATACAGCTGACTGTGCCACATATCGGTTTAAGTGCTGAATGCATGAGTTTGCTGTTCCTTTATATTCATGGAACTTTTTTACTTACTAATTTGTATTACCTTCAATTCGTTGTATTTGATTTCCTTCAAATACATGCTTTTTTCCAGCTCAAACCAAAAGTGGTGTATTTTAGTTGTTAAGTATGTTCATGTCTCACTCAATGGGGCAAGACCTGAGGATGAACCATTTCTCTTTTTTGGCAGGGTGTTTCGAGAGCATTAGTTGATAATTCGAGAACCTTAAGATTGCCAAACCATTTGCATGAAAGGCTGAGTTTAATTCGGAATGCAAAGTCCAAACTGGAAGAGAAAGGAATAATGCCCTCGATTGATGTAAGTCCAACTACTCAATATGTTGTTTAATGAAAAGAATTACTTGCTCTTTGTTCATCCCAGAACATTCTTAACCCATAATTATCATAGTGATGCCAAATCAAGATCAGGATTTATATTGTTTTGCATTGTTATATCCTAGTTTCATAGGCCCTTGTGTTCTATTGACTAGTCTTCTCCTTTGATGTTTCAGAGAATAGCAGAATGTCTAAACATGTCACAAAAGAAAGTTAGGAATGCCACCGAGGTACCAAATATGGGAGATTCTTATTTTAACTATATATTCTGCCTTAATTGTCCTTATTATCTTCATGCTCAATGTCTAAGATCCCTCCTCGCAGGCAATCAGCAAGGTCTTCTCCCTTGATAGGGAAGCATTCCCTTCATTAAATGGTCTTCCAGGAGAAACACTTCATAGTGTAAGTCTAATTCTACCAACTTGACTCTACTAAATTAACATGCTACCATTGGTGAGAAAATAAGTGTAATCATCTCATCCTACCTTTTTTCATTGATTCTCTTTTTTTCTCTCTCCAGTATATTGCAGATAATCGTCTCGAAAACAACCCATGGCATGGAGTTGATGAATGGGCACTCAAGGTAATAAGAATGAAGCAACATCTTAAAATTTGCACACTTAAAATGGTGGATTTTGACAGAAAACTGATTTAGCTTACCAGAGAAACAAGCTATCTCTCACTACGGAGTGGATGGATTATAAAGAGCAATGTTAAACAATCAAACAAAGCTTCACCCAGTTTACTATCTTCTGAAATATATTTTGTGTGTAGCATGCCTTGTTCTAGAAGGATCTAACATTGGCTGCTCTTTGTTGGGAAAAGAAAACGTATCTAAAATTCTTTTTGTTGCTTAACACCATTTTTCCTTCTTGGTTCAAGCAAAAGGGTCAGGAAGAAAAACATGTGGTGCATAGGGTAGATGCTGAGTCACTAAAGGATAATTTCCCCAGAACCTTGGCTCCTGTGGGACATCCATGATATCCTATGTGCATGGAATCCTAATATCAGACTATGGCTCTTACAAGGAATGTGACTCGTGCCTTGGGAGTTGGCTTAAGATCTAAAACGTGCTTTATGCATATACTTTCTTGTTACACGTGTTTATGAATTAGCAAAACATAGATAGGTTTTCAAGAAGACGTAGAGCATTAGCGTCTCTCATAATCTTTTGGTGGTGAACGTGGGCGGAGTCACCCTTGGCCCAGGGTGGTTCCTGGCCTATCCTCAAATATTTTGAAAAAACTATACTTATATATGTTTTTATATACATGTATTAAACACCCTCATATATATGTTCTAGTGCCCACCCTATTACTTCCATATAGATCTATACCTAAATGGCTATGGGCACATTATGGACACCATTCATACAGGTTCAAATTTTGAACACACTGGAATCATTTTAAAATTTCTAATAAAATTACCCGACGGTCGAAGATTTTTTATTTTTATTTTTTGAGAATATAAGTTGTGTTTGGTTTGTAACTGAATGTTTAGTATTTTTTAATTGTGTTAGGGTCTCTAAGATTCAATTGATTTGCATATTTTTTGCCTTTTTTGTTTTTTGTTCTTAATCAAACGTGACATTACTTGGAATTTGCATGTAAATTGGCCTTTGTTTGCTTGCAATCGGGCTCTGTAAATAAATATCAGCCTATCAACTTGCTTTTATCTATGTAACTGCAGCATGTAATGAAGGGCCCACCCTAAGTTAAATTCCTGGCTCCACCCCTGTTTTCAACATTGTACTGACTTGCTCTTGTATGCCAATTGTTTACTTAGATTATTGTTTTTCTTGTTTTGCTAAACTATTGCACTGTGGCAAAGCAATTGACCCTTTTAGTAAATAATCCTGCAGGATGAAGTGAACAAGCTCATTAGTACGACACTAAGGGAACGGGAGAGAGATATTATTCGTCTCTACTATGGTCTGGACAATGAATGTCTTACTTGGGAGGATATCAGTAGACGGTGTGAATCCATATATTACTGCACACTTATTCATAATAGGCATGGTTAAATGATACAAATGTTGGCCTCAAAGGGGCAGTTTTAGTTACCTCTTTTTAAGAATGCTTTGAGTTGTTTTTATCATTCCTTTTCGTTAAAGCTATGGCCACTTATATTTTCATGTGTGTGTGTGTGTGACTCTGGTCCTCAATNTATTCATAATAGGCATGGTTAAATGATACAAATGTTGGCCTCAAAGGGGCAGTTTTAGTTACCTCTTTTTAAGAATGCTTTGAGTTGTTTTTATCATTCCTTTTCGTTAAAGCTATGGCCACTTATATTTTCATGTGTGTGTGTGTGTAACTCTGGTCCTCAGTCCGTAACAACCTTTCTTCATGGTGTTGAGATGATTCAAATAGATACATACAGAAGTTAGGAAACTATGTTGAACATTCGAGGGTTCTAAGTAGTGTTTTAAGCATGGATACAAAAAGACTAAACCACATATTCGATTGAAATTGTGTGTCAGTGATAGATTGTAAAGTCCTATTTTTCTTTCCTTTTTCACAGAAATGCTACTTTCTGTACAAAATGATTCGTTTCAATAAAGCTACGCATTTTCCAATTTCTGTTGCCTTAACAAAGTTATTCTATGTGACCTTTTCAGGATAGGTTTGTCCAGAGAAAGAGTTAGGCAGGTTGGCCTTGTTGCATTGGAGAAACTAAAACATGCTGCTAGAAAAAGAAGACTAGAGGCTATGCTGGTGAAACATTAATTTGGTATTTTTGCTGTAACAGCATTGTTGCCTGTATATATAAAGAAAAGATATGTTCCATCTCCCAATTGTTTTTTGATCATGAATAATTATAGATAGTAATGTAAAAGGATCTCTGAAGTCCACGAGGCAAGTGAAGCACACTACTTGAGAGTTTTTAAGTTGCAGCAAACATTTTTATGTATCGTATATTTATAGAAAATAGTTTCTTGATGAGAATCACCTTTTTTATCTTTTCATTTACATTTTTCTTTTCCTTTCTGTGGGGAATTATTCTGTTAATTATTTAACTCTCTCCAAACTACGCAATAGCGAAAGCCTCATGGAGTGACCTACCCATTCTATTATATGATAACGTTGTGCACACTCGTAGAAAGATATACCCTTGCACAAGCACACACCTACTCTCACATGACCTAGTTTGAACTTAAGTCGTACTTCAAGTGTGATGACATGACATTTTGGGGATCCCATTAAGCCGGTTGGCAGCTCCTCCATAGAGGCAATAAATCAATAGCTACTCTCCCCTTAAGTCGTGCAATTACTAGGTTTAGGGAAGATCAGGTGGTTCCTCGGGACCTAGCTTCATAATGATTCCCTTGTTTGGGAGACTAAGCATTTAATGTACATTCCCTCAACATTTAATGATCTTTGTCAGGCATTCATTGAGTTGCGAAGAACATTCCTTGGACTGGCTCCGAGTATTAAATACAGACGCCACTGAGCAGTCCACATCAACTAGGGTCATACCTTTATCTGAATTTTTTGATATTCGACATGTGACTCAATATGACGTGTTTGCACAAGTAATCATTCCCTGCAGTAGCAATATGTAGCATCGTGGGGTTCACATACCTGCCCAGTGTTGAATGCTTGGGTCCGAGATCACCTATTTTTCCATAGCCCCAAGGGCCTGTTTCCTCAGGACCATGCACTTCCTTAGTGCAGTACTGTTCATATCCACGTGTCACGTCTTGATACAATTGTCATTTCGTGTCATGTCAACTGCCCCAACCTTCAATTTCTCATGCATGGGTCACGTGGCATTAGGGAATTGAAGACGACTGATGCACGTCACTTCGTGGGAGTCGTTATACGTACGTCTATCACCCATTTTTAAAATTGCATTTAATGCACCATTCCTCTCGATAACCAATGCCTTGAAAGGGTTATAAATAAGAGGGGGTTTCCCACACTTTGGCCCCACTTAAATCCTTGAAGCTTAAAAGATTTTAGTAAGATCGAGCACTCCTTGTTTGTAGAAGACAACCTGAGCGTCAATTTTAGTAAGTACGTTCAGTTNCTCCACCCCTGTTTTCAACATTGTACTGACTTGCTCTTGTATGCCAATTGTTTACTTAGATTATTGTTTTTCTTGTTTTGCTAAACTATTGCACTGTGGCAAAGCAATTGACCCTTTTAGTAAATAATCCTGCAGGATGAAGTGAACAAGCTCATTAGTACGACACTAAGGGAACGGGAGAGAGATATTATTCGTCTCTACTATGGTCTGGACAATGAATGTCTTACTTGGGAGGATATCAGTAGACGGTGTGAATCCATATATTACTGCACACTTATTCATAATAGGCATGGTTAAATGATACAAATGTTGGCCTCAAAGGGGCAGTTTTAGTTACCTCTTTTTAAGAATGCTTTGAGTTGTTTTTATCATTCCTTTTCGTTAAAGCTATGGCCACTTATATTTTCATGTGTGTGTGTGTGTAACTCTGGTCCTCAGTCCGTAACAACCTTTCTTCATGGTGTTGAGATGATTCAAATAGATACATACAGAAGTTAGGAAACTATGTTGAACATTCGAGGGTTCTAAGTAGTGTTTTAAGCATGGATACAAAAAGACTAAACCACATATTCGATTGAAATTGTGTGTCAGTGATAGATTGTAAAGTCCTATTTTTCTTTCCTTTTTCACAGAAATGCTACTTTCTGTACAAAATGATTCGTTTCAATAAAGCTACGCATTTTCCAATTTCTGTTGCCTTAACAAAGTTATTCTATGTGACCTTTTCAGGATAGGTTTGTCCAGAGAAAGAGTTAGGCAGGTTGGCCTTGTTGCATTGGAGAAACTAAAACATGCTGCTAGAAAAAGAAGACTAGAGGCTATGCTGGTGAAACATTAATTTGGTATTTTTGCTGTAACAGCATTGTTGCCTGTATATATAAAGAAAAGATATGTTCCATCTCCCAATTGTTTTTTGATCATGAATAATTATAGATAGTAATGTAAAAGGATCTCTGAAGTCCACGAGGCAAGTGAAGCACACTACTTGAGAGTTTTTAAGTTGCAGCAAACATTTTTATGTATCGTATATTTATAGAAAATAGTTTCTTGATGAGAATCACCTTTTTTATCTTTTCATTTACATTTTTCTTTTCCTTTCTGTGGGGAATTATTCTGTTAATTATTTAACTCTCTCCAAACTACGCAATAGCGAAAGCCTCATGGAGTGACCTACCCATTCTATTATATGATAACGTTGTGCACACTCGTAGAAAGATATACCCTTGCACAAGCACACACCTACTCTCACATGACCTAGTTTGAACTTAAGTCGTACTTCAAGTGTGATGACATGACATTTTGGGGATCCCATTAAGCCGGTTGGCAGCTCCTCCATAGAGGCAATAAATCAATAGCTACTCTCCCCTTAAGTCGTGCAATTACTAGGTTTAGGGAAGATCAGGTGGTTCCTCGGGACCTAGCTTCATAATGATTCCCTTGTTTGGGAGACTAAGCATTTAATGTACATTCCCTCAACATTTAATGATCTTTGTCGGGCATTCATTGAGTTGCGAAGAACATTCCTTGGACTGGCTCCGAGTATTAAATGCAGACGCCACTGAGCAGTCCACATCAACTAGGGTCATACCTTTATCTGAATTTTTTGATATTCGACATGTGACTCAATATGACGTGTTTGCACAAGTAATCATTCCCTGCAGTAGCAATATGTAGCATCGTGGGGTTCACATACCTGCCCAGTGTTGAATGCTTGGGTCCGAGATCACCTATTTTTCCATAGCCCCAAGGGCCTGTTTCCTCAGGACCATGCACTTCCTTAGTGCAGTACTGTTCATATCCACGTGTCACGTCTTGATACAATTGTCATTTCGTGTCATGTCAACTGCCCCAACCTTCAATTTCTCATGCATGGGTCACGTGGCATTAGGGAATTGAAGACGACTGATGCACGTCACTTCGTGGGAGCCATTATACGTACGTCTATCACCCATTTTTAAAATTGCATTTAATGCACCATTCCTCTCGATAATCAATGCCTTGAAAGGGTTATAAATAAGAGGGGGTTTCCCACACTTTGGCCCCACTTAAATCCTTGAAGCTTAAAAGACTTTAGTAAGATCGAGCACTCCTTGTTTGTAGAAGACAACCTGAGCGTCAATTTTAGTAAGTACGTTCAGTTCTTCATCTTCATCTTCATCTTCCTTTTCTTTCTACTTTTCTTTCCCCTCTCCAATGGTAAGAATTTTTGGACGAGATAGGCCGAGAACTGAAGATAGGTCTAGGACCACATAAGCTAAGCCCAAAAAAACTCAAGTAGACAATGACAAACGAATTGCCTATTGTAGGCTTTTGGAAAGGGCTAGACTATATCCACTTCCCACTGAACAAAAGGTCACGGACTGGTAGGGGTGTTCACCCTACCCTATAAGTAAAAAATATAGTCTTTTGTCTTTCTATTCGATACTTTGTAGAAAAATTTTTTCTTGACCAAACGTACCTGATCAGGTGTAGTATTCCTACCCGACTTCCTACCCGATTAATCGGGTAGGAAGTCAGGTAAATACTTTTGTAGCCATTAATTTTTGGATCATTTTAACAATTAAATTAAATAACATGCACCAATTTAACAACACAATAAATCAATAACACTAAAAGCTAAAATAACTACAACAACAATTACAATAAAACATAAGAAAACATGAACAAAAATTCATCATAATTGTTACACAAATACAATAACAATTATTTTAAGTTTAAACCATATGAAACACATTAAAATCATAACTGCTCCAATAGATCACCAATTCACCACAAAATCGTGTAACCTACACAAAAAACAAGTCTATGTTTTCACAACTCAAACATCCACAATAATAACAATGTTATAATATAAATTATACCACACAAATATTCTTATAATTACTAAAAAAATATAAAAAAGTTAAATATATTTTTTGCGGGTAAAGTAGGGTAGGAATGCAGAAATTGGTGAGTTTTCCGCATTCCTACCCGATTTAATCGGAATACCAAAAACTCTTCCGCATTTCTACTCGATTTTTATGGCTAGCCGCTCAGTAAGATAGGGTAGGGTACAAAATTGTGGTCAATCGAAAATTTGAATACCCATACGGACTTGTTAAGGCATTGAGGTCCCTTGTCGGAGGTCGGATAATGGGTGTGAATGCCTGACTCTTGCTGTATTTCTGCACATATAGTTTGTCGTCCTTCTACATGTATGGCCACCAGTATCCCTAAGATATGGCCTAATGAGCCAGAGACCAACCACTCATGTGGTTTCCGCATATTCCTTTGTGGACATCGTATAATAATGGTTGAATTTTATCTTCAGCAACGTGCAAGAGGTACGACCCTCAGAATGACCTTCGGTATAACTTTTGATCTGGAGAAACCCAAAACCTTAAGATTTTGAGTCTAACCTTTCTGACTTTCCTACGACACTCGAGAAGTTCCCAATCTCTAGATATTTCACTATGAGGTCCATCCAATTTGGCTTAGCTTCGCTTGATATGTTTGGAAGGACCTCAGCCAGTGTTAAATCAAGTAGGCTNAGACTATATCCACTTCCCACTGAACAAAAGGTCACGGACTGGTAGGGGTGTTCACCCTACCCTATAAGTAAAAAATATAGTCTTTTGTCTTTCTATTCGATACTTTGTAGAAGAATTTTTTCTTGACCAAACGTACCTGATCAGGTGTAGTATTCCTACCCGACTTCCTACCCGATTAATCGGGTAGGAAGTCAGGTAAATACTTTTGTAGCCATTAATTTTTGGATCATTTTAACAATTAAATTAAATAACATGCACCAATTTAACAACACAATAAATCAATAACACTAAAAGCTAAAATAACTACAACAACAATTACAATAAAACATAAGAAAACATGAACAAAAATTCATCATAATTGTTACACAAATACAATAACAATTATTTTAAGTTTAAACCATATGAAACACATTAAAATCATAACTGCTCCAATAGATCACCAATTCACCACAAAATCGTGTAACCTACACAAAAAACAAGTCTATGTTTTCACAACTCAAACATCCACAATAATAACAATGTTATAATATAAATTATACCACACAAATATTCTTATAATTACTAAAAAAATATAAAAAAGTTAAATATATTTTTTGCGGGTAAGGTAGGGTAGGAATACAGAAATTGGTGAGTTTTCCGCATTCCTACCCGATTTAATCGGAATACCAAAAACTCTTCCGCATTCCNATTAAATTAAATAACATGCACCAATTTAACAACACAATAAATCAATAACACTAAAAGCTAAAATAACTACAACAACAATTACAATAAAACATAAGAAAACATGAACAAAAATTCATCATAATTGTTACACAAATACAATAACAATTATTTTAAGTTTAAACCATATGAAACACATTAAAATCATAACTGCTCCAATAGATCACCAATTCACCACAAAATCGTGTAACCTACACAAAAAACAAGTCTATGTTTTCACAACTCAAACATCCACAATAATAACAATGTTATAATATAAATTATACCACACAAATATTCTTATAATTACTAAAAAAATATAAAAAAGTTAAATATATTTTTTGCGGGTAAAGTAGGGTAGGAATACAGAAATTGGTGAGTTTTCCGCATTCCTACCCGATTTAATCGGAATACCAAAAACTCTTCCGCATTCCTACTCGATTTTTATGGCTAGCCGCTCAGTAAGATAGGGTAGGGTACAAAATTGTGGTCAATCGAAAATTTGAATACCCATACGGACTTGTTAAGGCATTGAGGTCCCTTGTCGGAGGTCGGATAATGGGTGTGAATGCCTGACTCTTGCTGTATTTTTGCACATATAGTTTGTCGTCCTTCTACATGTATGGCCACCAGTGTCCCTAAGATATGGCCTAATGAGCCAGAGACCAACCACTCATGTGGTTTCCGCATATTCCTTTGTGGACATCGTATAATAATGGTTGAATTTTATCTTCAGCAACGTGCAAGAGGTACGACCCTCAGAATGACCTTCGGTATAACTTTTGATCTGGAGAAACCCAAAACCTTAAGATTTTGAGTCTAACCTTTCTGACTTTCCTACGACACTCGAGAAGTTCCCAATCTCTAGATACTTCACTATGAGGTCCATCCAATTTGGCTTAGCTTCGCTTGATATGTTTGGAAGGACCTCAGCCAGTGTTAAATCAAGTAGGTTGTATTATGAAAAGTATTCCACGGTTATTTTTCGGGTGATCATCGAGTTAAGGGTCAAGGTTAGGTGAGCCAGGATATCTACATGACTGTTGTGATATCTGGGGATTTGGCATACATATATTTCTTTGAACCTTTCATCAGGATTCGTGCCTTTTGGTGATAAGCCTTCATACGGGGGTCCCAGACCTCATACTCTCCATTCACCTGGTTTACAACTAGTGGCGAGTCACAACAGACAAGCATTCGACTGGCCATGCCGAGTCCTAAAATGAGTAATTCATGCTCAGCTTCATTATTTGAGGCTCCAAAATTGAGTCGAATTACGTGCTCAATAATAGGGTTGTCGAGGCTAGTGAGGACAACCCATATCCCTGCCCTGAGCATTGGATGATCCATCTACATACAACTTCCAAGTTTTAGTAGGCGTTATCAGGTCTTGGTTCTAAGGCATCCCGAAGGAAGTCTCTGAACCAATAAACTCGGCAATGAAATTAGTGAGGACTTATACCTTGATGGAGACTGGGGGTTTATACCAGATGTTAAACTCCCCCAGCTTGATGACCCATTTAGCAACTCCCAAAGACAAGTCTGCCTTCCGAAGGATGGCTCTCAACAGTTGATCAATAAGGACCACGATGGGGTGTCCTTGGAAATAGTGCCTTAGTTTCTTAGTCAAGGTCACCTTTTTCATGGAGATGTACTTCGTCTCGACGTCTATGAGGGTTTTGATGATGTAGCAAATTGGCCTTTGTTCGGAATCATGTTCCCTGACCAATGCTCCATTGACCGCGTACTCAAAAATAGCTAGGTATAGGTAAAGGACCTCCTCGGGCTTAGAAGCCGAGAAGGTGGGAGAGGCCTCTAAATATGACTTGATTTCCTGCAATGCCAATTCATAGTCGTTGTCCTATATATCTTTCTTGGCTTTCTTCAAAACCTGAAAGAAGGGTTGTATCTATCCGAGGCCTTGGAGACGAAGCGGTTTAGTGCTACTAGCATCTCGATAAACTTTTGGACACCCTTGATGGTCTGAGGGCTCTGTACGTCTAGAAGGACTTGTATTTGCTAAGGATTATCTTCTATTCCTCGGTGTGTCACCAAGTGTGGAGCTTTTATCAAATGAGCACTTTGATGCATTGAGTTTCAAGCTGTAATGTCGGAGTACCTAGAAAGTCTCGACTAGGTCTCTTATATGTTCCCCTCGATCTTAGCTCTTTACAAGCATATCATCAATATAGACCTCCATGGTGACCCCTATCTAATGCTTGAGCATCTTGTTCATTGGTTGTTGGTATGTGGCCTCTGTATTCTTCAATTCGAATGATATGACCTTATAATAATAAACTCCCCAATGAATTATAAAGAAATTTTTTTCCTAATCGACCTCATGTAATGGGATCTGATGGTAACCCGCCTGAGCATCTATAAAGGTCCATCGCTTGTGCTCTACAATTGCATTCACCAATTAATCCACCTTAGGCAAAGGGTAATCATCTTTTTTTGGGTAGGCCTTGTTGAAGTCGGTGAAGTCCAAGTAGACAGGCTTCTTTGTTGACTACATGATGGAGTATCGACCACCGAGGCTTCTATTTGATGGGTTTGTACGCTAAATGTAGTTGCAACTAGTGGTAGATGATTTTGGAGTCCAATCCCCGTATCATGTTGGGAATCCAAGCAAATACATCAGCCTTGCTCCGATGGAAACCAACCATCTCCTCCTGTTCGGCTCCTGTCAGAGAGGAGTCGTTGAGAAAAAAATCTTTCTTTTTCATTTGGGTGGAGGTAGACCGTGGTGAGCTCTTCTATGGACCATTCGAACGAATTGTTATTTAGCCACGACCGTCTCTGACTGATGTTCATGTCCCTTCGTGTTTGCCCTAGTCTTAATGGCGACATAGAAATAGCTTTTTGAGATGGCCTAGTTTTTGTTTATCTCCATAATCCTTTGAGTGGTGGGAAATTTGATCTTCTAATGATAGGACGAGTGCACTGCCTTTAAGGTATGCAGACACGTCCTTCCCATGATTGCATTGTAAAGGAAGTTAAAGTGAATCATAACCAACTCCACTAGGAGTGTGATGGCCCCAGTCATAATTGAGAGGGAGATCCTCTCGAGTGGCAAAGTGTATGAATTGTTGAACCTGGCCAGGAAAGTCTACACAGGCTTCAAGTCTTTCGGAGTGTATCTCATTTACTTAAAAAAGTCCTAGTACATGTTCTCTGATGAACTACTTGAGTCTATCAAAATGCGTCTTATGTCGATGTTCTCTATTCCGAGTGTGATGATGAGAATGTCCTCATGGAGTAAAAAGATGCTTGCCAGGTCGGCATTGGTGAGCGAGATGGAGTTTGGACTATTACGAGCTTTCTTGGCAAGGAAAAGCTCGGTCTTTCCTTCCTCCACCCTCATGGCTTGAGTGACTTTTTGCAAGTCAAATCTCAATGAATTTATGGTCGGCCATTCATGCGGGCACAAGTGGTTTACCTTGATGATTTTGGGTACCTCCTCAGCGACCATCCAGAGTGTTTTTCGCCCTACTAGGCTTTGTCATCATCGATGAACTCCTGTAGATACCCTTCCTGAACCAGATATAGAGAAATGTCTTGTACACTCAACAATCCTCGATGAAATTCCCAATATACCGGTGATAGGAGCACCAAGCAGTTAAGCTCCAAGTTGATGGGTCATCCTACATCTTCGGAGGCTATTTGAAGAAAGGCTCGTTCCTTTATCTTGTGGAACATCTTGTAGATCGGCTCCTTGAAGACTGTGTGAACCCCTTTGAAAGAGATTTGGGTGGGAACCTGAGACGAACCTCCTTACTTAGTCGGAGGGTCATTCTCTTTCTTCTTTGTTGCAACATTCTTGCCTCAGGACCCAGTCACTTCGTCTTTGACTTTGGGAGTATTCATCGATACGAGCCATAAAGTCCCCCTTGTTAGTTGGAGTTCTATTGGTTAGCTACTGATACAAGTCCATTTCTCAAGAGATCCTGAGCCTGAATGTGGCAGTTGTCATTGTCTACGTGCAACCTTCTTCATTGACCACCTCCCAATACCACATTGCGTACTATCGAAGAGTCTCTTATTCCTTTCGCCGCATCACAATAAGAGCACTGATGTCTTTCAATCTCTTATTCCTGGTGATGAATTGGGTCGAGAATAGTTCAACCATCTACTTCTAGAAGATTATGCTCTCGAGGATCAAACTCTCGTACCATTTCATAGTAGTATCTTCAAGGATCATGGGGAAGATTTGGCATAGTAGCCTGTGGTTTATATTATAGAGGAACATGAGTTGTTTATGCTGGCGGAGGTGCCCCTCGAGATCCATCTTTCCGTCGTAGATTTTGAATTAAGGGCATGGTGAATTTTCTTAGCATCTCTACCTCTCGGATGCTTTGAACAAATAGGGANGGAGGTGCCCCTCGAGATCCGTCCTTCCGTCGTAGATTTTGAATTAGGGGCATGGTGAATTTTCTTAGCATCTCTACCTCTCGGATGCTTTGAACAAATAGGGACTTCACGAGGTTATCTTTAATGTCATTTGTCGTTGTGCAGATGCCCCTGTCGTCGATAGGTAAGATTAGACTGAAGGTCCTCCTCATCTTATGTAATACCCCAAAAATCGAAAGTCCTTAATTTAACAAAATTCGGGTAAAGTCTCCTTTGTACGGAGAGCTCTACCTAAAACACAACCTGTGCAATTATACTATATTGACCACACCAGGTCCATTTATAAATAAATATTGACCACATTATTGTTTAAAATTATTTACATCATGAGAGCACTAATATGATCCATAAATAAATAAGACTTCATTTTTCATCCATAAAATTTACAACATTATCCAAAAGAATATGCTCAACTATGACATTTACATCCCAAAAATTTAACTATCATAGCGCAGCGGAATAACAAAAGAAAAACTAGATTTCACAATGTTCAAAATAAATATCTTAGTTTAGAACAAAAGAAAGTGTCGCTCTAAGCGTTCACCTTGGGATTCACGCTCCCGTTTATCGGAGTCTCCCAGTGTTTGGGCTCCTCAACTCCCAACTCTTCCTCGAGAGGATAATCTGAAAAGATTGTTAAGTAAGGGGTGAGCACGAAGCTCTGTAGGAAAATTCTTCCAAACCTAAACAAGGTTTAGAAAAACATAAAAAAAATGGTCGGTCTCATTTTACAAATAGCATATATAACTTTTGAAGAAAACATGAACATTTGAAATAGATCTCAAGTTTAAATAACAACAATAATTTAATGAATAAAAGAACTCAATATACAATTAATAATCTATTTTACCATAAACTGTTTCTCACAAGTTCTTGCGAAATCTTATACTTCCCAAGATTCTTGTGAAAATCATTTCTAGTAGAATAAACAATAACTCATAACTTGAACATTTCACAATAATATATACA
>CAUOFW020004514.1:177472-462118 GCA_963454935.2 Ilex paraguariensis
CATTTTTAATGTTATTTTAACCTAAAAATATTTATTTTTATGATTTATTTTAAAATTAAAATAAATTTACACTCGAAACACTAAAATTAATATTTTTATTTTGTTACCCTTATCAACCTTAAAAACACCTAAAAAAAAAATTAAATTTCACAATCAATTTGCCTCCCTAGTATTTATTTTTACGGTTTCAATATATATGGTTTATTATTACGTCATTACATATATAAGAAATCACTAAACAGATATATTACTATATTCATATAAACATGTGGGTGTTCACATCTTATTTGGAGTAGACCTAAGGTTTGGGGGCTTTGCGGGCCCCCCATGTCCTTAACTGAGAGGATAGACCCTTCATCGGATGCCTCCACTCATTTCTTTTATGACAATCGATGACAAAGATCCTCGCTGGGTAAGAGTTTTGCCCTTTTCTCTCTTCTAGCAGGATTGCCCCCCCCCCCCAAGGGACATTTATGCTTGGAGGCGTGGGAGTCTACGATCTTCTACCCCAAGCGGTGACGAAGATATCCTTGGGGGAGGTCTTCTGATAGCTCCGGGGAGCATATTTTGTGGGTGTTCTGACTAGTCTCGCCCCTCATGAAGGTGGTTTTACAGCCAGGGATGTTCCGGCTGAGAGCTCAAATTCTTTGAGCGGGTTGATGACGTTGACATTGTCCTTTTCTATCTTCTTTAGTTGGCCACCCATTCGTTCTTCTATCAATTCCATTAACTTGAGGGCAAGGAGTCCTTCCCCCTTACCCACCAAACATAGAGTCCATGTCCTGCGAGTTTGGCTAGGTTTTCCAACGAATCTCTTTTAACTAGTCTAGGGAATTGGATGCTGACAAAGCAACAAGATGGTTGCTATTAATGTTCCTCACACAAGGGTTTTCCTCCTCATTGCTTTGAGAACACGTATATAGCATGGTGTCAACTACAGGAAAAGACTTGGTTCGGTAATTCCTACAAATGGCGCCAAATTGCATAGGTGTTTTCCTGCACAATAATTTAAGATAGAGGCACCAGGATTAGGCTACCCTGAGAATCCTGCAAACACGGAACTGGGTTAGAAGGTGTCTTGAGGCGTATTCCCTTTGATTCCTAAGTCAATAGGTGCTAAAAGAGAGGATCAAGTTCTACTACGTTGGGATGGTCTTGGTTACGTACTGAGATCTAATTTTGTGGGTTATTTATATCTTCAAGGGTGATGACATGACACTTTGTGGGTCCCATCAAGTTGGCTAGTAACGCCCCCTTAAGGGCAATGAATCAATAACTACTCTGCCCTCGAACATTACAATTACTAGGCTTGGTGAAGGCTAGCGGCTTCATAATAATTGTCCTGCTCGAGAAACTGAGCATTTAATATATGTACCCTCAACATTTAATGATCTCTGTCGGGCATTCGATTAGTCACGTCGAACATTTGTTGGATTGACTTCAAGTATTAATATAGATGCCCCAAGCAATCCACATCAATAAGAGTTATGCCTTTATTTGGATTTGTTTGATATTCGGAGTGTGATTTTGTTGTGACGTGTCTGTGTAAATAATCATTTTTTGCGGTATGTCGCATCATAGGGTCTCACATACCTACCAAACATTAAATATTCAAGCACGGAATCACCTATTTTTCCATGCCCCAAGGAGCCTGTTTCCTCAAGACCACGCATTCCCTAGGTGTAATATTATTTATGTTCNTGGTATGTCGCATCATAGGGTCCCACATACCTACCAAACATTAAATATTCAAGCACGGAATCACCTATTTTTCCATGCCTCAAGGAGCCTGTTTCCTCAAGACCACGCATTCCCTAGGTGTAATATTATTTATGTTCATGTGTCACGTCTCGATACGAATGTTGATTCGTCTTACATTTTTATCTATTTTAAATTTAGTTGCCACATTTATACCAAAAATCTGACCCCACAATTAGTTGTCAATATCTTCTATTAATGGTGTTACTCTTGACGTGGAGTGGAGCCAACAACAGCAATGGGATGAAACGAAATGTACAACCCATCCAATAAACACCACTTGGAGATGAAACAATGAAGTCTTGATGTCTTAAAAAAAGTATATCTTCCGCCAACAATAATTGGATTCAATTGATGGCTAAGGTTTATACTAACTAGTATTTGCAATATAATTATTGGATCATAGCGCATGAATCCGAAAAGCTGATTACTTCTTAGATCCTTAAATTCTAACTTGACCTCTCTGTTTTACCTCTTGATTTTCTTTTATATTAGTAAATTGTATATATATATTACAGTTTAAAAATTGAATTTCTAATTTATATCAAGATTAATACAATTTTCACTACTTTAATCTAATAGTACAAAATTTATTCAAAATTCATTTTCCCACTAAAAAATATCATTTTCTTTGTATGACCTCTAGTGTCAAGTAACTTATTCAATACACTCTCTAATGTCAAACAATTTCATTAATCTACAAATACCTCTTTTTTTTTGCATTAGTTAAAAAAATTAAACTACTATTTAAAATATAAATATTATAAAATTAAAGTTTGATTTTTTATATTGCATAGTATTTTCATATACGAAATTATTCTAGTATATCCATATAACAAAACATGACATTCTACTTGAGCTACTTAAGGTCCTTACTTAAAAAATTATAATAACAGCTCAAATCGTTTAGATCCGACAATTTATATCATATTTTAGCCTTTTAACACTAACTAATTAAATTTTAATCACAATAACTCATTTAAATTTTAATTTTTAACATTTTAACCACAATAATTTATTTAATCATAATAACTTAATCTATATTTTAACTTTTTGACTACAATAACTCATTTAAATTTTATCTTTTTAACCTTAGTAACTCAATCTATATTTTAACCTTTAATCACAATAAGTCATATAAATTTTAATTTTGTAACCATAATAACTCAACCAATGTATTAAATAAATTCAAAATTCTAACTACACTACACTAGAGATGATGATTGGCTGAGGATGGTTTGGAGTTGGTGGGAGTTTAGCCCACTTGGGGCTAGGGCTGTATTTGGATGAGTTAAGAGGTCAATTTAAGTCCAACTCGAGTTATAAAACTTTTTAACTTGAACCTAATCCAAATTCGATATCAACCCGAGTGTTATCCGCTTAGTCGAGTTGAATTTAAATTGAGTCAAAGTTATTAAATCGGGTTCAATTTTTAGGATAAATTCAAATTCTTAAATGTAAATACCTTTTAACTCTTTTATTAAACTTACATAGGCCCAATAAAAACCAAATACATTAAAGACACAAGTCACTTGGAGTTTGTTTTCCTTATATACAAGAGGAGAGATATATCTTTTGTTTGCAACTGTGAGATTCTTACTTAGACATCTTCTTTTCTTCTTTATTCAACATTAAACATCAGTTGAATGAGAGAGTTTGCACTCGCTCTAGTGCTACGAAAGGTTCTTGATTATATATATATATCTATATTAAATACTTAAATAATACACATTATTTTTTAATTCTTAAATAAGAACTCGAGTTAAACTCGATTTTTAGTAATTCATTTCGTGCTCAAGTTGAAATTGTGAATCCAAAATCTTAACTGGAGCCCAATCCAAATTTAGTTTAAGTTAAAGAATTTTTAGTGCAAATCTAATTTAAATTTTTAAAAACTCAATCAAAACATTAATTATTCAAGTTGTTCTTAGGTTGAAACTGCGAATCCGAAATCTTAACTGAAGTCCAACCCAAATTTAGTTTAAGTTAAGAAATTTTAGTGCAAATCTAATTCAAAATTTTAAAAACTCAATCAAAACATTAATTATTCAAGTTGTATTCGGGTTAGACCAATCAAATTGTACCCATGCTTGGGTCGATCACCTCATCTGGCGGAGTCTGAGTAGGCTTAAAGCAAAAGTGAGCACATAATCTGATATGTAGGGGTGTCAAACGTGTCGGGTTAAATAGATGACAAGTGAAAAACATGCAAACTTGTACACAACACGTTTAATAAACGGGTGAAAAAGCTCAACACGAACACGAACTATTTAATAAACGAGTGAAAAAACTCAATACGAACACGAACCGTTTAATAAACGGGTAACACGACACGACACGTTTAACACATTTAATTTTATTAAAATTTTAACCCACACCAAAAAACTATTCTATTAAAATTTGGATTAATTACAAATTACACCCTGAAACATCGTTCGAATTTTAATTTACACCCTCAAATATCAAAAATCTAAATTTGCACCCTCAAAGATAGAAATTTGTATCAATGTGCACCCCCAAATATCAAAAGGCTTAATTTGCACCCTCAAAGATAGAAAATTGTATCAATGTGCACCCCTAAAGATAAAAAATCTCAATTTGTACCCTCAAAAATAGAATTTTGTATCAATGTACACCTAAAATTAAATTGATAAATTATACCTAGACCCTTATACTTGTCATTTAATCATTTGGACCACTTTACATTTAGAATATTACTCTTACATCTCATGACGTTTGTTCACGTATAACATATAACCCATTTTCGTTAATATCTGTTAATATAACCGTTAAAAAATAATTGCACATTGAGTGATATATTGCATTGGATATAAAAAATATTATATAAATATCTACATTCTAGTTGACATTCAAATGATAAGTTTGATTTTAACTTTAGATTATATTGGACCCACAAAATAAAGGGTAATATGAAATTATAATTTTTTATTATGATAAAATCATATTTTTTAACAGCTATATTAATCGATATCAACGAAAAGGGGTTACGTGTTACACATGCATAAAAGTCATGAGATGTAGGAGTAATATTCTAAATGTGAAGGGGTCCAAATAATTAAGTGACAAGCATGAGGAGATCTAGGTATAATTTATCAAATTTAGTTTTAAGTGCACCTTGATACAAATTTATATCTTTGAGGGTGTAAATTGAGATTTTTTATTTTTGGAGTGCACATTGATACAAATTTCTATCTTTAAAAGTATAAATTGAGATTTTTTATCTTTAGGGGTTTAAATTGAGATTCAAACTATCTTTTAGGGTATAACTTGTAATTAATCCTTAAAATTTTAAATTTCATTAATTATCCACAAGATCTTAATTCTCTTAATTAAAAAATTTTCAGTTGAATGCCACTTGAAAAAATAAGTGAGAAAGTTGAATAACTAAACTAAGGGACTGCAGCATTTTTTAGGCATGTGAGATCTCTTGCATTTAAATTTGTCGTGGGATTAAGCCAAAAGCTTTCGGACCCAAAAACTTTTACTGTGTTCTCCTCCATTCACTGTGTTCACAGCAATGCTCAGAGACCAAGCTCAGACCATGAGTGAATAGGAAAAAGAGACCTTCAAAGCTCTCAAAGCCAATAAAGCTATATACAGTTCACGCACAGCAAGACGGTTGAAGAAACTGTAGAATCGACAATTGTAGTCACGAAATCTCGTCTCGATCGAATTCGATCCACCTCATCTGCGCATTTTAATCAGGCCATCGATTATATTCAAGATGTCAAGACTGATTATAGTGCTTATGAGGATATGGTCTTTGGAAAGATTAAAGAGGGTATTCTTGTTGCTGCTTCGCATCCATTGGTTAAGAGTTACGACAATCAATTGTTTCATTGAAGGCAGAAAGTGAAAAGTTGGAGAAGAGGGCGTTGCAAGCAGAAAAGGAGATGAAACGAGGAAGCACAAAACTCAGACAAGTAGGGAATCAAATCCAAGGCGTCATACGATCTGCTTATAAGATTGAAACTCAATTATTTGTTGGATCTGAGATGACTTTGGTTTTTCTTTTTTTGGAAAAATAATTTTTAATTTTTAATTTTATTAATTTAATAAATCGATCGATAAGTTTCATCCGAACACGATCCGTTTATCACTCAAATGTGTCCCAACTCCAATTAATTCATATCGACTTATATCAAATAATTGTGTCGATTAATCGTGTATGCCAAATTTTGACACAGCTATAGATTTGTGCGACCACCGCCACCGTTACTATTGTATTATAGCACATCACATGTACCCGTGCCCACATCCCCTCAAAATCTGTTCAAATCAATTTAAATGCACCACGTGTTCTTTTTAGGTTCGATCGTCTGACACCGCCTAATCTACGCTGTTTATTTTTCTTCTTTTGATTCCCCTTGGCTTCAATCTACAGTTGGCTTTCTCTTAACTGCTACCAAAACACACCTAGCATCTCAAGTAGACATTTTCTCCACAGGGAGAGACTGTTAGTGGGGGGAGAGGGAGAGAAGACTGCATCTCTACTTACTTGGTTGGTTGCCTGTAAGATCATCTCCATGGGGTTATGTAAAGGGGGCTTTTTTAACTATTTTAGATAATCAATCCATAAATTTTAGCTCCAACGGACTATTTATCTCAATCGGTATTTCCCATAATCCAAATATCACTCGCTAGATCTGGCGACCATCCAACGCTAGCTATTTCCTCATTTCACGCCAAAATCGTCACTCACAGAAGCTCCACAGCTCCATCGTCTTCATCATCGCAGAGTTGGGTTCATCGTCTCCACAGCTCTATCGTCTTCGTCACTCCAAAATCATCTTCACACCACAGAGGTGGGTTCTGTTTTTGTGGCTCCTGATTTTGGAGGTGGGATCTGTTCAAAACAAACAACAAAAAATTTATACATATATTTTTTGGAATTTCCTGCTGATTTTCAAAACCCACAGTCGACTCCACCGCCTCTGCCAATCCGAAACCCACCGGTATTCATATACATGCTGATTTACAATCCGAAACCCACAGTGGAATTTCCTGCTGATTTATAGATATACATATCGTCTTCCTGCTTATACATATGTCAATGTTTTGTTAAATACATGTGATGAGCTCTTCTTTTATGATATTTATCCTTATAGCTCATTTTTTATGATATTTACTCTTGTAATCCATAATTGATTAAATTTATACAATATATAGTTGAATTATTATTTTTTTAATTTTATTATTGAAAATTAGTTAAAGTGATTTGCTAAAATAAATAGATAGCGTGGTCGGAGTGAATTTGAAAAAGTTATTACTAAAGTAGATAATATAATATTTAAATATATTTTGAAGATCTATTTTAGATAATATGGGTGGAGTTGCTCTAAGTGCCACTGCCTTTTAGCTATGTAAATGGTAGTCCTAAAGTAAATTCAATATTTTGCGGTTGGTCACTCTTGATTTCTCAATATTCTTTTGTGCGTTCATTATTGAGTTTACCTACACTATTCTCAGGTTAGATTGTGTTTGATTTTTTTTTTTTTGTGTATTGATGATGATGTACTTGTGCTTAAAAATCATGGTTAAGGTTTGGTGAACTGTTTATGTATTAGAAATATGATAAATTGTTTGCCTTTTGATTTTTCAGAGGGGATGATGGCGTGTTCTTTGCTACCCTTACCTCTACGCCCTTCTCCACCTCCCAATTCCTACCATTTCTTTTCTCATCAACACCACTTAATTGCCTCGTGTTTTTCCCGCTCCCGCCCCTATTACCACTACTCTCAGTCTCAACAACAAGGCCGCCGCCTCCTCCTCAATAATAACAAATCTAATGGCCTGCTCTTCTTTGTCCCCTCAATTCACCCATCACTCACTCATTATCCACTCAAACCCTATCCTGCTCCTGCTCCTGCTCTTGACTCCGATGCCCCACGCCCCACTCACCAGGTATTATTATGCACATCACCCTCACCAAAGATTTGTTTTGTTTTGTATTTTTTTTTTGCTGTTGATAATGATTTGATAAAAAATGCCTAAAAAAAAGACATCAGATAAGTTGAAGAAAAGTAACAGTTTCGAGCAATGGGATTGGTTGACTGCAAAATTTGCGGGAGCTTCAAATTTACCATTTCTGTTGCTGCAACTGCCCCAGATCATACTCAATGCTCGTAATCTTATGGCAGGAAACAAGTCCGCACTCTTGGCAGTTCCATGGCTGGTATTGCATTGCAAGTTCTCATAGAAAAAACTATTCCATATTGGAATTAAGCACTATATATGTCTACTTCTATTCATGGTAATGGTATAGAATCATTCTAAATGCAGGGGATGTTCACTGGGTTGCTTGGGAATCTTTCGTTACTATCATACTTTGCAAAGAAGAGGGAAACGGAGGTGGTGGTGGTACAGACATTAGGAGTTGTATCCATATATGTGGTGATTGCTCAGCTGGCTATGGCCGAAGCGATGCCTCTCCCTCATTTTGTCATCACTTCTTTTGTGGTTGCTTCTGGTCTCATTTTAAATTTTTTGTATTACTTTGAGTTGCTCAATCTGGGAATCTGGCGCTTTTGGGAAGATTTCATTACCATTGCTGGGCTCTCTGCACTTCCCCAAGTTCTCTCTCTCTCTCTCTCTCANCAAAATCTTAACTGAAATCCAACCCAAATTTAGTTTAAGTTAAGAAATTTTAGTGCAAATCTAATTCAAATTTTTAAAAACTCAATCAAAACATTAATTATTCAAGTTGTATTCGGGTTAGACCAATCAAATTGTACCCATGCTTGGGTCGATCACCTCATCTGGCGGAGTCTGAGTAGGCTTAAAGCAAAAGTGAGCACATAATGTGATATGTAGGGGTGTCAAACGTGTCGGGTTAAATAGATGACAAGTGAAAAACATGCAAACTTGTACACAACACGTTTAATAAACGGGTGAAAAAGCTCAACACGAACACGAACTATTTAATAAACGAGTGAAAAAACTCAATACGAACACGAACCGTTTAATAAACGGGTAACACGACACGACACGTTTAACACATTTAATTTTATTAAAATTTTAACCCACACCAAAAAACTATTCTATTAAAATTTGGATTAATTACAAATTACACCCTGAAACATCGTTCGAATTTTAATTTACACCCTCAAATATCAAAAATCTAAATTTGCACCCTCAAAGATAGAAATTTGTATCAATGTGCACCCCCAAATATCAAAAGGCTTAATTTGCACCCTCAAAGATAGAAAATTGTATCAATGTGCACCCCTAAAGATAAAAAATCTCAATTTGTACCCTCAAAAATAGAATTTTGTATCAATGTACACCTAAAATTAAATTGATAAATTATACCTAGACCCTTATACTTGTCATTTAATCATTTGGACCACTTTACATTTAGAATATTACTCTTACATCTCATGACGTTTGTTCACGTATAACATATAACCCATTTTCGTTAATATCTGTTAATATAACCGTTAAAAAATAATTGCACATTGAGTGATATATTGCATTGGATATAAAAAATATTATATAAATATCTACATTCTAGTTGACATTCAAATGATAAGTTTGATTTTAACTTTAGATTATATTGGACCCACAAAATAAAGGGTAATATGAAATTATAATTTTTTATTATGATAAAATCATATTTTTTAACAGCTATATTAATCGATATCAACGAAAAGGGGTTACGTGTTACACATGCATAAAAGTCATGAGATGTAGGAGTAATATTCTAAATGTGAAGGGGTCCAAATAATTAAGTGACAAGCATGAGGAGATCTAGGTATAATTTATCAAATTTAGTTTTAAGTGCACCTTGATACAAATTTATATCTTTGAGGGTGTAAATTGAGATTTTTTATTTTTGGAGTGCACATTGATACAAATTTCTATCTTTAAAAGTATAAATTGAGATTTTTTATCTTTAGGGGTTTAAATTGAGATTCAAACTATCTTTTAGGGTATAACTTGTAATTAATCCTTAAAATTTTAAATTTCATTAATTATCCACAAGATCTTAATTCTCTTAATTAAAAAATTTTCAGTTGAATGCCACTTGAAAAAATAAGTGAGAAAGTTGAATAACTAAACTAAGGGACTGCAGCATTTTTTAGGCATGTGAGATCTCTTGCATTTAAATTTGTCGTGGGATTAAGCCAAAAGCTTTCGGACCCAAAAACTTTTACTGTGTTCTCCTCCATTCACTGTGTTCACAGCAATGCTCAGAGACCAAGCTCAGACCATGAGTGAATAGGAAAAAGAGACCTTCAAAGCTCTCAAAGCCAATAAAGCTATATACAGTTCACGCACAGCAAGACGGTTGAAGAAACTGTAGAATCGACAATTGTAGTCACGAAATCTCGTCTCGATCGAATTCGATCCACCTCATCTGCGCATTTTAATCAGGCCATCGATTATATTCAAGATGTCAAGACTGATTATAGTGCTTATGAGGATATGGTCTTTGGAAAGATTAAAGAGGGTATTCTTGTTGCTGCTTCGCATCCATTGGTTAAGAGTTACGACAATCAATTGTTTCATTGAAGGCAGAAAGTGAAAAGTTGGAGAAGAGGGCGTTGCAAGCAGAAAAGGAGATGAAACGAGGAAGCACAAAACTCAGACAAGTAGGGAATCAAATCCAAGGCGTCATACGATCTGCTTATAAGATTGAAACTCAATTATTTGTTGGATCTGAGATGACTTTGGTTTTTCTTTTTTTGGAAAAATAATTTTTAATTTTTAATTTTATTAATTTAATAAATCGATCGATAAGTTTCATCCGAACACGATCCGTTTATCACTCAAATGTGTCCCAACTCCAATTAATTCATATCGACTTATATCAAATAATTGTGTCGATTAATCGTGTATGCCAAATTTTGACACAGCTATAGATTTGTGCGACCACCGCCACCGTTACTATTGTATTATAGCACATCACATGTACCCGTGCCCACATCCCCTCAAAATCTGTTCAAATCAATTTAAATGCACCACGTGTTCTTTTTAGGTTCGATCGTCTGACACCGCCTAATCTACGCTGTTTATTTTTCTTCTTTTGATTCCCCTTGGCTTCAATCTACAGTTGGCTTTCTCTTAACTGCTACCAAAACACAACTAGCATCTCAAGTAGACATTTTCTCCACAGGGAGAGACTGTTAGTGGGGGGAGAGGGAGAGAAGACTGCATCTCTACTTACTTGGTTGGTTGCCTGTAAGATCATCTCCATGGGGTTATGTAAAGGGGGCTTTTAACTATTTTAGATAATCAATCCATAAATTTTAGCTCCAACGGACTATTTATCTCAATCGGTATTTCCCATAATCCAAATATCACTCGCTAGATCTGGCGACCATCCAACGCTAGCTATTTCCTCATTTCACGCCAAAATCGTCACTCACAGAAGCTCCACAGCTCCATCGTCTTCATCATCGCAGAGTTGGGTTCATCGTCTCCACAGCTCTATCGTCTTCGTCACTCCAAAATCATCTTCACACCACAGAGGTGGGTTCTGTTTTTGTGGCTCCTGATTTTGGAGGTGGGATCTGTTCAAAACAAACAACAAAAAATTTATACATATATTTTTTGGAATTTCCTGCTGATTTTCAAAACCCACAGTCGACTCCACCGCCTCTGCCAATCCGAAACCCACCGGTATTCATATACATGCTGATTTACAATCCGAAACCCACAGTGGAATTTCCTGCTGATTTATAGATATACATATCGTCTTCCTGCTTATACATATGTCAATGTTTTGTTAAATACATGTGATGAGCTCTTCTTTTATGATATTTACCCTTATAGCTCATTTTTTTTGATATTTACTCTTGTAATCCATAATTGATTAAATTTATACAATATATAGTTGAATTATTATTTTTTTAATTTTATTATTGAAAATTAGTTAAAGTGATTTGCTAAAATAAATAGATAGCGTGGTCGGAGTGAATTTGAAAAAGTTATTACTAAAGTAGATAATATAATATTTAAATATATTTTGAAGATCTATTTTAGATAATATGGGTGGAGTTGCTCTAAGTGCCACTGCCTTTTAGCTATGTAAATGGTAGTCCTAAAGTAAATTCAATATTTTGCGGTTGGTCACTCTTGATTTCTCAATATTCTTTTGTGCGTTCATTATTGAGTTTACCTACACTATTCTCAGGTTAGATTGTGTTTGATTTTTTTTTTTTTGTGTATTGATGATGATGTACTTGTGCTTAAAAATCATGGTTAAGGTTTGGTGAACTGTTTATGTATTAGAAATATGATAAATTGTTTGCCTTTTGATTTTTCAGAGGGGATGATGGCGTGTTCTTTGCTACCCTTACCTCTACGCCCTTCTCCACCTCCCAATTCCTACCATTTCTTTTCTCATCAACACCACTTAATTGCCTCGTGTTTTTCCCGCTCCCGCCCCTATTACCACTACTCTCAGTCTCAACAACAAGGCCGCCGCCTCCTCCTCAATAATAACAAATCTAATGGCCTGCTCTTCTTTGTCCCCTCAATTCACCCATCACTCACTCATTATCCACTCAAACCCTATCCTGCTCCTGCTCCTGCTCTTGACTCCGATGCCCCACGCCCCACTCACCAGGTATTATTATGCACATCACCCTCACCAAAGATTTGTTTTGTTTTGTATTTTTTTTTTGCTGTTGATAATGATTTGATAAAAAATGCCTAAAAAAAAGACATCAGATAAGTTGAAGAAAAGTAACAGTTTCGAGCAATGGGATTGGTTGACTGCAAAATTTGCGGGAGCTTCAAATTTACCATTTCTGTTGCTGCAACTGCCCCAGATCATACTCAATGCTCGTAATCTTATGGCAGGAAACAAGTCCGCACTCTTGGCAGTTCCATGGCTGGTATTGCATTGCAAGTTCTCATAGAAAAAACTATTCCATATTGGAATTAAGCACTATATATGTCTACTTCTATTCATGGTAATGGTATAGAATCATTCTAAATGCAGGGGATGTTCACTGGGTTGCTTGGGAATCTTTCGTTACTATCATACTTTGCAAAGAAGAGGGAAACGGAGGTGGTGGTGGTACAGACATTAGGAGTTGTATCCATATATGTGGTGATTGCTCAGCTGGCTATGGCCGAAGCGATGCCTCTCCCTCATTTTGTCATCACTTCTTTTGTGGTTGCTTCTGGTCTCATTTTAAATTTTTTGTATTACTTTGAGTTGCTCAATCTGGGAATCTGGCGCTTTTGGGAAGATTTCATTACCATTGCTGGGCTCTCTGCACTTCCCCAAGTTCTCTCTCTCTCTCTCTCTCACACACACACACCCCCACACCCCTCCCTATTTGCATGCAAAGTACCAAATTTTATCCATTTTCGTTAATTTTTCTTTGTCCTGAGCCTTCTTTACTTATGAATTGCCACGCAGGTCATGTGGTCAACATTTGTCCCGTATATTCAAAACAGTATCTTGCCAGGGGTGATGGCTTTCATCATAGCCGTTGTGGCTGTTATTATGGTAAACGTTATATTCATTGTGGTTTCCGGCTGTATCTGAAGTTCCATTTGGATGTGTAAAGATTGCCAAACAAATAATGCGAGACAATAGAAAAGTCATTATAAAATGGGGAAAAAGTTTATTCAAACTTGAAGGGATTGTTTTCCTCTGCGATTTATGTGACCAACAGGATCATCAATGTGAAACTGAATCAAGTGATGACCATGGTGGCTTTTGAGTTGTTCAGCGTTGTATTAGGTTGTATACAAAGGAGTATTCCCATCTGTCATCACCTTGCATGAACCTGAGGAAGTCATGGTTGACTGTAGAGTTAAGTTTCCTAAAGCTAGAAAAAATGAGTGACTTTTACGAGGAGTTTAGTGTGAATACATTGTTATGCTGGAAATAATGATGGAATGAGTGGATGCCAGATTTCAATTCTGTTATTGCACAACAAGTAATGAGGGAGAGAATAGGGTTTAGGTTCTTGTTCAGACATGAGTCTGTGTGTATTAGCTGAGATAAAAAATTGCCATCTACTGGTACCACTTGGTGTGAAACAGGCTCCAATGGGGCCTTCTTGCTATTGATTGTTTCATGAGCATCTCCTGTCTGATGACCATCTACTTGTTAAGAATCCTTTGCTTATCATGATTTAGTATGCTAAGAATCAGTATATAAATCTCTGAATGATAGTTGCGAAGACCATCTATTGCAATGACTGGCTTGGAATTGCCTTTCACATGGAAGAGTAGTTGGATGAGGTCCAAGTTCTATCTGTGAAGTGAGAGACGGTTGATATCCTCATTTATTAGGGGCGCTAGTATTCCATATCAACACAGGCACAACTACCAACACATATAAATAGGAAATTAGTCAGGTCAGTGTTAGACACAAATAACCCGTTTAAGTGAAATTGAAAAAAGAAACTATATGATTTTTTTTCAATTCTTTATCTTATATTTTTTTGAATAGTTTTAGAATTAAATGGTTTTCTTATTAATACATAGATGACACAACCCGAATTTGACACTACATGATTCAATTGACACCCCTATTATTCATAGTCATCGACACAAAAAAAAATTCCAATTTTGTGGAANAGATCTAGGTATAATTTATCAAATTTAGTTTTAAGTGCACCTTGATACAAATTTATATCTTTGAGGGTGTAAATTGAGATTTTTTATTTTTGGAGTGCACATTGATACAAATTTCTATCTTTAAAAGTATAAATTGAGATTTTTTATCTTTAGGGGTTTAAATTGAGATTCAAACTATCTTTTAGGGTATAACTTGTAATTAATCCTTAAAATTTTAAATTTCATTAATTATCCACAAGATCTTAATTCTCTTAATTAAAAATTTTTCAGTTGAATGCCACTTGAAAAAATAAGTGAGAAAGTTGAATAACTAAACTAAGGGACTGCAGCATTTTTTAGGCATGTGAGATCTCTTGCATTTAAATTTGTCGTGGGATTAAGCCAAAAGCTTTCGGACCCAAAAACTTTTACTGTGTTCTCCTCCTTTCACTGTGTTCACAGCAATGCTCAGAGACCAAGCTCAGACCATGAGTGAATAGGAAAAAGAGACCTTCAAAGCTCTCAAAGCCAATAAAGCTATATACAGTTCACGCACAGCAAGACGGTTGAAGAAACTGTAGAATCGACAATTGTAGTCACGAAATCTCGTCTCGATCGAATTCGATCCACCTCATCTGCGCATTTTAATCAGGCCATCGATTATATTCAAGATGTCAAGACTGATTATAGTGCTTATGAGGATATGGTCTTTGGAAAGATTAAAGAGGGTATTCTTGTTGCTGCTTCGCATCCATTGGTTAAGAGTTACGACAATCAATTGTTTCATTGAAGGCAGAAAGTGAAAAGTTGGAGAAGAGGGCGTTGCAAGCAGAAAAGGAGATGAAACGAGGAAGCACAAAACTCAGACAAGTAGGGAATCAAATCCAAGGAGTCATACGATCTGCTTATAAGATTGAAACTCAATTATTTGTTGGATCTGAGATGACTTTGGTTTTTCTTTTTTTGGAAAAATAATTTTTAATTTTTAATTTTATTAATTTAATAAATCGATCGATAAGTTTCATCCGAACACGATCCGTTTATCACTCAAATGTGTCCCAACTCCAATTAATTCATATCGACTTATATCAAATAATTGTGTCGATTAATCGTGTATGCCAAATTTTGACACAGCTATAGATTTGTGCGACCACCGCCACCGTTACTATTGTATTATAGCACATCACATGTACCCGTGCCCACATCCCCTCAAAATCTGTTCAAATCAATTTAAATGCACCACGTGTTCTTTTTAGGTTCGATCGTCTGACACCGCCTAATCTACGCTGTTTATTTTTCTTCTTTTGATTCCCCTTGGCTTCAATCTACAGTTGGCTTTCTCTTAACTGCTACCAAAACACACCTAGCATCTCAAGTAGACATTTTCTCCACAGGGAGAGACTGTTAGTGGGGGGAGAGGGAGAGAAGACTGCATCTCTACTTACTTGGTTGGTTGCCTGTAAGATCATCTCCATGGGGTTATGTAAAGGGGGCTTTTAACTATTTTAGATAATCAATCCATAAATTTTAGCTCCAACGGACTATTTATCTCAATCGGTATTTCCCATAATCCAAATATCACTCGCTAGATCTGGCGACCATCCAACGCTAGCTATTTCCTCATTTCACGTCAAAATCGTCACTCACAGAAGCTCCACAGCTCCATCGTCTTCATCATCGCAGAGTTGGGTTCATCGTCTCCACAGCTCTATCGTCTTCGTCACTCCAAAATCATCTTCACACCACAGAGGTGGGTTCTGTTTTTGTGGCTCCTGATTTTGGAGGTGGGATCTGTTCAAAACAAACAACAAAAAATTTATACATATATTTTTTGGAGTTTCCTGCTGATTTTCAAAACCCACAGTCGACTCCACCGCCTCTGCCAATCCGAAACCCACCGGTATTCATATACATGCTGATTTACAATCCGAAACCCACAGTGGAATTTCCTGCTGATTTATAGATATACATATCGTCTTCCTGCTTATACATATGTCAATGTTTTGTTAAATACATGTGATGAGCTCTTCTTTTATGATATTTACCCTTATAGCTCATTTTTTTATGATATTTACTCTTGTAACCCATAATTGATTAAATTTATACAATATATAGTTGAATTGTTATTTTTTTAATTTTATTATTGAAAGGTAGTTAAAGTGGTTTGCTAAAATAAATAGATAGCGTGGTTGGATTGAATTTGAAAAAGTTATTACTAAAGTAGATAATATAATATTTAAATATATTTTGAAGATCTATTTTAGATAATATGGGTGGAGTTGCTCTAAGTGCCACTGCCTTTTAGCTATGTAAATGGTAGTCCTAAAGTAAATTCAATATTTTGCGGTTGGTCACTCTTGATTTCTCAATATTCTTTTGTGCGTTCATTATTGAGTTTACCTACACTATTCTCAGGTTAGATTGTGTTTGATTTTTTTTTTTTTGTGTATTGATGATGATGTACTTGTGCTTAAAAATCATGGTTAAGGTTTGGTGAACTGTTTATGTATTAGAAATATGATAAATTGTTTGCCTTTTGATTTTTCAGAGGGGATGATGGCGTGTTCTTTGCTACCCTTACCTCTACGCCCTTCTCCACCTCCCAATTCCTACCATTTCTTTTCTCATCAACACCACTTAATTGCCTCGTGTTTTTCCCGCTCCCGCCCCTATTACCACTACTCTCAGTCTCAACAACAAGGCCGCCGCCTCCTCCTCAATAATAACAAATCTAATGGCCTGCTCTTCTTTGTCCCCTCAATTCACCCATCACTCACTCATTATCCACTCAAACCCTATCCTGCTCCTGCTCCTGCTCTTGACTCCGATGCCCCACGCCCCACTCACCAGGTATTATTATGCACATCACCCTCACCAAAGATTTGTTTTGTTTTGTATTTTTTTTTTGCTGTTGATAATGATTTGATAAAAAATGCCTAAAAAAAAGACATCAGATAAGTTGAAGAAAAGTAACAGTTTCGAGCAATGGGATTGGTTGACTGCAAAATTTGCGGGAGCTTCAAATTTACCATTTCTGTTGCTGCAACTGCCCCAGATCATACTCAATGCTCGTAATCTTATGGCAGGAAACAAGTCCGCACTCTTGGCAGTTCCATGGCTGGTATTGCATTGCAAGTTCTCATAGAAAAAACTATTCCATATTGGAATTAAGCACTATATATGTCTACTTCTATTCATGGTAATGGTATAGAATCATTCTAAATGCAGGGGATGTTCACTGGGTTGCTTGGGAATCTTTCGTTACTATCATACTTTGCAAAGAAGAGGGAAACGGAGGTGGTGGTGGTACAGACATTAGGAGTTGTATCCATATATGTGGTGATTGCTCAGCTGGCTATGGCCGAAGCGATGCCTCTCCCTCATTTTGTCATCACTTCTTTTGTGGTTGCTTCTGGTCTCATTTTAAATTTTTTGTATTACTTTGAGTTGCTCAATCTGGGAATCTGGCGCTTTTGGGAAGATTTCATTACCATTGCTGGGCTCTCTGCACTTCCCCAAGTTCTCTCTCTCTCTCTCTCTCACACACACACACCCCCACACCCCTCCCTATTTGCATGCAAAGTACCAAATTTTATCCATTTTCGTTAATTTTTCTTTGTCCTGAGCCTTCTTTACTTATGAATTGCCACGCAGGTCATGTGGTCAACATTTGTCCCGTATATTCAAAACAGTATCTTGCCAGGGGTGATGGCTTTCATCATAGCCGTTGTGGCTGTTATTATGGTAAACGTTATATTCATTGTGGTTTCCGGCTGTATCTGAAGTTCCATTTGGATGTGTAAAGATTGCCAAACAAATAATGCGAGACAATAGAAAAGTCATTATAAAATGGGGAAAAAGTTTATTCAAACTTGAAGGGATTGTTTTCCTCTGCGATTTATGTGACCAACAGGATCATCAATGTGAAACTGAATCAAGTGATGACCATGGTGGCTTTTGAGTTGTTCAGCGTTGTATTAGGTTGTATACAAAGGAGTATTCCCATCTGTCATCACCTTGCATGAACCTGAGGAAGTCATGGTTGACTGTAGAGTTAAGTTTCCTAAAGCTAGAAAAAATGAGTGACTTTTACGAGGAGTTTAGTGTGAATACATTGTTATGCTGGAAATAATGATGGAATGAGTGGATGCCAGATTTCAATTCTGTTATTGCACAACAAGTAATGAGGGAGAGAATAGGGTTTAGGTTCTTGTTCAGACATGAGTCTGTGTGTATTAGCTGAGATAAAAAATTGCCATCTACTGGTACCACTTGGTGTGAAACAGGCTCCAATGGGGCCTTCTTGCTATTGATTGTTTCATGAGCATCTCCTGTCTGATGACCATCTACTTGTTAAGAATCCTTTGCTTATCATGATTTAGTATGCTAAGAATCAGTATATAAATCTCTGAATGATAGTTGCGAAGACCATCTATTGCAATGACTGGCTTGGAATTGCCTTTCACATGGAAGAGTAGTTGGATGAGGTCCAAGTTCTATCTGTGAAGTGAGAGACGGTTGATATCCTCATTTATTAGGGGCGCTTGTATTCCATATCAACACAGGCACAACTACCAACACATATAAATAGGAAATTAGTCAGGTCAGTGTTAGACACAAATAACCCGTTTAAGTGAAATTGAAAAAAGAAACTATATGATTTTTTTTCAATTCTTTATCTTATATTTTTTTGAATAGTTTTAGAATTAAATGGTTTTCTTATTAATACATAGATGACACAACCCGAATTTGACACTACATGATTCAATTGACACCCCTATTATTCATAGTCATCGACACAAAAAAAAATTCCAATTTTGTGGAACCATCTTCCCGACACTATCATTGTGGGAATATGACAGCCTCCTATTAATTTAGATCATATAAGACATATTTCCTTAGAGTTGAGTGTTTGTTATTTGTTGATTTGGACAATCCAATAAAGGCTTCAGATTTTGCTTTCCTGAGGTTTGCATCTGCTAATATTTTGCAGGCTCGATTGGGCAAACTCTCAGAAAATGGCATCAAATTTGTTGGATCAATATCTGGATGGACTGCCACACTTCTCTTTATGTGGATGCCTGTTGCACAAATGGTAATCTATACCGTGTTTTTGGGATTAAAAATCTAAATTTTCTTATGTTGTTTTGGCATGGGTTTCCTCATCACAATTCATGCTTACTTTCCAGTGGACAAATTTCTTGAATCCGAATAACATCAAAGGTTTATCGGCTATCTCAATGCTGCTTGCCATGATTGGGAATGGACTTATGATCCCACGGGCACTCTTTATTCGGGATTTCATGTGGTATGATTGTTTTTCCTCTCAAAACTTTATTGCTCTAGTTTAGCATGCCATCCTAGAGACTGCATTACATGCTTACCTCTTATTTACCATAGTTAACATTTTATCCGGCTAGTAGAATGATGTTGCGCTTCAGTGCTTTGTTGATTTTTGTCAGTTAGAAAGTTACTTTTCTGTTGTTCTACTTTCTTATTATATAGTTTTCCTATTATGTTCTACTTACTTAATATTGTAGTTGTCTTCAATATCAATCTATTTACACTACTTCTAATCGTCACTATAAGTGAAAAAAATTTGAATACCATTTTTATCCTTGATTAATGCTATAAAGTCATTTTTAACCTTGATCTAATAGCTAGCAACAAAAATGTTGCACATGCATTGAACTATAAATTCAGTTATTAGATGGATTTAGATCCACTACAGATTCGTTAAATTAAACATTCATTCTACAATGAATACATCATTAGTAACTTATTGGAAGATTAAAATTTTATGTTCTTTTGTATTCTTGCTTTCTTGAATCGTTAGCAATTGCAACATGAAAGTTCATTCTGTAATGAATACATCATTAGTTACTTACTGGAAGATGAAGAATATTTGGTCTTTTATATTCTACCGTTCTTTAACCTTTGGCAATTGAAACATGAAAATTTTCAAATATTTAATTTTAGGTTCTCTTAATATTTAGATGTTCAAACTGTTAATCACAACTTCCGTTTGAATGTCCCTGCTAGGGTTGCTCCAACTAGTGGCTTCTCAAGCCTTGCTGTTAGCGCATAAAGATTTNCCGTTTGAATGTCCCAGCTAGGGTTGCTCCAACTAGTGGCTTCTCAAGCCTTGCTGTTAGCGCATAAAGATTTAGTGCAGTGGACCTCTTTTATTCCTCATTTGCGGTTTCTCAAGTATTTCAGGTTTCCTAGATGTATCCGGCAAAAATAATGAAATAACGGATGTAGCCACCAGGCATGGTGAATTTGGCCGCACGTGAAGGTTATAGTCACTATGAGGCAACCACTATCATGTTGGTGTCGGATGTTCTCCTCAAAAGCTCTTATGTATTCATCCTCAGAACAGTTGTTAGGAATACTAGGATCCATGATGTTTCGCTATGGGAGTCCTCTTCCTTTACGAACACAAGAAATAATCCATAAATTGATCCTAAACCACAGGAATTGTGTGTCCATTTTCAAATTATAAGAAGGTAGGATGTCATCACTCAAAAACTACATATAGGTCAAATATAATTTACTCTAAAAGTCTAATAGGAAAATAGAAATGACTGTGCAGTTGAACTACACCTAGCAAAGTCTTAATGAGAGGACCAGTGCANTCAAAACCCACAGTCGACTCCACCGCCTCTGCCAATCCGAAACCCACCGGTATTCATATACATGCTGATTTACAATCCGAAACCCACAGTGGAATTTCCTGCTGATTTATAGATATACATATCGTCTTCCTGCTTATACATATGTCAATGTTTTGTTAAATACATGTGATGAGCTCTTCTTTTATGATATTTATCCTTATAGCTCATTTTTTATGATATTTACTCTTGTAATCCATAATTGATTAAATTTATACAATATATAGTTGAATTATTATTTTTTTAATTTTATTATTGAAAATTAGTTAAAGTGATTTGCTAAAATAAATAGATAGCGTGGTCGGAGTGAATTTGAAAAAGTTATTACTAAAGTAGATAATATAATATTTAAATATATTTTGAAGATCTATTTTAGATAATATGGGTGGAGTTGCTCTAAGTGCCACTGCCTTTTAGCTATGTAAATGGTAGTCCTAAAGTAAATTCAATATTTTGCGGTTGGTCACTCTTGATTTCTCAATATTCTTTTGTGCGTTCATTATTGAGTTTACCTACACTATTCTCAGGTTAGATTGTGTTTGATTTTTTTTTTTTTGTGTATTGATGATGATGTACTTGTGCTTAAAAATCATGGTTAAGGTTTGGTGAACTGTTTATGTATTAGAAATATGATAAATTGTTTGCCTTTTGATTTTTCAGAGGGGATGATGGCGTGTTCTTTGCTACCCTTACCTCTACGCCCTTCTCCACCTCCCAATTCCTACCATTTCTTTTCTCATCAACACCACTTAATTGCCTCGTGTTTTTCCCGCTCCCGCCCCTATTACCACTACTCTCAGTCTCAACAACAAGGCCGCCGCCTCCTCCTCAATAATAACAAATCTAATGGCCTGCTCTTCTTTGTCCCCTCAATTCACCCATCACTCACTCATTATCCACTCAAACCCTATCCTGCTCCTGCTCCTGCTCTTGACTCCGATGCCCCACGCCCCACTCACCAGGTATTATTATGCACATCACCCTCACCAAAGATTTGTTTTGTTTTGTATTTTTTTTTTGCTGTTGATAATGATTTGATAAAAAATGCCTAAAAAAAAGACATCAGATAAGTTGAAGAAAAGTAACAGTTTCGAGCAATGGGATTGGTTGACTGCAAAATTTGCGGGAGCTTCAAATTTACCATTTCTGTTGCTGCAACTGCCCCAGATCATACTCAATGCTCGTAATCTTATGGCAGGAAACAAGTCCGCACTCTTGGCAGTTCCATGGCTGGTATTGCATTGCAAGTTCTCATAGAAAAAACTATTCCATATTGGAATTAAGCACTATATATGTCTACTTCTATTCATGGTAATGGTATAGAATCATTCTAAATGCAGGGGATGTTCACTGGGTTGCTTGGGAATCTTTCGTTACTATCATACTTTGCAAAGAAGAGGGAAACGGAGGTGGTGGTGGTACAGACATTAGGAGTTGTATCCATATATGTGGTGATTGCTCAGCTGGCTATGGCCGAAGCGATGCCTCTCCCTCATTTTGTCATCACTTCTTTTGTGGTTGCTTCTGGTCTCATTTTAAATTTTTTGTATTACTTTGAGTTGCTCAATCTGGGAATCTGGCGCTTTTGGGAAGATTTCATTACCATTGCTGGGCTCTCTGCACTTCCCCAAGTTCTCTCTCTCTCTCTCTCTCACACACACACACCCCCACACCCCTCCCTATTTGCATGCAAAGTACCAAATTTTATCCATTTTCGTTAATTTTTCTTTGTCCTGAGCCTTCTTTACTTATGAATTGCCACGCAGGTCATGTGGTCAACATTTGTCCCGTATATTCAAAACAGTATCTTGCCAGGGGTGATGGCTTTCATCATAGCCGTTGTGGCTGTTATTATGGTAAACGTTATATTCATTGTGGTTTCCGGCTGTATCTGAAGTTCCATTTGGATGTGTAAAGATTGCCAAACAAATAATGCGAGACAATAGAAAAGTCATTATAAAATGGGGAAAAAGTTTATTCAAACTTGAAGGGATTGTTTTCCTCTGCGATTTATGTGACCAACAGGATCATCAATGTGAAACTGAATCAAGTGATGACCATGGTGGCTTTTGAGTTGTTCAGCGTTGTATTAGGTTGTATACAAAGGAGTATTCCCATCTGTCATCACCTTGCATGAACCTGAGGAAGTCATGGTTGACTGTAGAGTTAAGTTTCCTAAAGCTAGAAAAAATGAGTGACTTTTACGAGGAGTTTAGTGTGAATACATTGTTATGCTGGAAATAATGATGGAATGAGTGGATGCCAGATTTCAATTCTGTTATTGCACAACAAGTAATGAGGGAGAGAATAGGGTTTAGGTTCTTGTTCAGACATGAGTCTGTGTGTATTAGCTGAGATAAAAAATTGCCATCTACTGGTACCACTTGGTGTGAAACAGGCTCCAATGGGGCCTTCTTGCTATTGATTGTTTCATGAGCATCTCCTGTCTGATGACCATCTACTTGTTAAGAATCCTTTGCTTATCATGATTTAGTATGCTAAGAATCAGTATATAAATCTCTGAATGATAGTTGCGAAGACCATCTATTGCAATGACTGGCTTGGAATTGCCTTTCACATGGAAGAGTAGTTGGATGAGGTCCAAGTTCTATCTGTGAAGTGAGAGACGGTTGATATCCTCATTTATTAGGGGCGCTTGTATTCCATATCAACACAGGCACAACTACCAACACATATAAATAGGAAATTAGTCAGGTCAGTGTTAGACACAAATAACCCGTTTAAGTGAAATTGAAAAAAGAAACTATATGATTTTTTTTCAATTCTTTATCTTATATTTTTTTGAATAGTTTTAGAATTAAATGGTTTTCTTATTAATACATAGATGACACAACCCGAATTTGACACTACATGATTCAATTGACACCCCTATTATTCATAGTCATCGACACAAAAAAAAATTCCAATTTTGTGGAACCATCTTCCCGACACTATCATTGTGGGAATATGACAGCCTCCTATTAATTTAGATCATATAAGACATATTTCCTTAGAGTTGAGTGTTTGTTATTTGTTGATTTGGACAATCCAATAAAGGCTTCAGATTTTGCTTTCCTGAGGTTTGCATCTGCTAATATTTTGCAGGCTCGATTGGGCAAACTCTCAGAAAATGGCATCAAATTTGTTGGATCAATATCTGGATGGACTGCCACACTTCTCTTTATGTGGATGCCTGTTGCACAAATGGTAATCTATACCGTGTTTTTGGGATTAAAAATCTAAATTTTCTTATGTTGTTTTGGCATGGGTTTCCTCATCACAATTCATGCTTACTTTCCAGTGGACAAATTTCTTGAATCCGAATAACATCAAAGGTTTATCGGCTATCTCAATGCTGCTTGCCATGATTGGGAATGGACTTATGATCCCACGGGCACTCTTTATTCGGGATTTCATGTGGTATGATTGTTTTTCCTCTCAAAACTTTATTGCTCTAGTTTAGCATGCCATCCTAGAGACTGCATTACATGCTTACCTCTTATTTACCATAGTTAACATTTTATCCGGCTAGTAGAATGATGTTGCGCTTCGGTGCTTTGTTGATTTTTGTCAGTTAGAAAGTTACTTTTCTGTTGTTCTACTTTCTTATTATATAGTTTTCCTATTATGTTCTACTTACTTAATATTGTAGTTGTCTTCAATATCAATCTATTTACACTACTTCTAATCGTCACTATAAGTGAAAAAAATTTGAATACCATTTTTATCCTTGATTAATGCTATAAAGTCATTTTTAACCTTGATCTAATAGCTAGCAACAAAAATGTTGCACATGCATTGAACTATAAATTCAGTTATTAGATGGATTTAGATCCACTACAGATTCGTTAAATTAAACATTCATTCTACAATGAATACATCATTAGTAACTTATTGGAAGATTAAAATTTTATGTTCTTTTGTATTCTTGCTTTCTTGAATCGTTAGCAATTGCAACATGAAAGTTCATTCTGTAATGAATACATCATTAGTTACTTACTGGAAGATGAAGAATATTTGGTCTTTTATATTCTACCGTTCTTTAACCTTTGGCAATTGAAACATGAAAATTTTCAAATATTTAATTTAAGGTTCTCTTAATATTTAGATGTTCAAACTGTTAATCACAACTTCCGTTTGAATGTCCCAGCTAGGGTTGCTCCAACTAGTGGCTTCTCAAGCCTTGCTGTTAGCGCATAAAGATTTAGTGCAGTGGACCTCTTTTATTCCTCATTTGCGGTTTCTCAAGTATTTCAGGTTTCCTAGATGTATCCGGCAAAAATAATGAAATAACGGATGTAGCCACCAGGCATGGTGAATTTGGCCGCACGTGAAGGTTATAGTCACTATGAGGCAACCACTATCATGTTGGTGTCGGATGTTCTCCTCAAAAGCTCTTATGTATTCATCCTCAGAACAGTTGTTAGGAATACTAGGATCCATGATGTTTCGCTATGAGAGTCCTCTTCCTTTACGAACACAAGAAATAATCCATAAATTGATCCTAAACCACAGGAATTGTGTGTCCATTTTCAAATTATAAGAAGGTAGGATGTCATCACTCAAAAACTACATATAGGTCAAATATAATTTACTCTAAAAGTCTAATAGGAAAATAGAAATGACTGTGCAGTTGAACTACACCTAGCAAAGTCTTAATGAGAGGACCAGTGCACATTTTCTGGTTTTTGAGTTTTACTGGTTTTGTAGGCTCCTAGGTGAATAACCTGCAACATGGTGACCTATTTCAAAACTCCATGGATGTTAAAAGTAAGAATAATGATATTATTAGAGTATAATAAATTTACAGAAATATTGTGCTAATGACATGATATATCACCAGATGTCTTCCTGATAAAAAAGTTCATGTTGCATTATGTTAGTGTTTAATTACTTGATTGATCTTCCCATACACCCTCCACTTCACCTCAAGCTTGTTGTAGAGGGATATAACAACCACTTTCTAGGACCAGTGGTAAACGTCCACAATCTCTTACTACTTGTACTTAACAGATTGACGATAATATGACCAATGCATTATTACATGTTGATCATGACATGAAGAATAAAAGATAAAAACTAAAATTATACTTCAAAATAGTTCAGGTGCAACGCAAGTGCACAACTACTAGTCTAATATAAATAAGTGATAGAATGTTGATAATATACACTCTATGCGCAATAGTTTCGTACTTTCTTTCTTCCTCTCGTTTTGTTATCTTTCTTTTTCTTAACCATAACATACAATTTTTCAAGTTTCAACTTAGTAGTAGACCAAGATACTTGGGTGAAGCGCTTGGGCACTAAGCGAGAGCCTCACTCGCCTAGTGGTTGGGCTGACCCAGCACACATTAAGTTGTAGCCGTCTGCGTGTTCACTAGTTGTTGTCATAGCCGAAATCACTCTTAGTTGCAGTGTTCCTACCTCTGGTATCTTCATCAATGCTTATTGGCTATTGTAATCATTATCAGTTGTTGTGCGGTGTCATAATTTGGGTTTGTGTTTCCGGTATCTGATCATCAGTGCGGATTTTAGTGTTTTCAACCCTATTTAGTGCCAGCTCATTTATATTTGGACCAATTTGGTTGTGGTGTAGTGATTTTCATCCCAATTCAATTCTAGTTTTAGTTTTAGTTCCGGTTTAGTGTCAGTTCAGTGGTTTTTATGTCAGTCTGGTGCTTATTTGGTGGTTTTCATCCCGATTATTTCTAGTTCAGTGTTTTTAACTAGGTTTAGTACCGGTTCAGTGGTTTTTGATAGAGTTTGGTATTGGTTTTGTGGTTTGCACTCCAGTTTAATTTTGATTCAATGTTTTCAACCTATTTTAGTGTCAATTCAGTGGTTTACATCATAGTTTGGTGATGGTTTATTAGTTTTCATCCCAGTTTAATCCCGGCTTAACACAATTTGGTGTTGGTTTAATGGTTTTCATCTCGGTTCAATTCTAGCTAAGTGTTTTTGGCCTAGTACAGTGTCAATTTTGTAGTTTTCATCCTGGTTCAAATATTCGTTTTGTTGTTTTCTAACCGTTTCATCCCCTTTTTTTGCTAATTCAACTCTGGTTCTGCTTTATTTACTTTATTTTTTATTGTTGCAATTTAATTAGTTCTTGCATGTGGTTCGTTGTAGTGTTGCATTGTGCCGATATTTTTGTGTTGGATTGTGTCGGTATTGTTGGTGGTGTTATGTTTGTCCTTCGTCAACACCGTATTCTTTTCCTTTGTGTTGTGGTGATTGTCATTTGCTATTGTTTGTTTTGGTGTGATCGTTAATTGTTTCTCTACAAAACCAAAAAGAAGTCTTAGACTTTACATGGAACAACCACCTGGATTTGTTTTTTTAGGGGGAGTGTCGTAGTAGTATGGGTCAATTAAAGAGGACCCTAAATGGTTTAAAGCAATCACCCAGAACTTGATTTTACTTAGTTACTTTTTCACCAAACCATTAGCGCAATTCACCTTTACTAGCCTTTATTTTAAGTTGGACATTTTTTTATCTCTAAGCTCCAGCTTCAGGGGAAGTGTTAAGAGTGTTACTTTTCTATTGTTCTAGTTTCCTATCATGTTACTTTCCTATTATGTCAATTCCTATTGTTCCACTTTTCTATTATGTGGTTTCCCTATTATGTTCTACTTTCTTAATATTGTAATTGTTTTCAATCTCAATCTAATTTAAATAGGTGATAGGGCATTGGCAACATACACCCTACATCCAATATTATTTCATACTCTTGTTCTTCCTCTCTTTTTCTTATCCTTGTTTTCCTTAGTCCTAACATACAACTATTCAATTTTTAACTATGCCCAATCATTATAGTTCTCAACTTCTTGATACTTTAGCATGACATCTATCAGCTTAAGATGTGATTTATTACTTGTTCAATTGGCTAGTTAGTGAGTTTATTTTGCTAACATCCATTCCTCTCTCATACAGTGTCATCGTCTACCTCTTAGAGTCTGTTTAGTTAGGAAGAAAAAAATGATAGAAAGTAAAATGAAAGAAAAAAAATTGATAGAAAATATATTTTCATACATGTATGTGGTTAGAATGAAAAATTTACAAAAAANGGAAAGTGAAAATGATAGAAAGTAAAATGAAAGAAAAAAAACTGATAGAAAATATATTTTCATACATGTATGTGGTTAGAATGAAAAATTTACAAAAAAATTGTAAAAAAAATTCATTCTATTGTTTGAAAGAAAGAAAAGTTATAAGAATTTTTTTATAATTGTCTAAATTATCCTTAATTATATTAAATCGGTTTTAAAAGGAAAAAAATATGTAATTATAATTGAAAGTTAAAAAATTTTAAAAAAATGGTTCAAAACTTAATTTCAAGACAATCGCTAATACAAAGGTCTTTGGGCTAAATTATATGATTAATCAAATTCATACCAAGATTTTTTAGAATTAATAACCAATAAAATATTTTAATAAAAATAAGAGTAAAATAAGAAATTAGTTATAGATCACAATTTTCTTGTATTTCTTTGTGTTTTTTACAAGAAAAATTTTTTGTTATTTGTGAGAAAATTCAAGCATGAAGGAAAATTATTTTTTTCATCATTTTCTTTTTCATGCTAACCAAATACATGAAAATTTTAAAAAAAAATTCTTACTTGCATTTTCTATCTTTCTCCCGCTAAACAAACGAATCCTTATGGAATCATTATAAGGTTTCTTGTGTCTTTTCATAAATCACTAAAACTTGAGAGTAACGGATGAGCTATCCAGTTCCTAGATATCCCTCCAACCTCTGTGTACAAGTGTTTGATGTTGAAGACTTAACTGAGATTGATAATGAACTCGTGCTCTTCTATGGTGGGAGAAGAATAAATTATAATTCATAATCAGATATGATTCTGTGGGACACAGTTTTGTTGGNCCACTAAAACTTGAGAGTAAAAATGACAGATGCAAACCTAATCACAAAGAGGCAACGGATGAGCTATCCAGTTCCTAGATATCCCTCCAGCCTCTGTGTACGAGTGTTTGATGTTGAAGACTTAACTGAGATTGATAATGAACTCGTGCTCTTCTATGGTGGGGGAAGAATAAATTATAATTCATAATCAGATATGATTCTGTGGGACACAGTTTTGTTGGGTTGAGTTAATTCAGATAATTTGGCTTGCTAATATCCTTTGGGCTTATCTGAAAAAATAAATAAATAAATGGAAATCCAAATGGAATGTGGCTTAAATTTATTTTAGATGTTGCTGACCATGAAAAAAAAAGAGTATGTTTTTTAGTATTAGTAACAACCATAATTCACATAGTTCTGTTGCAATTAATTTCAATCTTTGAAGGTGTGCTGAATAATTTGTCTACCGTTTTTTTTTTTTTTTGAACTGAATTTTGCCCCCTGTTCAAAATCAAATTATGTTGCATACTTGCATAGATGATTAGCAGTTGCAAAGCGTAANAGAGTATGTTTTTTAGTATCAGTAACAACCATAATTCACATAGTTCTGTTGCAATTAATTTCAATCTTTGAAGGTGTGCTGAATAATTTGTCTACCGTTTTTTTTTTTTTTTGAACTGAATTTTGCCCCCTGTTCAAAATCAAATTATGTTGCATACTTGCATAGATGATTAGCAGTTGCAAAGCGTAACCTATAACCTCTAGCTTGTCCATTTGAGAGAATTAACCCTTGGTTTATTACTAAGAATATACGGTTTTTCAGGGGAACTTATAACAAATTTATATGAATATGTGAAACCATGAAGCAAATAGTTGTGAGGAACAATTATAGCTCAATTGATTAGAATATGTAAGAGGCAACTTACTGATCCTACGCACTGGATTGCGAGAATATTTGTGTGAAGAAGTTATTATGGCATGTACCTATCATAAACTTGGAATCATGACTTGTTATAAGAATTTTCTTTGATTAGTTTTGATCATAGATAAGAGTAATATGCGCTTCCAATCATTTGCGAAGTTTGTAATTACCGAATCCAATGATAGGTGGTACATAACTATATTAGCCAAGTTTTCAAGTCTTATCCGTAAATACCAGCCAAATCTTTGAATCTGTTACTTTTTTGTGTTAATAACATGATTAATAGATGTGTTTCTGATAACCAACTGTAACATAAGGGAATAAAAATGGATGGTTTGACAACAATTGATGCAGGTTCACTGGTTCGAGTTGGGCATCAGTTTTTTATGGATGGGGGAACCTCATATGCTTGTATTGGTAAGCTGTTTGGGGTTGATGAATCTTCATGAGTAACTGCATATGTTAAGGCTCTTTGAGTGGCTTACTAAGTGAGGCATTGTATTGTGGATTCAGTTTTAACAGTATTAGCAAGGAATTCTTCTTGGCAGCGACTGTTGGTCTTGTTGCCTGGATAGGTAGTCTGTCAATTTCTAATTTGGCTACCCAGTAGCTTAAACTTTTTCCTGGCACTTGAATACATTATGTCTACTGAGAGCTTTTGGCCTTGCAACAGGAATCACTATTTGGAGAGACAGCAAAGTGTACGGATACACTTCACCATTGTCATCTTTAAGAGAGTTAGTGTTTGGGTCTTAACGTTTCTTGCAGTACTTCTGCTGTGGGGATATTGCTCTCCCATGTGGCTGCAATGATACGTGACATGATGGCATGGCTGAGCATGGAATGCAGAAATGTCTGGTCTTTCTCGAAATGCCAGTGGTTGATTGTTGGTGTCAACCAGAGCTTTCAAGCTAATGAGCACCTTATGGAACGCACTATGCCTGTCCTCTGAGGAAATTGAAGGAAGCATGATTGAATTGTTAATGGCACAAAGATTATAGCGCAATAATTGTGTGACCCCAACAAATTTATACGGACACCAAAGCCAGGAATGGTCATGCTAATGACGTGTGATTCGTGATATCCCGCAAGTTCTACCCCTTTAAGGCCATTCTATGATGAATTTTTTCTGTCTTGTATTCTTTTTTGAGGCTCAAAGAGGAAGTATTGCTGTCAGTCAATTCATAGACTCTTTTTTTTTAACCTCCCCTCCCCTCCCCTCCCCTCATTTGATTTACAAAAGACAAAAACTGTATGCTTAATGGGTACACTGTCACTTTTAAATGAAATTTGTGAACACACATGTATGTTTCTGTTGCATCCATGTTTTCCTTATTTGTCAAGGAACGAAAACTGAATAAAGACAGACCCAAGCAAAGAAATCATTTTATTACGGGAGAATTACCTCCTGTTGTAAATATATCGGTTAATAAATTATATTTAGGCTCTCCTAAAATTTGTGGGTATATAATATTTATGTTTTTGCTTTTTCTTTGCTGAAGACAGTTTGTTGCTTCCCATAATCATGGGTTAAAGTTTGAGCTTGTACATTCTCTTAGGTGTATCTTTGGCCTGCCCCCACTCGAGCGGGCAGAATTGTCCAAACTATTCTAAATTTAGCTGGTTTAAAGAATGTAAAGTCAAAGGTAAGAAACTAATTGCATTTGTGGTGCGAGGATGTTCCTTTCTGTGTGGTGGTGTAATATTAATCCTCTTGGTAGGTTGTTGGCTCCAGGAATCCTCTTAACACAGTTAAGGCTCTAAATGCGGTAAGTAATATATTTTGCGTATCGGGTCGGGTGGTCTTTTTTTTTCCTGTTTATTTTGAACTTTCCAAGAATCTCTTGGGGACAATTTCGGACTTCAATGTTTCCAGATTGAAACTCCCAAAGATGATGTTCAAGAGAAGTTTGGCCGGACGGACTGTTGGTTGAGTCGTATCTGCTGTGATAGGTATTGCCCACCTCCAATGCTTGTGAATTTTTCTCCTGGATATGGAACAGTATTTCATGGATGTGGATAGGAGGAACCAAATGAGATTTTTCTGTATTTGTTGTGCCTTTCTCGGATACATGTGGAGCTTTCAATTTTAATTTTTTTTTTCCCCCCCGTCTTTTTGATTTTCCCATTGTTGCTTTCTCTTTTATTTTTTTGACACTGTTGAAATATCCAGAGTTGGGATAAAGGAAGCAATGCTTTGCCCTGATAGTCTACTAGACTAGAGTAAACTGATTTCTCTAGAGAATTTATGTATGTTTTGGTTCATCACATCATCAGGTTAATCAAGGACTAGATCTTGACCTGTCTCGCCAAACAGCCAAGATGCCAATCCAGCATGTGGAGCAACGATAGTAATATATTTTGTTTGGCATTCTTTTCACTGTCCAATTTTTCATTACAATATTCATCCACGAAAACTCCCTTGACCTCCCCAAGAGTTCATCCAAGGTGGGCATCAGAAAGCAGCTCTCGGGGCTCCTAGTTGCATTAAAAAAACCTGAGATCTCCCTTTCTATAACCTAGTTTGCCGCATCTTATGTCATAATTCCAGCTCTGACAGGCACAATGTTCTATTATCAAACACAATACTTAAAGATTGAATCATCAATGTTGGGGATATCTAAGGTGTTGGGACAGGCGGCAATGCTTCTATGGGGTGTCACTTATAATTGACACTTGAAGTCAATTCCCCCAAGGAAACTAATCTCAGCAATTCAGGCCACTATTGCCATTTTCATTATCTCAGATGTTTTGTTCGTGAAAGGGGTATATGGCAAGCTGGGTGATGTAGATCGTATTAGGGAAGAATTAGGGATGAGAAAAAAAGGAGATGAGAATAGAGAGAATTTTAGAAAGAAGATTTAATATCAATAATCAATAATCAAAGTTTAGTCTCTCAACAAATATGTATCCCTTATATATATAAGGAATTCACAAATTCTATATATATAAGGAGATCACAAACCCTAAAATAAATAAATAATCAAAATGACAACTAAACCCTTAAAAGTTAAAAGAAATTACTTAAAAGCTAAATATTAAAAGTATCTAAATAACTATCATAATTAATCTATAATATCTATTCAATTCCTACACGATCCTCATCATTCTCCTTCGGTTGAAAAAAATTCTCTTTCGGAGAGTCTTCAAAGTAAAAGTACCCCAAGAGAGCAAGATGAAGATGACATAATGTCTCATCTAGAATGAAAAAATCATCGACTTCTTTTCATCGACCAGGATAAATGCAAGAATCTCTATCTGTATGAACACCTGCGAATAAAATAGGAGGCTCTGGAGTACCTCGATTAAGCAGCATGTCCTCCTAATAAAAATCTGGACTAATACTAACATCCAATGAAAAATTAAGCAAATAAGCATTAGATCCAAACTCAAGAATGACAAAATAATTTCCATTAGATTTGAACAATAGGCATTCAATAGGACAAGACATCAGTGACAAAGGAGTAACTATAACACCTTGGTGCTGAAAATAAGAAAGTACAGACTCAATTGAACACTTGACAGTAGGCAAAGAATCAAAGTTAACACTCTCAAGTGAGGCAGAATCCAGAATAATGTCAACAATCTCAGATTGGGAAGAATCTGCAACAAAGTAATGATAACTTGGACAAGTAAACATAGAATAGTCACTATTAGATTCTGTAATAAATGACTAGATTGGTTTAATATCTTACATAGGTGTAGACTCAACAGACTTCTCATAATTTTCAAGATCAATGATGGTTCAAGAATTGACACAAACAAAGACTCATGCACACTTTCTTTCGAAATGGACTCTTGTGGGTGCAAAGGAGGAAGACTCTGATATGATGAAACTAAATGAGGGAGTTGAAAGTCCATATGAGTAACATTTTTCTCTTTATCTGATACTAAAATATTTAAATCCTTTGTCATATTCGAATTAGGAAAGCATGCAGAAACAACATGGACATCGTTTAAGTAATCATGATACTCATATGTGATGGAATTAAAATTGGAAGATGTTCTATCAGCAGGCTGTGATTGAGAACTCATCAAGGTATAGTTAGATTTCTTATGAAATATCTCAACCTTTAGAGCATATTGATAGGCTGCAACTAACGTATTAAAAGTGTATTGTTTAACCTCTCTACTAATTTTTTGTCTCAACCCAAAAATAAACTGATTAATTGTTCAAGGTTCTTCAGCAATGTCACACAAGTACATGAGATAATCAAACTGGGCAAAGTAATCAGAGACACTAGAAGAATGTTGTCTAAGATTGAGTCATTGGTCATAAACTTAATCCATATAAGAAGTAGGCAAATACTTCTCTTTCAATTTATATCTCATTTCAACCCAAGTGATAGGTGATTCTCCTAAGGGGTCTAGGCTTCTTTGGATTGTTTGTCAATATTTCTTGACGGAACCCTCCAACATCAATTTAGCAAAACGGACGCAATGGGAATCCGACATGCCATGCCAATCAAAATATTCTTCTAAATTAGCTAACTAATCCAAGAATTGATTGGGATCCAGAGTACCACAAAATATAGAAGGATCTTTGATTCGTTTGGTCACATGGGTTGACTCCATGTAAACATTCTTTGACTTCCTATGATGATGACATTAAGGAGAGATTCTTGAAATATGCATATTAGAGAAACTCATGAGTGACTCTTGGAACAAGAGAATAATGCCAAAACAAGTTCAAGAATGTAATTGACAAATAATTTGGATCCTTTGCAAATTTTTTTAATTTTTCAATGAATAAAATATCAGTTTCAAATTTCTATAGGAGTATGCATACCATAATCAAGAGGAAATTTTAAAATTTTTTGGGAATGATTCTACAATTTTATGGATCTGTTGAAAATATTTTTTGTGATTCTGGAACTTTTGGGGGGAAGATTCTGTAATTTTTAAAACTTCTAATGGTGATTTTGTAATTTCTAAAATTTTCTAGTAGTGGTATTACCTCTCAAGTTGGGGTAATTTTCACCCCTGGATGTGACAGGACCTGACTGGGTGACTCCTCGAGATCAATCAAATGGGACTGACTTTAATGGTTGAGATTCTCCGGTTTGAGAAGGCATTCGACACTGAAAGAGTGGCCTAAGGTATTGTTCAATCTCTAAGACTTTATAATATGTTTCCTCAACCGTTTCAGGAAAGTGTAAGTTAAGCTCTCTCTTAATCTCAGGTCGTAAGCCATTAATGAATTTTGTAACTATTATCCAAAGCTCTTCCTTTATGTCACATCTTAGAAAGAGCTCTTCAAATTGAGCTAGGTAATCAATCACACTCGAGGTCAATTGATGCAAGTTCATCCACTTGTCCAAGAGTTGGCGCTTATAGTAAATAGGGAGATATTTATCTCGCAATCTTTGTTTCATCTCAGCCCATAAAGTAATGGATTGTCCTTCTAGGCGCTCTTGGTCTCGTTGGACTCTCTGCCAATATCTCTTAGCCAAACCAACGAGTTTCATATTGGCAAAACGAACCCGATGGTTGTCGGACACATCATACCAATCAAAATAGCCATCCATGTCATCCAACCAATCTAAGAAAGCAACAAGATCTAACCTACCATCAAAGCTAGGAGCATCAACTTTGACTCTTTGTGTTATATCCCTAGATTCTTCGTGGACATGCCTATGTCGAGAATTATGGTAACGCGGAGGGGGAGACCTATGGTATCTGGCACGTGGGTGAAAGGGTTCATGATAACCATCCATATCACCCTCTGCTGAATAATCAGACATGACTACCTCAACGGGATCCTCCTGAACATTCCTACGACCTACGTTTCGTCCAAAAACGGTATTAGGAGGTGTCTTCCTATCTGGAGGTTGTATTCGACTCCCCTGAGCTACTTGCGAAGTGGATAGGACACCTTGACATGAGTCAGTAGGATCTATCGGGAGAGGCAGGTGCCGAACATTGGGTACTTGGTTAGACTTAGGTGAAACTTGTGACTCACTCTGGTCATAGTCTATTGGTCGTTTTTCCATAAACTTAGTCAATTGGGCTAGTTGAGTAGTAACTTGAGAAAATTGTTGCCCTCATTCCTTTAACTTCCTCACGTAACAAGTCGACTGATTGCTTAGTATCGATCATATCAATGGTGAAGGTCATATTGCTTCACAGTGCCCTCATTGTACCTTGTCCATTGACCAGGGATTAGAGAATTCACTTGACAGAAAGGATGTTGACCTAGAAGTTGATCCTTTGAATGAGGAACCCTTAGAGTTACTAGATGAAGGTGAGAAAGAGTGGCAAACCGATGACACTTGTGTCAGTGTGATGCGATGTATCTTATCCATCCCTTCAGATACAGCAGCATGGAAACGCATCAGCATTTTTCATACTCTAGTCCGATGTGGGGGTCAAGTTTGCAAGGTCGTCATTGATGGGGGAAGTTCATTGAATGTCATCTCTAAATCAGCTATAGCTCAGTTGTAGCTTAAGTCAGAGACACACCCACAACCTTACAAAGTCGCAGGGGTTGACAGGACCTCCTTACCAGTCTCACTTAGATGTTTGGTCCCTATTCAGATGGGTGACTATTCAGATCATATATGGCGTGATGTCTTACCTATGGATGTCGCTCATGGATGTCGCTCATGTCTTGTTGGGTCGTCCGTGGCTTTTTGATCTAGATGTGACAAATTATGGGTGGGAAAATACCTAAAGCATAAGGGGAAAACCATTAAGTTAAAACCCGTGAAACCCTCAGAAAGTAATACTTCAAAGCATAGGTCATCTTCCCCAGTAATTCACAAGAAAGACCTTCACATCTTGACCCATAGAGAATTTGAGAAAGAGAGAAAAGAATCTGGTATAATGGTAGCTCTAGTTGTCAAAGAAGTTGTTCAAAGTCCTCTGCAATCTAAAGACGATCTTTTGCCTGAGGTTGATAGTCTATTGAAAAAGTTCCATGATAGGATTCTTGAGGAACTACCCGATGAGTTGTCACCAATGAAAGATATTCAGCATGCTATTGAGTTAGTTTCAGGATCTTAGTTGCCTAATCTTCCCTATTATCGTATGAATCCCACTGAGCGTGTTGAACTCCAAAGGCAAGTAGATGGACTGTTGCAAAAAGGGTCTATTCGTCATAGTCTTAGTCCATGTGTTGTCCCTACTTTATTGACCCCTAAGAAATATGGCTCTCGGAGAATGTGTGTTGATAGTTGTGACATTAACAAAACTACAGTCAAGTATCGATTTCCTATACCGAGACTTGAAGATATGTTTGACCTTTTGGCCGGTGCACTTTGGTTCTCCAAAATTGATTTGCGCAGTGGTTATCATCAAATTCGAATTAGACCAGGAGATGAATGAAAAACCGCATTTAAAACCCAGGATGGACTTTATGAGTGGTTGGTCATGCATTTTGGATTATCTAATGCACCTAGCACATTTATGAGGGTTATGACTCAGATACTGCGTCCTTTCCTAGGAAAATTTGTGGTTGTTTACTTTGATGACATCTTAATCTATAGTAAGTCTAAAGAAGAGCATTTGGATCATCTTTGACAGATTTTGCAGACATTACGTGTGGAAAAATTCTATGCGAACCTTAAGAAGTGCTCCTTTATGCAAACTCAAGTGCTTTTCCTTGGATTTGTTATTTCTGCGCATGGTATTGCAGCTGACCCAGAGAAAATTCGTGTTATTAGGGATTGGCCAGTGCCAAGAACAATTTCTGAGGTTCAAAGTTTTCATGGTTTGGCCACCTTTTATAAACGATTTATTAAAGGGTTTAGCTCCATTATGGCTCCCATCATAGAGTGCATGAAAAAGGGGAGTTTCAATGGACACTTGCTATAACTAGAGCCTTTCAAGAAATTAAGCACAAGATGATAGAGGCACCCGTTCTTCGACACCCAGATTTTTCTAAGGTGTTTGAGGATGTCTGTGATGCATTTGGTGTAGGGATAGGTGGAGTTTTAAGTCAAGAAGGTCATCCTATTGCTTACTTCAGTAAAAAACTCAATGAAGCTAAACAACGATACTCTGCATATGACAAAGAGTTCTATGTTGTGGTACAAGCTCTTCGCCATTAGAGGTATTATCTATTGTCATATGAGTTTGTGTTATATTCTGATCATCGGACATTAAAATACCTTCATTCTCAGAAAAAATTAAGTGTTAGGCACGTTAGGTGGGTTGAGTTCCTTCAGGAGTTTACTTTTGTTCTTCGCCACCGAGCGGGCATTGAAAACAAGCCTGCGGATGCTCTTAGCCGTGTAGTTACTGTTTTACAGACTATGAGTGTCCATGTGATTGGCTTTGACAGGATTAGAGATGAATATGCCTCTTGTCCCGACTTTAGTATCATTTTTCAGGAGGTTCAGTCTAGTAATCGTCATGAGTACATTGACTTCCTCCTTAGAGATGGTTACTTGTTTAGAGGGTCGCGCTTATGTATTCCTCGTACTTCACTTAGGGATTTCCTGATTTGAGAATTACATGCGGGAAGTTTGGCAGGCCACTTTGGTAGGGATAAGACATTTGTTGAATCTGCTGAGAACTTTGGTTCAAAACTTAACCCACCAGGCTACTGTTACAGCGACAAAATATGATAAAAAAAAAAAAATTGTTTCCTCTTTTTTTTTATCTTTTATTGATGAACAGCGTTTTTAGATGAACAATATTTTTTTTGATGAACAGTGCACCCGTAAACAGTGCGATAAACAATAACTTTGTTTTTTTTTCGAATCGAAGTTGGGCTTTGATACCAAATTGATGTAGATCGTATTAGGGAAGAATTAGGGATGAGAAGAGAAGAAAGAATTAGGGATGAGAAGGGAAGAAAGAATTAGGGATGAGAAGAGAAGAAAAAAGGGATGAGAAAATAAGAAGAAGGAGATGAGAATAGAGAGAATTTTAGAAAGAAGATTCAATATCAATAATCAATAATCAAAGTCTAGTCCCTCAACAAATATGTATCCCCTATATATATAAGGAATTCACAAATCTTATATATATATAAGGAGGTCACAAACCCTAAAATAAATAAATAATCAAAATAACAACTAAACCCTTAAAAGTTAAAAGAAATTACTTAAAAGCTAAATATTAAAAATATCTAAATAACTATCATAATTAATCTATAATATCTATCCAATTCCTACACGATTCCCATCACTTGGGGTACCTGATTCACTATATGTTGTGGTTTTCTCAGGCTTTCTAGAGGTTTTGTAGTTCTTTAAGATTCTACCTTTCAGTGTTCTAATGGCACAGCTCTGCCCACCAGGATGCGAGGGTTCTGTAATGGCATTTCGTATGTCTGCTATTGCTCTTGCATTTATACTGAGTGGATACCTTGGCGTTGCGCTTGCATCATATGTTGGGGTGACAGGGAATGATTTCTCGGGCATGCAATGCGGCCTTCTAATACAGGCGGCATGCACAGTTTTGCCACTTTTTTGGTCATCATATATCCCTGATGATATGGAACTCAGAAGTAAGAAGAAAGAAAAACTAAGCACTAGCAGCAGTGTTATTGTTGACAGTGGTGGAGTAGTACTTTAGAAAGGAGAGGGATGTAATTTGGCTCACAATTTTATTAGAAATTCTTTCTAGAAAACCTACAGTATATTCCTGCTCTTAAAGCTATCTACGAAGGGTGTGATTGATTTACCTTTATGTTTTCTAGCTATTACATACATATAATTCAAGCATTGTTCGATAGAAGTTTTGTATTCATTTTTCAAAGTAGGGTAATAGTACATTGTACAATTGATATATAAAACTTTATTTGCTCTCGTCTAATAAATTTGTATTCTTTCAGCAGAGTTGAGATGCAGCTTTTGCAAACATCTCGGGTTCAAAAATATGTTTCAATGTCATGATGCTTGTACATTTTATGGTTTTATTGTTATACCCTGCTACCTGGGGCCTGTGCAGGGGGGACACTGTTATTGGCCACAATGATCTTACCCAAAGGATTGTTTATTCAAGAAGTACATCAGCTGATTTCGAAACTCACTAAGTTGGTGTTTGTGTTCGTTTTATTGTATGTGGATTCATTCAACTTTGCATAGAACTGAAATAGAAAACAATACTCCTCANCGGGGACACTGTTATTGGCCACAATGATCTTACCCAAAGGATTGTTTATTCAAGAAGTACATCAGCTGATTTCGAAACTCACTAACTTGGTGTTTGTGTTCGTTTTATAAAGTCATCTTGTATGTGGATTCATTCAACTTTGCATAGAACTGAAATAGAAAACAATACTCCTCAAATGTGAACCCATTGTGTGTCTAGGTTCTTCTGAGAACTATGTTATATAAATAGGTTAAATAAAAGTGTACCGTCATATAGTTCCCAAATGACAAGCTTTTTTTTTTTCGATCAAAAAATGACACATTGCAAAAGAGGGTAACACATTGTAACCTTTGGTTATTCGTTATTCCTACATAGAAACAACCATTTAAACTACTTGATAAAATACTCAAATGAAACTTGCACAAGTAATGCTTATTCACTTCTCAAAGTAGAACCATTGCACGTTAACTATAGTAGAGCAAACCATTACAAGGATTAAAAANCTCAAATGAAACTTGCACAAGTAATGCTTCTTCACTTCTGAAAGTAGAACCATTGCACGTTAACTATAGTAGAGCAAACCATTACAAGGATTAAAAAAAAAAATCAAAAGCATTACAATTTGGAATTGATGGATGCAAAAAAAGGCATCAAACTAGATAAAAAAAAGAAGTCATTTTACACATCTTAATCAGAAAACATCATAAGAAGTGAGTAAAATAATGGGCAAAAATATCTATAATAGTACACAACAACAATACTTTGAGAAGAGGGTCGGATCCTTACCGATAAATAGTGGAGTCATACCCCATTGCAAAAAGGATTGATTCCCGGAAGGCAAATGCTAGAAACATCAAAATTCATTGCCCGCAACACCATTCTTAATCAAGGAGATAGGGGGCACCACAGTATTCATACTTGTGTTGCACTTTGCAAAACATATAATTTGAAAAATCTTTTAGCATTAGCAGTAATGCATATCATATATATGTCAAGCAATCTAAATGGAAAAAAAAAATCCGGTCAATGGCCCTATNGTCCATATCCATTATCATCCTTGCTTGCGCAGTCACAGAGAAATCCTAATAAATCTTTTAGCATTAGCAGTAATGCATATCATATATATGTCAAGCAATCTAAATGGAAAAAAAAAATCCGGTCAATGGCCCTATAACTAACAAGAGTGCATATCAGAAAACCTATGGAATTATAGAATACCAGCTGATGTTGATTAACCAGATCTTTATGCGATCACTAAATGACAGTGGAATCACCCCTCAATTAACTCGTTTTGGTACTAACAGGTAGAAAATTGTGAGTAAATTAGAGTAGCAGGAAGCCAGTATGCATAATCACATAAGAAATCACGATATCACCACTTGTAGACAAAAGATGTGACAGTAGATAAAAAGTTCCAGATCAGGACATACAAACGGTGGACTACGAGCAGTAGTAGTGCAGACACAAACCGAACTATCGGAAACCAAAAAAAAAAAAAAAGCATCATAAATAAACAGAGTCTGGATAGTCTACTCGAGCAGAGAAGGAAACAGCACTAAACGCGGCCATCCCACAAGCATTCAGAGCGAAGCTTGCCGACTCTCAGGAGACGCTCCACATCTTTGGGAGGATTCAAGCCAAGAGAATTGGCACGGTCCCAGCGATCCAGTCTGCTCATCCCAAGGCAAGGCCCATACGCCATGTTCACGTCGAATTGCCTCAATACCTCCTCATTCCCATCGTAATCATCTATATATACAATGAATAAGCAATAATGTCGATCATTAAGGCATAGGACACAGTAAATAACCATAGCGTGCATTGAGGGGGAAAAAATCAAAAAAATAGTATGCTATTTTATTTATCCCCAAAAACCAAAGCGGAAACCCTAGAGCAAAATGAAACAATAGATGGAGGATAAATGAGATATTTTTTGGAAGAGAAAAAGGAGAAGGGAGGGGACCTTGAAGATCGAGAGAAGCATGGGAAATGAGAGAGGGAGGCTTGGCAATATCAGAGGCGAGAGTCGCCGAGTGGTCTGGAGAAGATGATTTCTTAGACTTAGAATTGGAGTTGGACTTTGTGATACCGCCGGTCTTCTTTCTCTGCCTGAAGTAACCTTTCATGTTCCCTCCTCCTGCTGCCGTTGATGATGATTCCATTCACTTCCTCTTGCCTGCTTGTGTGTTCTTTTTCTTTCTCTTCTGGTTTTCAAATTTTGAAATTTGAATTCAACAGGGTTCAGACGTCAACCCAACCCAACCCAATTTATATAGGAGTAGGACTGTAGGAGTAATGCTATGTATCAGGTTCTTCACTTAAACTCTCCCTCTTTTTTTTTTTTTGTTTTTTTGTATGTTTACGTCCCCCCTTTCGTTTTTTCAGCTCCCACTCGAAAACCCCACCGCACCTTAATCCTTTCGTTTGCCCAAATGATATAATTACCAATTTTTTTTTTTTATTGTTATTGTTGAAGTTTAAAAAGTTTTCTATTAATTATTATTAAAATATCTCTAACCTTAACTCAAATTTAAACTTAAATTTAAATTTGAGAAAAAGGACTCAAAAAACTTGCTCTTGCCTATTACCTTGTGTTTGGTACGATGAAAAGAAAGGTGGATGAAAAATAGAGGAGGAAAATGGAGGGAAAGGAAAGGTTTTCACTCGTTTGGCATGGAAGGAAAACACAGTCGAATGGAAAATGGGAAGGAAGCTGAATCTACTCTTCCTGCCATTTTTATTCCTTCCGGTTTTGGCCGGAAAGTGGAAGAGAAGAAGGGAATCTTGATTAAAGTTTGAGCTAAATTACTATTATGCTCTTTTGTCCATTCTTATTATGCACAGTATTTTATGTTTATTTTATTTTTGATGATGTCAGTCACTTGAAGCTGACCACTCTTTTTTAATGTTATGATTATAGAATTTAAATATTATTTTTAGTTTTGTATCTTTATTTTTTTATCCAGAAAAATGTACCAATGTGTAAATTCTTATTATATTCTTATTTTTAATTAATGTCATTTTGTCATTTTTTAATTAACTAGTTATGCACCAATGTGTAGATAAAGTATTCACATTAACAAAAAGCAGACTTCCTTATTCAACATGCATAATGTCTAAACATATTATTCTTCAATCCCCTCTCTTTCTATCGGCGGCCAACAACTGCAAAGGTTATTGTCACAAAACTTAACTCAAATATAACAATGCCTGGGTAGAACAATTTAAATCATCTTCCACAAAAGAAAGTATAAAGTGGCTAAGTTGTATCGCTCGAAACTGTGCATTCTTTTAACATTCAACATTTTTATTGTTTTTCACATGTTCTTTCATCTCTTGGGTGTATCTAAAATGCAAGTATGAAAACAAAGGTAAAAGGTAAACCCAGCTATCAAAACTATGAAGTAGATTANCTGTGCATTCTTTTAACATTCAACATTTTTATTGTTTTTCACATGTTCTTTCATCTCTTGGGTGTATCTAAAATGTAAGTATGAAAACAAAGGTAAAAGGTAAACCCAGCTATCAAAACTATGAAGTAGATTAATAAAGCATCCCAATAAAGCTAATATGTCTTCATGTAGACAATGCAAATATGAACAACTCATTGTAACTTGTAAAAGGGGATATACAAGGCATCAATGTAGAAAAGAGTTATCTCAATTTTCAATTAATGAATATGGTGGTCGACAATATTTATTAGAAACAAGGACAAAACTCATACCTCATAAACCCAATGTTTGGTTCTTGGAAAAATAGGCAACGAAAAAAAATCTTCAGATGGAAAGAAGAGGAAGCTGAAACCTACTTGGTTATCCTATAAATGGTCTCTGGACAAGAGAATGATATACTTGACCATATTTTTTTCCTCCCCATCACTCTGTCTTAGAACCAAATAAAGATTTTTATGCTTTGTATACTTCTTACTCTATAAATACTATTTGAGTAGGTAGGGTTGTAGGTTCAATTATAACCTCATCTTGATCCCCAACTTATAGCAGTTCAAATGATCACAACTAAGTTTTGTACTACCATAAGATTTTTTTGATCAAATTTGGATCAAAGCTCTAGCTTGAATGGTTGACATATAACCCTTTGGTTTCTCCAAGCTTCAGTGTAATATATATGTACATTAGTTCAGCTGAAGCTTGATAAGAATCACTTTCTGGAAAGTCTGATGAGAACCAAACATAATTTCACCTAGCTTGTTTAGTATTATACTACAAACTTCACTGTCCTGCAGCATTTTAATACTCTTACAATTTGTAATTGCAAATAGGAATTATAACATACTTCAAAATATACCATTTTATCAAGATCTAAATCTATTTTTCTATCAAATAAATGACAAGAAATTGGACCAAATCAAATCAACAATCCCATAATTGTAATCATGNCTTCACTGTCCTGCAGCATTTTAATACTCTTACAATTTGTTATTGCAAATAGGAATTATAACATACTTCAAGATATACCATTTTATCAAGATCTAAATCTATTTTTCTATCAAATAAATGACAAGAAATTGGACCAAATCAAATCAACAATCCCATAATTGTAATCATGTGCTCATACACCACATAATTGCAAGATAACATATTTGTTATGAACAAGCATGAAATTGAAATAAAACAAACCTAATTTGTGATTTCATATTGTGCACATACAAATTGTGTTGCTACAAAAAAAAAAAAAAAAGAAGAAGGGCACACCAAAAGATTTCCTCGATAATCAAGATTTCAGAATGCGTGATTATAAAAGAAAAATAACCTAAAAATAAAACAAAAAAAAGGGAAGAAAACAAAGATTACTATGTGATGTTCAAACAATAACACCTTGGATCTGTTTGTTTGAGGTATATGGGTGGTATAAGGAAAATAGTACATGGGGCCTATTTTAAACCTTGTTTGTTTGACATTTTTTACTAGGTATTAATTTTCGGGTCATAGTATCGACCCGGTGTGAACAGTAACACTAATGCCTTTTACACGGTGGTATAATATTCTTGGTATAAATGAATGGATGTATAATAAACTAAAAAGATCGAAATGCCCTCAGGTACAATACCCATATAAAAACCTAGTTTCAATTTTTGACTTTTTAAGGTTAAAATTGTCTTTTTTACATTGGTTAGATGTAATTGTTGACTTTTTTAAGTAGGTATTACACAAATAATGTTTGTGACAAATAAACAAGGGGAAGGATGAGATTATAGTTTAAGACCGGGTATAATATACTATTGAATCGGAATGGAATGAATATAAAATCTTATACCACCTAAATCTTATACTCGAAACAAACGGTCCCCTTGTGTTTTGATGCAGGTCAAGAAGCTTAAAGGGATCAAAATTTGTATTGTTCAAACCCATATGCAGCCCTTTAAGATTCGAATTATTTAAATCCATATGCATCTCATTCAAGAAGATGCAAAGACCCAAGACCGAAAACCTTATCAGAAGATATATGCTAAAAAACAAATCAACAGGCAGATGGATGGGATTGGGATTAACTCCAAATTGTCGCGTCCATGCAAAGAAAGTCAAACAAAAGAAAAGAAAGAAAGATTGTTATGTGATGGCCAAACGATAATCACCATACCTTGGTAGAGATCTAAAAAACTTGACAGAATCAAGATTTGTATTGTTCAAACCCATATGTGTCTCATTTAAGAATATGCAAAGCCCAAGCCTGAAAAACTTAGAATCATAAGATATCTAAAAAATACAAATCAACCTGCAAAAAGATTGGATTACTTCAAAATTGTTGGTTCCCCAAAAAGGAAAAAAAATACAAAAAAAAAAAAATCAAGGAGAGAAAGATTGTTGTGTAATGGTCAAACGATAATCACCATGCCTTGATACTGATCAAAACGATTGAAGGGATCAAGATTAGTTTGTACTGTTCAAACCCATAAGCATCTCATTCGAGAATATGCAAAGCCCAAGACTAAAAACGATAGAATCATAGGATATCTGCGAAAACACAATCCAACACACAGAGAGATTGAATTACCGCCCAAGTTGTTGGTTCCCCAAAAAGAAAATAAAAATCAAGGAAAGGAAGATTGCTATGTGATAATCAAATTATAGTACCTCACACTTTGATAGAGATCAAGAAGCTCAAACGGTTCAAAATCTGTATTAATCAAAACCTATACGCATCATTCAAGAATGTGAAAAGCCCAAGCTGAGAACCTCTGAATTANGGAATGGAATGAATATAAAATCTTATACCACCTAAATCTTATACTCGAAACAAACGGTCCCCTTGTGTTTTGATGCAGGTCAAGAAGCTTAAAGGGATCAAAATTTGTATTGTTCAANCGAATGGAATGAATACAAAATCTTATACCACCTAAATCTTATACTCGAAACAAACGGTCGCCTTGTGTTTTGATGCAGGTCAAGAAGCTTAAAGGGATCAAAATTTGTATTGTTCAAACCCATATGCAGCCCTTTAAGATTCGAATTATTTAAATCCATATGCATCTCATTCAAGAAGATGCAAAGACCCAAGACCGAAAACCTTATCAGAAGATATATGCTAAAAAACAAATCAACAGGCAGATGGATGGGATTGGGATTAACTCCAAATTGTCGCGTCCATGCAAAGAAAGTCAAACAAAAGAAAAGAAAGAAAGATTGTTATGTGATGGCCAAACGATAATCACCATACCTTGGTAGAGATCTAAAAAACTTGACAGAATCAAGATTTGTATTGTTCAAACCCATATGTGTCTCATTTAAGAATATGCAAAGCCCAAGCCTGAAAAACTTAGAATCATAAGATATCTAAAAAATACAAATCAACCTGCAAAAAGATTGGATTACTTCAAAATTGTTGGTTCCCCAAAAAGGAAAAAAAATACAAAAAAAAAAAAATCAAGGAGAGAAAGATTGTTGTGTAATGGTCAAACGATAATCACCATGCCTTGATACTGATCAAAACGATTGAAGGGATCAAGATTAGTTTGTACTGTTCAAACCCATAAGCATCTCATTCGAGAATATGCAAAGCCCAAGACTAAAAACGATAGAATCATAGGATATCTGCGAAAACACAATCCAACACACAGAGAGATTGAATTACCGCCCAAGTTGTTGGTTCCCCAAAAAGAAAATAAAAATCAAGGAAAGGAAGATTGCTATGTGATAATCAAACTATAGTACCTCACACTTTGATAGAGATCAAGAAGCTCAAACGGTTCAAAATCTGTATTAATCAAAACCTATACGCATCATTCAAGAATGTGAAAAGCCCAAGCTGAGAACCTCTGAATTAGAAGATGTCTGCGAAAAAAAAATCAGGCAGCAAGATCGGATTGTTATGTGATGGTCAAATGATAATACCTCATACTTTAATAGAGATTAAGATATCGATTGCAAAAGTGCAGCCTGCGTAGGGAGTGCCAAGAGGGGCCAGGGATTGTTTCAATCAACTGAGTGATATAGTCACTTTTAGGTTTTACGCTAATGTCTGACACTTCTGTATCCCCTGTTACACTCTTGGAGCTCTTTCTGCACCCGAGTGAAGTCCACCATTTTCGCTGTAATTCAATTGATTCTATACGCGAGAGAGGGGGAAGGGTTGTAATGACAGTAAATTGGGATTAGTTCACATGAGGTTTAATGTTAGGCTTTGATGTACGGGAATAAGAATGAAATAGTTGTGATTTTGGAAAGTAAAAGTGAAAAAAAATAAGTTTTACAGATATGTTGACATTTTAAAGTAGTATAAATAATTACAAATCATTCAAAGCAAAATTAATTTCAACAAAATTAATTTGTAACAAAAATAAGGGGATTAAAAGCTTTTTCAAATTAATTGGATTGATTTGTAATAAAAAAATTCACTTAATATATTTAAGGGTTTAATTGTAAATTGGGCATATATGTTTTTCTTTTCCTTTCATTTTTTATCCAATATCAAACGATAAAAAATATATCAAATCCCTCCTACCAAAAAAAAAAAAGGAGGAAAAATAAATTTCTTTCTTTTATGGATGAAAAACTTATTTTTTTTCACTTTTATTTCCTTTCTTCTTTCCATCATTCTTACCAAACGGATCATTAAATTTAAGTCACGGTTGGAGATGTTCTTTATACCACAAAAATTAGTAAGGAGATAGTTGATGCCTTCCCATCTATTTGTTTCTTTTAACAGAAATTTAAATTTATTAAATTCAAAAAAATAAAGATATTTTTATTAAATATATTCCATACATACTCATTCATCGTATCAAATCACCTATAATAACTTCACGGTGTGGTGTGGTGTGTGTGTCTGTCTGTCTGTCAACTAATTCATCTAACTTTTTACTATCACCATGATGTAATTTTTAAACATTTTTTTTAACTTGTTTAAAATTTCAAGATTAGTAAAAATGATAAAATCATGTCCAAACAGAAAAGTATGGGATGCTCATTATTGTTCTTTTAGGAGAAAGTCTATTGTACCCATAAAAACATTTCAACGACACTGTACTACTGCATTCTGCAATATACAAGTTTTTTTCACATTTTTTTTAATTGATTTATAACATCCATCATAAATATCTAAAAAATAACTTGAACCATACATTTATTATAACTTAAATCTTAAAAATTATAATATGACTTAAAAAATTATAACTACTTTTACAAAATTAATTTTAATATTTTAGAATCAGTCCCAAATTCATTTATTATATACAAATCTGAAAACCCAAAACTTGGCAAAGTTGGGTACCCAAGTCGAGTCCGAAGTGAGTCGACTTTGCAGACTCAACATTGTCCATGCCCGTGCCCGTGCCCGTGCCCCCCAATTGTGTCCTAATTTCTCCACTCTTTCTGCCTGCCTACTCAGTTTGTTCCTTAGAGAGCAGAGAGATGGAAGATGCCAAGGCGTTGGCTCAGCAGCAACAGCTTATGCAGCAGCAGCAACAGCAGCAGTTTCTCCTCTTACGGCAAATTCAACAACAACAACAACACCAACATCAACAGCAACAGCAACAGGCCATCTCTCGTTTCCCTTCAAGCATTGACGCTCACCTGCGACCTCAGTTCCTTCACCGTCCCAACAACAACTCCCAACAATCCCAACCACCCCAACACCAGCACCAACAGCAAAACCCAAACCCTAACCCTAACCCCAACCCCAACCANAATTATAATATGACTTAAAAAATTATAACTACTTTTACAAAATTAATTTTAATATTTTAGAATCAGTCCCAAATTCATTTATTATATACAAATCTGAAAACCCAAAACTTGGCAAAGTTGGGTACCCAAGTCGAGTCCGAAGTGAGTCGACTTTGCAGACTCAACATTGTCCATGCCCGTGCCCGTGCCCGTGCCCCCCAATTGTGTCCTAATTTCTCCACTCTTTCTGCCTGCCTACTCAGTTTGTTCCTTAGAGAGCAGAGAGATGGAAGATGCCAAGGCGTTGGCTCAGCAGCAACAGCTTATGCAGCAGCAGCAACAGCAGCAGTTTCTCCTCTTACGGCAAATTCAACAACAACAACAACACCAACATCAACAGCAACAGCAACAGGCCATCTCTCGTTTCCCTTCAAGCATTGACGCTCACCTGCGACCTCAGTTCCTTCACCGTCCCAACAACAACTCCCAACAATCCCAACCACCCCAACACCAGCACCAACAGCAAAACCCAAACCCTAACCCTAACCCCAACCCCAACCATCCGATCCCCAATCAGCAAAATCCTAACTCTAATCCACACCTTCAACAATTGCAACACAAGCCCAGTCCAACCACCCCTCCACCCAACCAGGCGGAACTCCACATGGCCTACCAGGATGCTTGGCGAGTCTGCCATCCCGACTACCACCGTCCTTTCTCTTCCCTCGAAGACGCTTGTGAGAGGTTCGTTCCTTCGCCCGCTTACCCTTCTATTCCTCGATCTCATAACTAATTCATTCATTCACTTGATTTGCTCCAAATTTAGATTAGCTCGCTGCCTGATTTCTGGAAAACCACACTAATTTGCAACATGTTTTCTCCTCTGAAATACTCACACTTCCTAGTCCTACTGCTTTCCTCCTTTCTTCTTTTCCCAAAACGAATTTTGTCCCCCTCCCGTTTCTAGAAATTTGAAGGGGACCCATCCATTGGAATGCCAATGGCATTCAACAACTCTTGATTCTTCATATGCATTTCAGTTTCAACATAAAGACGAGATCAGAGTCAGGAATATGTTAACATAAACACCCATAATAAGCATGGCTGATGATGATTTCATGATTTAATCCGATGTCAGTTTCTTACATGCACAAAACAGTGGTTCCGTTACATTTCAAGAGACTGGAAATAGAGTTGCCCATCATAGAATCTATTAGTAAGTATGTGATATTAGTTATTATTCCTAACTGGATATTTTAAATTTGAATTATAATGCATAAAAATATAGGCATTTAGTTTCATGAGCCTCATTGCACTTTAGATGGAGATAAGGACAGGATTATCACATTCCATGTTGCATGACTTTGCCAAGAAATCTTGGGAGTGGGATATGGTACAAAGCTATCAAAGAAAATTGCATCACAAGTCATATGCCAATGCCATGTGTAGGTATTTTGGCTTGAATTTCTTGACTCCTCAATACTTCAGATACTCTTTCGATGAAATCGTAAAACTAAATGATTCATTAGAAAAATGCGTGAAAGCTACTTTTTTTTCTTTTTTTTGGTATCACGGGGTTATTGGCCACTCGTTAGACTTATTCGGGTCTGTGTGTGACTCTTTAATTTTCTTTAGGGTTGCAATTTAACCAAAAAAAGGCTAGCTATAAACTAATAACCAAATTATTCATAAACAACCATAACTTCTCGTTGTCTAAATCCGAAGAACCAGTTAAAACATGATATATCGGTCATGGCATTGTAGTGGCTTGGTCCAAATTTATGCTCATCACTTTTGCTATTTATCCTTTATCCTCTATCAGAATACAAACAATACAGATGTCTAAGAACGTGGCCCAGGAATTGTTTTTGGTGGCTTTCAAACGGCCTAAACCTAGAACCCAACCATAAAGGTTTTGTGAAGGATGAACGTCGGTGGTGATTTGAATAGATTTGATCATGGCTTTTACTAAGGGATTTAAAACTAGTTCTAGAATCGTGTTTGCCAATTCTGCTCAGGTTTTCTGGGGAGAGTATTCATTAAAATTTTCTTGTTGGAATGCATATATTTTTTTTAAGCTTTTCAACAAATTTCTTGCCAAAAGTGGTGGTTAGTCTTTATGAGGATAACATTAAGAGTTGGAAGTTTGTATGAGTTACTAGAGTCAATCAACTATCTTTGCTTGTGTTTTGATTACTTTTTTCAGATCATCCATTCTATAAGCTAGCTATGCTGTGTTTAGTGGACTACTTGAATCATTACATTGCTCCAGATCTATCTTCATGAACTTGTGACGGTTTCTTAACTTTCTGTAAAGTAGCTTGTGAAGAGTTCTGTTGTTTCTTATTTGGGAAAAGAAAGATGCATATAATGATATATTCATTTGCTTGGAATTGAAAAGTCACCTTTTTCCTTCTGTCAAGAACTTCTTGTAAGTTATGTCAGTTGGTTGAGCCAATTCTAAGAATCATGTATAGTTGGTCCCTTCCAGGAATATCTTGTCTATTGCTTCCAGCAGCAACTGTATTATATGTTTGATTGTGAAGCCCAGTGATCACTTCAATAATTTGTTTGTAATCCATGTTTATCCTTCAGTGCTCTTTGTGGCTTGTGTTGGATGGTGTAGGCTTTAGATTATGTGAATCTTAGCTATTGTTAAGAAAGTATTTAAGAATACACTTCTACATTCTTTAAGTTCATCTTCCAGGATGATCCAGCTTTGTAGTTCAATCTCTTGCTCTATCATATGGGAAGGCTAACTATTGGATACCATAATCACAAACTCATAATTTTAGTTTCCATTTATTTGGGTAGAACTAATTTATGTCTTCTGTTTAGCTTTCTCCTTTTATTTAGTAGGGGAGGGTGTTGTGTTTGAGTTCCAGAGCCCTATCTTGTTGGTTCTAATTCTTTGTGTTGCAAGAAGATTCAGATTAAGCATGTTATTTACAGCAGGGAAGGAAGAAGAAGGGGAGTGGGTGGCAAGTAGAATGTGATATGCCTTTTGCTCTACGAATCAGGATATGTTTTTATGTATTGCTTGTCACTTGAGCCTCTTGAAACCTCTTTTTTTGGCAGAATAAGAGACATTGTGTCATAAAAAAGTATTTCATATCTGAAAATGATTTGCGTGACGATGTTTACTTGCACTTTACTGGTATGAATACTGTTAGCTTCCACGTAGTTATGGAGTCCGGTGAGGTTAGCACTCTGTATTGTCTGGTTGTTTATATTTTGAAACAATTTCATAGAAGAATTGCATCTCTGGCACCTAGATTGTTTTTAATACATGTCATTTATCAAGCAAGGCGGTTCTTGGCATATTGGTTGATTGTTAATAGTTAATTGCTTTTAACACGTGCTTTTGATTGAACAAGTAATGGAAATTTCAAGCTGGAAGATCTGTTGTGCTGTAAATTTTTTTCCTTGGGGAAGGATATACTAGCATTACAACTTACTTTCAGACTTCATAATTTCCATTTGTCTTACAAAAATTTCTGCAGGCTATTACCTTACCATGTAGTTGCTGACTATGAGGCCGAGGAGGATGATAAAATCCTGGATTCTGACACGACAGGCCAGATGCTCTCCCGCTCCCAGCAGTGGGATCACAACATTGCTGCCAAAGTTGCAGAATTTACAGCCACATTTGAGAAGCAGGTCCTTGCCTTCAACATAATCTCCCGCAAGCGAGGTCTTGGGGAGTTCCGATCAGAGGAGAGGTTAATGATTGAGCAGGCTCTTCTACAGGAAGAGAGACGAGCCCTAATTGAAGTGCGGGCAGAAATAGGCTCAAGGCAGAAAGCAGGTCGGGAGGCTCATGAGGCTAATTTGCGTAATGCAGCCATGGTTCACCCTGGGCAGGCTCATGGTGAGATGATGTCTGGAGCCTCAAAATGTGGGAGTGGCCTTGGGTCTCGAGGAAGTAATATTGCAATTGGTCGAGCCATGGAAGAACAGGAGCAAGAAGTTAACCCAGACGACATCATTAATGGATGGGGAAACAATGCACAGAGAGATGAGGAGCCATCTGAGGATTTTCTGAATGACGAAGAGACAGAAAATGGAGATGCGGGCCTGCAGACCGAGTGGCGTGGGGGAGGAGAATTGGATTTGAACACAAGATAAACCTTGAAGTGATGATTAGCCACTACTAGGGCTGTGCACACGAATAGGTAGAAGATTTGCGCGGGCAAGATAGTTTAGAAACCGTGACTTGATGCAGGACTTTGTTTTCGTTAAAATGGTTTCCAATACATTTTACACATTTGAACGGTTGGTTAATTGGGATTTGGATGAATTCATATTCATGATAGTTTGTGGGGGCAAGTTGTTTGTCATTTATCTAAAATGTAAGAGCGTGGGATGGGGTATGTATGGCCAAGTAATACGCAATGCATGCCTACGCTGAGTGACGGATGGGGTGTGTGGGGTTTGAGTCTCATCCGTTCAACCAAAAGCACAAGCTAATGTCTCTCTTTCACTGAGTTGATAACACCACACCCATAATGGTGAGTCAATATCTAGTGTGTGAAGGCAGGTTTTGCTCTGCCTCCACAAACAAACTGCTTTGCTCTGCCTCCACAAGTTTTGTTGATTCCAAGAGGTCATTTGTGTATAGTTGCTAACATTATAAATGAGAGACAAGTTGAAAGACGAATAGAATGTATGGTGCTCTATCACAATTAGTTCGTGTGAAAGTGAAATATCAATAATTAAAGAGTAGGCTCAGCCTGTACATAATTAAACTAAAAAAAAATATTAAATTAAAAATGAGTGTCGTCCCCAACACAGCACAAACACCTGAATGGGGATTCAAGATGCTGGCAGGCTGACAATTCCATTTTTGTCATGCTTAATCAAAGTCCACCAGGCACCAACTCTGTGGGGGCAGGCGGCCACGATTTCCGAAGTGATATAGCATACACTTTTATGTTCAGAGCGGCAAGAGAGAGAGAGAGAGAGAGAGAGACTACGATATAACAACTTTTATAGCTTTTGCCGGGTCACACCAGGGTCCTCTTTGTCACCTCAATTTCATTGCATTGCTGCAAATAATGTTGCCACGTCCATCGCCTCCTCCACATGTGATATATCAGTTCCCTGAAAAGGAATAAATGGGAATAAACCACCTCAATGACTGAATGATAAGGTCTCAAATATATCAAACAAAGCAACTGCCATCTGACGCAACACTAATCAAATGGGATCACCAAATATCGGCTAGGCTTCCATGTCTGCATGCATGCCAGATTACTTGTAACAACCACCCGACACATTTAAAAAACTTTGCTCAACAATTTTGGAAGAATTTGAAGAAAATAAGCAACAAATGTGCATCTAATTTTTTTTCACTTCTGAATCCCAGTAATACCACTTGCTAAAACATTATTTTAGCATGAAGATAATAAATGGATCCTCGATCTCCAAACAATTAAAAGCGAGCCAACTTCTCTATAAATGAAATGCATAGAGGTAATAATGCTCATTTCCAAATTTTTTATGCACGTGTAGTCATGCAGGATAAAAAGTGGATGACCATGAGGAACTGCTAACCTGGCCCTGAGCAAGACCGCCTTTTCCTCCTCCACCCTTCCCTTTCACAGGTTTCAAAGCTTCCCTTATCACCTTTCTCTGGTACCCCAGCACAGACCAATGCCTTGTTTGCAGTTTCATCCGTGCTGAAAACCATAATTGCCATCCCCTGTTCATCCAGAGAAAATTCACTGTGTAAAAGGCGGGTGATGCTTAAAAAACCGTATAACCACAAGTTAGGTCAGCTAGATTTTATAAAAAACCGTAAGAAGCTGCTAATTACCTTCTGCTCCATAATTTTAACTACTGCTTCGCGGATTGCAGCAGTATCTGAACCAACATGGACATGCGAGATGCAAAAGGCCTTTCCATCAGAAGCAGCAATTTCTGCCATCTCACCAACAACTTTTATAGCTCTGTATATTCTCTTCGGCAATCTTTTTTTTCGATTTCATCACTTGATTCTAAGGAAATGCAGCGGTTTAGTATCACCTTGTATTCATAGACATAGGCGTATTGGTGGTGACAAAAAGGAAATGAGAAATTTCAAGGTTCAGGATAGATNGCACTTGATTCTAAGGAAATGCAGCGGTTTAGTATCACCTTGTATTCATAGAGATAGGCGTATTGGTGGTGACAAAAAGGAAATGAGAAATTTCAAGGTTCAGGATAGATGAAATGCCTGAAGTACAGAAAGTTTGACCTTAAGTTCAGCCTTTTTGGCTGTTGGAATAGGCAGCGATTCCACACGACCATTTAAAGACCTTACTTTCTAGAAATTAAAAAGCGAAACTAAAAAGTCAGTTACATGAATGAATCACAATTCAAATTATAGAAGATTAACAAGAAAAACTAGGTGATCCCTGTATTCAGGTATGTTAAATGGAGCAAAGGTTGAAGCCTTGTGCAACCAACATTCCAGACATAAGACCAGCTTTCAAAGCCTCATTCTACTACAGTAAGTATCAAAACGAGAATAATAATGTTATAATTGCTCATGCTGCATACAGAAAGACAACAATTAAGTTCAAAAAGCCCATGAGCAGGATATGCCATGAGTTAATAGCCAAAACAGCTACTGACTAACAGATGGCTGCTGGTTTGGAACCTTTAGTTCAAAACTGGCACACAGTACCATAAATGCAGGTACTATCAGACCTTTTTTTTTTCAGACAAGTACAATTTCAACAGAGTATCTTTCTTACTGCTCTCTTTCTTGGTTGAATTCACAACAAATCCAATTACAAAATCTGTAAATGAATCCAACCCCCTGGCCCTGCCCTTTTTCTCTTCATTTGCTTTCCACACTGCTGCTCACAAATCAATAGATAGTCATACNCTTGGTTGAATATACAACAAATCCAATTACAAAATCTGTAAATGAATCCAACCCCCTGGCCCTGCCCTTTTTCTCTTCATTTGCTTTCCACACTGCTGCTCACAAATCAATAGATAGTCATACAGATGCTCTTCCGTACTCCATAAGAGGAAATAACAATATCACTAAATGATGTGATCGACATGTTGAGGTAAAGGCAAATTTATACAGTTCCCCACCGAAGAAAGTGTAAAGTCTCACTTTGAGAAAAAAAGATAGTAAAAGACCAACGATATAGAGCAGAAATTACACTGGTTAAAGAAATAAATGCAATTTGCAAACAGTGACAAAAGAAGGAGTGGGAGGCTTTTTGAGTTTTTAAATGTGCGTGTGTTTTGTGAGTTTTGGTTTTTTTTTTTTTTTTTTTTTTTNGAGCATTATGTGAGGACCAACCCCAACAAAACAAAAAAAAGAGTCCTATAGGAACTTTCACCCTAAGCCATCCTTAGTCTACTACAAATGTCTTAGTCTACTACAAATGTCGTTGTATTTCTCTCTGCTTTTTAAATCAGGATCTGATAATGTATAAAAGAAATCATAGAGCCAAATGCAGCAAGATATGGTGAGTTTAGAGAAGCAAGCACCTGTAGGTGACTTTGCTGAAAGGATGGGTATTTTACCGGATACATATGTACTTGTATGACTGTAACTAAATCAACAACTCCCATGCAACTTTTTCAGAATTATTTATTTATTTATTTCTTCCTCTTTTTTTTTTTTTTTTTTTTGGGGGGGGGGGTGGGGCGGGCATATTGTTAGACTGGCCCAGATAAGAAGAAAAAAGAAAAATATCAGCAGGACAAACACTATTCAGAAATACGTCAGTGCAAAATGAAAGGTGGTAAAGGTCAGGAAAGTAGGCCACCTCGTTTTTTAAAACAAAATACAAAAATAAATGGTATACCACACATTATCGCAACCAGTATGCCACATACTCTAAAAAAACAGAAAAACAAACTGATACTTAGGAGTTAAAGTGTTGTCGTTTTTTTAACTGAATAAACAAATATTTATTCACTTAGAATAATATAGCATAACAAGAAGGTGTAACTAAGTAAATACCTGTTCCAACAAGCTTCCTTCTGTTTTGGATGCTTCATTTGCTTCCTGCCCAAGTGATGATGCCAATTCCGCGGCCTTTAAAGCATAATCCAATGTAACAGTGGTAACTCTACGGATTCCCTTGGCAATTCCCTCCTCAGATAAAAGAGCGAATGCCTTTGCCTCTCGTGTATTTGATATATGAGTGCCTATAAAGATTTTAGCAAATCAACCTTAATATAAATAATATACATTGATTGAATCAACATTATTATGATTTTGAAGAAAAAGATCCAATAAGTACTGAGCTAAAAGAAAGACGTACCTCCACAGAGCTCTGCAGAAATGGATAACCACTCTTCACTTTGTGGATCAGAAAGGAGATCCTCCACTTTCCGACCAATTGCAACGACCCTAACTGGGTCTGGATAGACCTATATCAAAATAGAAAAGCAACATTTAAGGAGGCCTGTAAACCAAGTTAGGGTCGTTGCATCGGTCAGGGTTACTTCCTTCGCAAATACATCCATTTCATCTTTAATTTGCTCGTTCACAATGGATTCAATTTTTTTCAGCTCTTCGGGCTTTACAGGTTTCCCTGTTCATGTGTTAGTGGAATTTAGAAATGCTTTTGTACACACAACGAAACAGCAGACAAACTTACCATGAGAAAAATCAAATCTCAAATTTTCAGGAAGGACAATGGATCCCTTCTGGTCAACATGATCACCAAGCACTTCCTGCATCCATGTTACTAAGTATTCAGGAGTTTAACTGCAAAAATTGATCAAAACAAAAAAAAGAAGATTGGAAGCTCATAACACTTGACAATTTCATCAATTACCCTTAGAGCAAAATTTAAAATGTGTGTAAATGTATGGTTGGAAGCAATCAGCTTACGCCTATCATAGTCAACCTGCTCAAGTTATTAGAGAACTGGTTGTAGTCATAAAAGAACAGAAGAAATATGTAGATGAACAAACATATTCATGTTTGCAAACACTATGATCAAGTATAAAAGCATGCTACGTTGCAAATTATTTTATCGGCCACGGAGAGTTTGCCACCATTTCCACTAAAAGAACCAAGATGAAGAATGAACCCTCCATAAATTTGGATATTTCAAACTTGAAATGATCCATATAAGCCTTCAAGTGATCCAGTATCATATATCTGTAAAACCCCGATGACTGTATCAGACCTAGAAACATCTTGATTTCAATAAGCAAAAATATCCACAACATTAAATAAATAAAACATTTTGTACAGGCTAAACGTAAAAAAGGAAGTTGCATGTCAGATCTTAGAACATGTTGACATTACATACATTACATATCATATGAACAAATGCATCATGTGATTTAAAGTGACTTCACTTCATGATATGACAACATTTATGAAATTGGCATGTCCCAATCAAGGGGGAAATAAGATATGAGTTGTGGGGTTGCACAGCCATGAAAGAAAATTCAATGATTGAACACCACCCCAGACCTGATGTATGCAAAGATTTCAGGTTCCCAGATTCCAAGCCAAACCACATCCCAAAAAATATGAGCGTTTGTCATCATCATTAATTCCAGATTTCCTAACGCTCAAGGTTTAGAAAATAGGTTCCGATGGACGTATATTGCATCCATTCTGGCTTCGGTAGAGATTGCAAATTGCAAAACAAAGCACGTCCAAAGTCTCTACTTTCATTTTCAACATTACAGTACTGTCCAAGCAGAAGTACCTATGTATTTTATAAAATTATAGTACTCCCAAATTGCAGCTTCAGGTTTTCTAGAAAAATAATAGAAACATGTTCGATAAACCATCAAAATACTAACAGGAGCATATATCATATGCATCAGAGAGAACCTACATCGGTCCAACTCTCAGAACTTAAATATTCCGAATACCATAAGCAGCAATCAAGACACAAAGCATGGCAATGACAATTGCCATTTCATCATCCTTAAAAAATGGCAAAGCATTTCATGTATAAACTTTAAGATGTAGCGAGGGCTTGCAATGGGAATGAAGCAGGTCCATTTCTTTCAACCATAAGGAAAAAAAGAAAATGAACATGGGCATATCAACTAAAAACTTATAAAAATCATACCAAAAAATTACTGCTCAAGATGTGTTAAGTGTTATCTTCTATCTGGCACAACTAGAGTGATCAACTAAAAAACGATGAAGGTACAGTTCCTGATCTCTCCTCCTCTCTATAAATGAAAATAAATAGATCCAATTTTTCCAATAAGAAGAACAAAAAATAAACTAGAACCAGAAACCACTTGCCTGAGAACCTCTGAAGCAACTCTAGGACAGGGCCATTGTAAAACATAAAGATAAAAAAAAAACGGGGGCATTTATTGAAAAGTTTTGTTACACTAATGCCGAGAAAGGAGGGCAAAGGTTACAGCTCTCTTATTCTCCTTTTCTCCTCCACTTTTATGCTTATTTTGATTCCTGTATTCTAAGTTCTAACTAATCAAAGACAAAGAAGGAGACAGCATACATATGAAATTCAGTTACTTAGAGAAGTTTACATATGAAATTCATAGTTACTGGACGCCTTCGGAATCATTTATCAATGTTGAATTCATAGATTAATTTTATGTTGTAAATAACTGGGAGCCGGGAGGAGACATCTACAAAATAAGAACAGAGAGGCAACATGAAAAGCAAAGTTTGTTCTCATCCACAAAATATTTATGATGTAAACTGTCACGCGTAACACCCTATTTGCTCTTTTTTCACAAAGGAGACTACTCATGAAGATGTTGCCTCATCAACCAGCCACTCAAAAACTCGTAAAGGAGCACGCGCGCACGCGCACACGCACAAGCAACACACGATGTACAAAGAAAACACTCCCCAACTTATATTATTGCTCAACCAATACAAGGAACATACAAATTCAACCAAAGACTCTCAGCCTACAGATTGCCCCAACATTCCTTATTTATACAAGGAATATGGCAACGGTTCCTCCAATTCAACACCTGACTTGGAAACCGCCCACAACTGCTCGCCCATGATCATGTTATGCCCAGTAACCACCCACAACTGCTTCCCTGATCAAGCTATGAACAATAGCCACCCTTAACCATCTAGTTCCATGCATTGAGCATACTTGTCCCAGCCATGCGCCTACAAATTCGCAGCCAAGCCTTGCTCACGAATCGATCAAGCATGTTGAGTCAAGCCCAATCCATGCCTTGTGAAGCCATACACCAACATTGCCTCATTTGTGCCCACTACGTGCTGCCATCCTCAGTCGCGTGGCCTTTCGTATTTACTGGTCTCCACAATTTTTCTGGTCCCACCATTATCTTGTGTTCCCTTGTCCACCTTGCCAGCAATGCCAAGGCTTGGGGGCACAAGCCTTGCCAGGCCCTTGGTGCCCCTCAACTATAACCACTTCCTATATATACTCTTGGAAGATTTTTCAAAGTGGCATGAGCTGACATCAGCTGAACCAAGGAAGCATAAAAACGAGGTTCTGGGGCAGGGCAGAGTGCCTGAAACTTTTGTCGAACAAATTAGCTACTTCACCTTACTTCAAAATCATGAAGCATCTTGGTGCAAGGTGCCACCAAGACGCATCCATTTTCACCTAAGTCAATTAAGGATTAACAAGCCACCCCCACCTAAAGTTTCCAACGAAGCATATTGACGAGGGTTTGGAGCATAGTGCCCAAAACTTTTTTTGAACACATTAGCTACTTCACCTTACTTCAAAGTCACGAAACATCTTGGTGCAAGGTGCCACCAATACACGTCCATTTTTGCCTAAGGCAATTAGGATTTGACAAGCCACCCCAACCTGAAGTTTCCAACGAACTTATTGGAAGGGTAGCGTGATATTACTTGATCAAGTTGAACTGCCACAGTGTTGTCTACTTCTCCCAATGAGCTCACTCTGATACCTTCTCTTCCCACTTGCCTAAGTAATGAGTCCTTTTGTTTTTCTTTCTCATACCTTTTGGTCAAGAATAGCTACAGCCACGTCAATTTATTTCTTCCTGATTGTTGGAGGAGCTCAACGTCGAACATGTCTACTAGGTTTGTCTTATTCCTCAATGTACTGCTTCAGGAATGCAACATGAAAACCGAGTGCAACCTGAACCAACTGGGGAGGTCCAGCCTATAAGGCAACCTGCCAATCCTTGACAATAGGACTGTAATAGCGTTGTATCAATTCCTTATGTGCATTCTTGCGAGTAATCTATTTCCATATATGTGGGGTCAACTTCAACATCACTTTGTCACCAACACTGAACTCTAATGGCCTCTGTTTCTCATTTGCCCAATTCTTCATCCTCTCCATTGCCTTTGTTAAGCAGTCTTTTGCCTCTTCGGTCCTATCCTGATGAGCCCAAATGAAGCTACATGCTGTCAGAGTGCAACTACTTCCCATGATCAGGCCATGCACTGCAACCGCTCCTCAACCCTCTGGTCGAGCAGACCTGTCCCAGTCGTGTGCCTGCAAATCAGCAACGAAGCCTCAAGAACAAATCAAGCATATTGAGCCAAGTCATGCCTTGCGAAGTCATGTAGCAACATTGCTTCAATTGTGCCATTACCTACTGCCATCCTAAGCCATGTCAATGTGGCCTTTTGTAGATACAGGGTCCCCACAATTTTTTTGATCCCACCATTATTTTGCGTTCCCATGTCCGCCTTGTCTCACTTGTGACAAGGACCTTGCTACATGACTTGTCCAGCAGTGCCAAGGTTTCAGGGAACAAGGCTTGTCGGGCCCTTGGTGCCCCTCAACTATCACCANCTTTCGTATTTACTGGTCTCCACAATTTTTCTGGTCCCACCATTATCTTGTGTTCCCTTGTCCACCTTGCCAGCAATGCCAAGGCTTGGGGGCACAAGCCTTGCCAGGCCCTTGGTGCCCCTCAACTATAACCACTTCCTATATATACTCTTGGAAGATTTTTCAAAGTGGCATGAGCTGACATCAGCTGAACCAAGGAAGCATAAAAACGAGGTTCTGGGGCAGGGCAGAGTGCCTGAAACTTTTGTCGAACAAATTAGCTACTTCACCTTACTTCAAAATCATGAAGCATCTTGGTGCAAGGTGCCACCAAGACGCATCCATTTTCACCTAAGTCAATTAAGGATTAACAAGCCACCCCCACCTAAAGTTTCCAACGAAGCATATTGACGAGGGTTTGGAGCATAGTGCCCAACACTTTTTTTGAACACATTAGCTACTTCACCTTACTTCAAAGTCACGAAACATCTTGGTGCAAGGTGCCACCAATACACGTCCATTTTTGCCTAAGGCAATTAGGATTTGACAAGCCACCCCAACCTGAAGTTTCCAACGAACTTATTGGAAGGGTAGCGTGATATTACTTGATCAAGTTGAACTGCCACAGTGTTGTCTACTTCTCCCAATGAGCTCACTCTGATACCTTCTCTTCCCACTTGCCTAAGTAATGAGTCCTTTTGTTTTTCTTTCTCATACCTTTTGGTCAAGAATAGCTACAGCCACGTCAATTTATTTCTTCCTGATTGTTGGAGGAGCTCAACGTCGAACATGTCTACTAGGTTTGTCTTATTCCTCAGTGTACTGCTTCAGGAATGCAACATGAAAACCGAGTGCAACCTGAACCAACTGGGGAGGTCCAGCCTATAAGGCAACCTGCCAATCCTTGACAATAGGACTGTAATAGCGTTGTATCAATTCCTTATGTGCATTCTTGCGAGTAATCTATTTCCATATATGTGGGGTCAACTTCAACATCACTTTGTCACCAACACTGAACTCTAATGGCCTCTGTTTCTCATTTGCCCAATTCTTCATCCTCTCCATTGCCTTTGTTAAGCAGTCTTTTGCCTCTTCGGTCCTATCCTGATGAGCCCAAATGAAGCTACATGCTGTCAGAGTGCAACTACTTCCCATGATCAGGCCATGCACTGCAACCGCTCCTCAACCCTCTGGTCGAGCAGACCTGTCCCAGTCGTGTGCCTGCAAATCAGCAACGAAGCCTCAAGAACAAATCAAGCATATTGAGCCAAGTCATGCCTTGCGAAGTCATGTAGCAACATTGCTTCAATTGTGCCATTACCTACTGCCATCCTAAGCCATGTCAATGTGGCCTTTTGTAGATACAGGGTCCCCACAATTTTTTTGATCCCACCATTATTTTGCGTTCCCATGTCCGCCTTGTCTCACTTGTGACAAGGACCTTGCTACATGACTTGTCCAGCAGTGCCAAGGTTTCAGGGAACAAGGCTTGTCGGGCCCTTGGTGCCCCTCAACTATCACCACCCCCTATATATGCTCTTAGTAGTTTTTCCCAAGTGACATGAGCAAACATCAACTGAACCAAGGAAACATAATGACGAGGCCCTGAGGCATAGTGTCTGAAACTTTTGTTAAACACCTTAGCTACTTCACCTTACTCCAAAGTCATGAAGCGCCTTGGTGCAAGGTGCCACCAAGATAAGTCCATTTATGCCTAAGTCAATTAAGGTCTGATATAAACCATGAAGGTATGTAACAAGCATTTTAGCTATATCTTACCACCATGGTCCACCCCAACACACCTTAACATCACAACTATAGAAATTAAAGCCATGAACACCCCACCTCCCTCCGCGGGAAAAAAAAAAAGAAGCCTTCCTTCTTTGATAAGTGTACTAGCAAGTATGTTAGTGCAAGACACAAATAATAAGGTGATAAACAAAATATACCATTACTTGGGTTCAAATAAATTGCAATTGGAAAGGCCAAAATTCAAAGTAACTCCTCAAGACAATAACACATTTGTATGGCTAAACCAATTGTTAAGTAGCATACAATACCTGACCACCTTGCTCGGCAAAAAAACTTGTAGTTTCCAGTATAATACCAACTTCATCACCAGCAATAACACAATCCAAGAACTCACTTCCCGTGTAAATAGCTTTTACCAAACTTTCATGATCCTGAAATAATAGTTTAAATGCAAAAATATTAGATGGAAAATGGGCACTCCACCTACATATAATTGAAGCCATATGAAAAGTAACCAGTGATGCCAAAAATTTGACCATCAATTCATTGGAATGGCCAAAATATTATAACCTATAAATCCACAAATAAGGTGTACATTCAATTATGTTTGCATTGTGTAAAAGTTTTGATCTCAAGGGCATGTCTCCGATGCATTTACAGAACATAAGGTCGGAAGAAATTTTATGGTAATCAAGGCTACATGTTTCAATTTCAGTAATTTCCCTAGTTACAAGAATATACTAGACTCATAACTACTACCCATAATAACAATGGCTAGCCAACTTGTTATCCCCCGACGTTTTGCCTAAAATACCATTAACAACTTGCATCACGGCTCTCTTAATTTCACGCACTGTTGGTCACTTTTCCCCACCCCCGCGCTGCTTCTAAAATACACTCAGCAACTGGCATTATACAAATTATATCCTGATAAAGCAGCTCACCTCCTTTAATGTGCAGTCCTGTATATTCCAAATTTACCCATTGTAGGTAACAGTATTTGATTCATTTACAAATCTCATTTCCTGCATTGCCTTTACATACGCATTATCCAGATCTGCCCTCCATATCTACTTATTATACAGTTTCATGCCCTTTTGTCTTTGACATCACTAAATAGAGGATTGATGCGGTGGTGTGTAACAGGTGAAGATTCCAAAATATAAAAATTAAAATTTATTATCACGTAAGAATTTCCACATTTTATTTCCATTCTCACCTTTCTATACTAGATTACAGTCATTGATTCATCCAATGAAAGTGATTTCCATATATGACTGATTTTTTAATTTATATTTGCATCTTTCTTTACTCTAAAAATTGGTCCTGACAAGTTTACACAAAAAATTTACTTATGCCATAGCAAATGCGAAGGTAATATGATATGTTTTATTAATAATTTTTTGAAATTATTTAAGTTATATCTAAAAGAGAAAAAAAAAATGTTTACCCTTCTTATAGTCCACACGTTATGCGGGGCTTTCGAGTTGTTTAACTCAAAAATAGCATATTTCCCACCGGGGAATCCCAATCCCCCACCACACCCCCAAAAAAAATTCCTCAGAACTCCGAAAAATACCTACAAAATGCCCATATTGCTAAATATCCAAGAAAAAAAAACCAGGAAAAGTTAAATTTAACACCATTTGTTTTTGACTGTCAAATCTCGGCATTATAAATTTGTTGCTAAGATCATAGCAATCTACCAGCTAATGTTATGGGTGGTAAATTTTAAGTCATTTAGAATTGCAAATAGACAAATAGTATTTTGGTCTAAATAAAAAGGATGGATAACCAATAGTAAATGGTGGCCTCGAGAAAGTAATAAGAATGAGGGATAACAAGGAAGAAAAAGCAAACCCGCAAAAGAAGATAAAAAATAATACAAATCCTATGCCTCTAGAATTTTTTTATAAAACCAACATACCATAGTGTCATAAGCTTCCTCCATCATACTATAGCCAGTATTGTTTATACTTAAAAGCCTTGCTTCTGATTATTGTTTTAAAGAATTCTACAAAATATTGCCAGATTTTCAGACCCTCTTAAAATGTCTTTAAAATATACTCATACATTGTTGGTTTATACTGCATGAATGTTCAAGCTATTTTCTTAGAAATACAAATTTTGATGAAATATTTTCTTTAGCTATGATAATGGTAAAGGTTTTTGCATTAAATCAAAGTATATACGTATAAACAAAAGCATGTCAGGCTGCACACATACACACACAGATCATTACTGCCCTACTACTACCAGATATATGAAGTCATTCCCCTATGGTTTATGAGCATTGATGAGAAGTTATGAATTTTCTAACCACATGATACTTTTCACGTATTAGATACAAAAACACCAAAGATCAAAATTTCATTTCGATACATTGTTTCGGTCACCTAAGAAACGGAAACATTTCGACGTGTTTAGGAAACGTTTCGACCCGTTACAAAAACAGAATGAAAAAAACAAAAAATGTAAGAATTATTTTTTTAAAACATTAGTCAAAATATTTTAAAATATCTTAAAATACCTTGAAACATTCAGAAATAATTGTGCAAATGCATTGAAATATAACAAAACATTTCAAAATATTATGAAACACCTCGAAGTATTAGAATTTCGATTTCACCACTAATTTGTTTCGGTCTCCTTGAAAACAAAAACGTTTCGGATGTTTCAACCGTTTCGAAACGATATTTTGATCCTTGAAAAACACCAACATAAAAATAAAACTATAACTTGCCAAGCGAGAAATTGATTCAGCTCACTCGTGCACAATCCTGAAACCAACAAGCAAATTTGAAGGTATCATTTGTTGTAGGAATCCCTCTTTTGCGCAATGCTGAAGTAGCATCAGCATCCATGACGATATCACTACCAGCTTGCTGCCAAACAATTATTTTAGCGCATAACAAGACATACACCTCATGTGGGAGAGATTTTTATTCTAAAGTTCACATAGCATCTTCACATCAATATAACTGTTTCTGGCCTATATTTACTTTTTTTCCATGAGAACTATTAAAAGAAGGATAAAACAACCAGCTATTTCTATGATGGATGTAAAACTAAAATAGCCAATTTAAACCTGCTACCTTATTTTGTGCATTCCTTGATCATTCCCTTGCCTTATTCATAGCACTATTAAAACCCTCAACATCAACCACCAAGCCTCTTTCTTCTGCCATCAACTGGTCCGGAAAAACTCATTAGTAGCTGATTTTATATGGAACAATACATATAACTTGAAAAAACTCCATTCACCTGAGTCCAGTCCAATGGAAAGCCAAAGTGTCCCACAAGATAAATGCATCCTGCGCCAAGAAATAAGCATGATAAGAATCACAGAAGCGGGCACAACAATCAAATAATCCAAATTCTCAAACGTATCGCATATCCCCAACGTTAGAAAAAGGAAACCCCATGGAGTGGGATAAAGTATCATCTATAATGATGTATTGTGTTCATCTTCTTTACTTATTTGGAAGGCAAAACTCTCACGGTGTGTTTGCTTTAGGTATTAGGAAAGAGGGATTGGAAAAAATATGTCTAGACCTACCTTATTCCACTTATACCCATGTTTGGATACACATTTTGGGCCCAGTATTATCACCTAAAAATACTCCAGGCCCGGATAAATAGTGCTTCTAAACCCACATATAGCCTATTAAATAATCCCACCTATTTGATGGGTTTAAATACTCCAATTGGGGAATATTTGTGTAAAATACATTTTTACCCTAAAAAATATCTAGCATATAAATATCACTCTTTATCTTGAGGGTTTTTTAATAATTTAATATTTATACTATCATTCAATATTTCATCCAAACAAAATATTGGTTGGGATAAATGTGAGGCCCACTACTTATCACTATAATTAGTCCAAGGGCCGGATGGATGAGTATGGGATGGACGGGTTTGTCCAATCCGGTCCTTCATAATGCTCAAACAAAACACAATCTCAATGAAGTTATTTAACAGCTTGTATCATTACAAAACCAGGGAAGCTACAGAACTTATGTGAGGTTGCACAAACATCAACAAATGGTTTCAAAAGCATAAGCATTTTTTTTAGTTACAAGAACCCAAAAGCATATGCGTAAGACAAGGCTCCCAACAAAAAAGCACCAAAAGCCACAAAATATGCAGGTGCTCTCCAAGTTCATGAAATATGAGAAAAAATGAAAAGAAAAAAGGAGTTCTGCTATATAACATATATGCAATGTAGGAGCTTACTAGTATAACAAATCTTCCATCACAACACCAGTTATACCAAGAATGTGCATATGATACCCAACAACCAAAAAAAATCACTTTTCATAAAAAGAGAAAACAAAAGACAATAAGAATTAGAAAAAATTAGAACAAGGTCCATCGATTTGTGAATCTTCATGGATTGGTGAGTTTGAAAACACACAAAACACCAACTTAACTGGCCCAAGGCCAATATGGCATACACCTAACAAGATAACTACTTACCTAAACCCTGGAAACAGAGAGTTATAACCACCAAGATTTATACTTAAACCTCAAAATCAAGTTTTAAAATCTCATTGCCAAGAAAATCCTAATTTTCCCTGCAATTCCGCATGTTGCACGATTCTCATGACCACTAATAAATGTTCTTTTTTGAGCTTTTAAGGATCTTCAAAAAGGTGAAAAGAAGATAGTTGTGTAGGCACGAAAAACAAAGAATGATAAAAGAACATCATATTTCTTATGTCTTTCTTATAAAAACCATTTGAAAACACATATGTCGAAGGTTTGCCATTTCTCTTGAATGCATATAATGGTGGCAATTCTTGACACAACACAAACTCAATAAGAAATCAGTGAGTAACCAAGACAACAACAAAAAGGATTATAGTTAAGTACGAATAATCCAATTTTGATAAGACAAACTTATTCACTAATAAAGGAAATACCTGTTTTTTTTTTTAATTTTTCAGTATGATATTTTATGAATCTTTGTAGAATTAGAATTATTAGTTTTTTGCTAGTATCTAGGCCAAGTGGATTTTTACTTTATGACAGACAAATGAGTAAAATAAAAAATAATTCAGGTTAATGACGCAATTAATTAAATGAGTCGGAATAGAGTCTACTAGTATTGAATACAACTCCAAAATGATGCATAACTCGATCAACACTCCTAGATGCACATATCAAAAAAAAACAGTTTTTTAGCACCTAAGTAAATAAGCATTGGAACAACTAATTGTCATCTATTAGGGCCTATCTTGTTGTGATACGGAATTGCCACATATACCCCACAAGAGACCTAGCAACACCAAAACTGCAATTAGTTGACGGAACATCAGCTACAATGAAATAAGGGATGGGCATCTATGAGAAGGAAAAATAAAGTGAAACGAATTTCAAGTGTAGTATAATGGCGCAATATCATTATTAAGAACAACTCATCCTAAAATCAATTCAAAAGATACTGAATGATATCAAGCTTAACATAGACTACATAGTATGAATACAAGAAATAAGAAATTAAACTTGGGCTAAGAGTAAGATTAAACCAGCTATCTACTTGCCTGCCCACTTAGTATCTTTCCTTTGACCTACTCCGCAGCCCTCTCAAATTTCTCAATTCCCTGAAAGACATGTCAATGATCAGTTCAACATTCATAAACTTCAAATCGTCTTTGCAAATTTTCCTAAAAGACAAGGAGATAAGGTATTTATATTTGAAAAAAAAGACCCTCGCATGGAAAGAGGAAACACCTAAAGCAAGCAAATAGAAATTTTGATGCACTTGGATATAACCCGTGCCTAAACACATGATGCAATATAAAATCCGAGCACCTAAAAATTCGATACCTCTATATCAAATAATAATTTTTCTTTTCTTTCCTTTTTTAATTACATAATTTGAAATTAATTTCAAACCATTATTTTTTAAAAAATTTCTTTAATTACATGGCCTCGGAAAAATATCAAGATGGGTCTATCGTATATGAACAATATCTAAAATAAAAATTATATTGAGCAAAATTTAATAAAAAATTAAATAATTCAACTTGTGATAGAAATGGGTGATGTAATATAATAGAAATGGGGGAAAAATATATGGGGATAAGATTTAAACTCTTAAGTTTTAACTCCCTTATTATATTATATAGATTGAGCCACAAATTAAATAATTTAACTTGCGATAGAAATGGATGATCGAGAAAAATATATCGGATAAGATTCAAAATTTTAGCTCCCTTATTATATAGATATTTGAAAATAATAATAAAAAACTAGTGGATTTACATTGCCTAAGTGCCAGCATTTGAGGTTAATTACTGAGGCATCAGCATAGAATAAGTTTACTTCATAGCATGTTTTTTACGGCAAGTACAAAATATGCTACCATCATCAATAGAAGAGAAATCATCTTCCACAACCCGTTCTCCTATGCAAGTAGGACTGGTTTGGGAAATGAGATCAAGGAAATAAAGGCTAAAAAATCCCCAAAAGCAAATAGGCGGTAATAATTTGGGCAGCTGTTAAAAGTAAAAAACCCCTCAAGAGCAACACTTTGTACAACACTTGGTGATCAAAAGCATGATTTTCGCAAAGGATGGTTGGGAGGCCAAGCACACACAAACTTATTCATCAATGTCATCGGAAGTTTGGAATACCACTTTTGTTTCTCCATTATTTTTTCCTTTTGGGTTTCAACATTTTTATCTTTTTCTATTTCTTAGGGGAGGGCACAGGAGGAGAAAACCCCATTGCTCATAAAGTGAGGCGTTGGGTTTCCGTAATTCTAAAAAGTAAAACCAAAACTCTAAACTAGATGCCATATCTTTTGTCTCTTTAGTAAAGCACAACTATGAAGTATTCATTCACATTGTCATTCAAGGCCATTCAAATATGATCTAAAGCTCATTAAATTAATTTAGATCCCAATACTCACTGAATTTTGCATGAAAAAACACTCACCAAGAGGAGTTGAAATGGTTTTTCTCATGTCTGCACACCACATTTTGTAATGATGATGGATCACATACTTGTTTATTCGCTATCCATGACCTTTTTTTTTAGGGGGCTAGGGGTTTGGTGCATTCAATAAGGCCTTCCTTGAGGGGAAAAAAAAAANATTTCTTTAATTACATGGCCTCGGAAAAATATCAAGATGGGTCTATCGTATATGAACAATATCTAAAATAAAAATTATATTGAGCAAAATTTAATAAAAAATTAAATAATTCAACTTGTGATAGAAATGGGTGATGTAATATAATAGAAATGGGGGAAAAATATATGGGGATAAGATTTAAACTCTTAAGTTTTAACTCCCTTATTATATTATATAGATTGAGCCACAAATTAAATAATTTAACTTGCGATAGAAATGGATGATCGAGAAAAATATATCGGATAAGATTCAAAATTTTAGCTCCCTTATTATATAGATATTTGAAAATAATAATAAAAAACTAGTGGATTTACATTGCCTAAGTGCCAGCATTTGAGGTTAATTACTGAGGCATCAGCATAGAATAAGTTTACTTCATAGCATGTTTTTTACGGCAAGTACAAAATATGCTACCATCATCAATAGAAGAGAAATCATCTTCCACAACCCGTTCTCCTATGCAAGTAGGACTGGTTTGGGAAATGAGATCAAGGAAATAAAGGCTAAAAAATCCCCAAAAGCAAATAGGCGGTAATAATTTGGGCAGCTGTTAAAAGTAAAAAACCCCTCAAGAGCAACACTTTGTACAACACTTGGTGATCAAAAGCATGATTTTCGCAAAGGATGGTTGGGAGGCCAAGCACACACAAACTTATTCATCAATGTCATCGGAAGTTTGGAATACCACTTTTGTTTCTCCATTATTTTTTCCTTTTGGGTTTCAACATTTTTATCTTTTTCTATTTCTTAGGGGAGGGCACAGGAGGAGAAAACCCCATTGCTCATAAAGTGAGGCGTTGGGTTTCCGTAATTCTAAAAAGTAAAACCAAAACTCTAAACTAGATGCCATATCTTTTGTCTCTTTAGTAAAGCACAACTATGAAGTATTCATTCACATTGTCATTCAAGGCCATTCAAATATGATCTAAAGCTCATTAAATTAATTTAGATCCCAATACTCACTGAATTTTGCATGAAAAAACACTCACCAAGAGGAGTTGAAATGGTTTTTCTCATGTCTGCACACCACATTTTGTAATGATGATGGATCACATACTTGTTTATTCGCTATCCATGACCTTTTTTTTTAGGGGGCTAGGGGTTTGGTGCATTCAATAAGGCCTTCCTTGAGGGGAAAAAAAAAAGAGCTCTTAACAATTAACCGTGTGCATATGCATTATCAGAGAACAAAAAGATGACAAGATTCTTGGGATATTTTAGATCTGTGAGAATGGTTGAGCACAAAGTTCATTCCACACCTCTGTTTGGCTGCCTATCCCTCACAAAATAAAAGATTTCGACACAACAAGAGTATCAGTGACAGGCTTTTGCTGTGATGATACATTGTCAGTATGAAGTAGAATATCATAAGCACTCTCACCAACATGAGCATACTTGGGAAATTTAGTCAAAAGCCAAAATTACATCCTCAGAATTGGCATAAGAGACACTACTCACTTTGATCAAAGGAATATAATTACAGAGGGAATCCTGGCATTGCAACTGACAGGGACATTACCACAACTTTCTGCAGTAAAATTTTGCTGAAGCATGTCACTTTGAAGAAAGCATCTAGAAGGTGCTCAACAATATTACATCTACGGTGTTGGTGTCATATATAAGGTTCTAGCACAGCAGGTGAATGTCCACAGCATCGTATCTACGATCTAACTTACATGTTTTAACATCCTGCCAAAACTTCTCTCCTCTGCAGCAATTGTCTCCCTAATGTGCACTTCATGTTGTCTCAGTTCAGGAAAAACATCACCCATCACTTCCACCACAACCTTTACCAGCCTATATTCCACACAATTATCAGCAACACTACAGAATATAGGGATAGAGTGATGTAAATTTTAATATCCACATGATGACTCTAAGTAATCTGAAAAAGAATATGACGAACAAGGTTACAAAGCAAAACCACAAAACTATCAGTACACTAGACCACGACAAGAAACCCAAATTTGCCATTCCTACCCATTGAAAAATCCTTCTTCAGCATTCAGGATTTCAGTACCATAACGTGCAGCTCTACGAAGAATGCATCTTAGCACATATTCACGCCCTTCGTTTGTGAAAACCCGCTATTTATAATTATATCTATTGAGTTATCAAAATTTTTACTTTTAATAGAAAACTTGGATGAAGAAATGGACTTCATCGTTGAATTTCTCTAATGAAAACGAGTCCAACTAGTATGATATTGACTATGTTTAGTACCGAGGACAAATTAGCTTATGTTAAATTAATTAAACAAAATTAAATGAATTAAATAATAATAAAAATTAAAAAAAATGATGATAAATAGCACAGCCATGGCAGCCTGCCATGACTATTTAGCTGACATTAACCATTTTAGGAAGGCAAGGAAGTATAATTGCCAGCCATTGCCGCCCATGACCATAGATCACTACTTTGACTGAAGCCTGAAGCCACTCCTCTTTAGTGTATAAATACAGGCAAAACAAATAAAAGGGGGGGAGAAAGAAATCGGGTAGCCTTGGTCTTGGAAGATAAACACACACCCAGAGAAAGAGGGGTCATCCACCATTGTTGGGGTGCTAAAGCTCTTGGGCAGATCAATCCAAGTATAAAGGTAGGATTAGAACTATTTTGTTGTTTTCCTTGATCTATTGTTGTAGAGTATATGTATGTATGTATATATATATCTATAATATAAAACAGAGCGGCTTCAACATCCAACGGTCTGAAATCAATTCATTCATCCAACGGTCTGAAATCAATTCATTCATCCAACGGTCACGAATACTTCTTTCATTTCCCCCATGGTTCTGAATACCAGTAACGGTAACATTGTAACGGACACGGGATATAACGGATGTTATGTAACGGTAACAGAAACCGAATTCGTAAATTTTTAATTTTCATTCACAATTCATCCTGAAAATAAATTTATGTATATTTCAACTCTAAAACTATTGAGATATAAGTTTTTTGTGGTTTATAATTTATTTTATTATATCATTATAACTTACTTTAGACCTTAAATTATTTTAGCTTATATCTTAACTTAAACATACAATTTATTTTATTATATCATTATAAGTTATTTTAGATCTTAAATGATTTTAGGTCAGGGGAGTAGAAAAAATTAATAGAAAATATATAAAAAAAACAAAAAGATGTTTTAATTCATTTGACCAGCCTAGACCCATTTGACCCATATTTAATAGATCTACACAACACGTGTACAGGAGTAAATTCTCCAAATGTTCATCTCTTCACTCAAATTTGGACACGTGGCTGCCTTATCATCCACAGACATACCACCAAATCTGAAGTGGTGTTTTGAGAAGTGCAAAATGTTGTTTTGTTCTCTCTCTCTCTCTCTCTCTCTCTCTCTCTCTCGTTGTCTACCAATTTTTCGCCATCAACAACCGGGAACTGATCAGCTGCAAGAAACTCAAATTTCTCAGAAGAATGAGACTAAAAGAGGGATGCGATGTTTCTAAAGCGTGGTTGACCCCCTCCTATGCCGATGATGTCCATATTTTCTCACAAAAATCGACAGCCCTTTACAGTTGACCAAAAAAAAAAATCAGCTACAACGAAGAAGAAACGGTGGATCAAATGACATTCCTCATCTGTAAACTCTGTGGTGCTTTGTGGCCAATGCAATGGTGCCCATGGCAAAGTCGACTATGATTGTTTGAGAAGTATTGTCGTTGCTGCCGAAGAGAGTGACTGCTAGCGGTATTGATTGGTGGGCTTCATCAATTTTGTAGTATTTTGTGAGTTTTTTCTTACCAAACTAATCATTTTGTCTGAAATTCGTAGCCTTTATCCGGGCATGGCTTGCAATTTGAATTTTTTCTGTAAAAATTGTTACAATTTTGAGCAAAATTAGGAAAAATAGGGCAAAGATTGGACGGATCGACCCGTTACAACCCGATAACGGACATTACGGACCCATTATGACCCGGTAACGGTCGTTACTGATGTGAATTTTTTTTTTGCCCGTTATATCGCTCCGTGACGGGAACATCGCCTGCCGATACCGTTACGGAACGGGCGTTATTCAAAATCATGATTTCCCCCAAATTCATCTCTTTTGAATTCATTTTCATTTCAAAATTTAATTCAATTTTAATTCATTTGGGAAAGCACAAGAACGGCTCAGATTAGATCTATTTTTAATTCAAAGGTTCAAATTTGATCTCAATTCTTCCAACCTAATCCAACAGCTCAAAATGCATCCAATACAAATGCCAAATCCCGCCCAAACCTTCTTCACTCCTACACGTTACACGGTTCCCAACCCAGACTCCCACTCAGTCACTCACCTCTCTCTCTATCTATCCATGCGATCTATATGTCTTCTACCTCTCAGCCCTAGCTGCTCAGCCATGACTCAACCCACCACCGATCAGCAAGCATCCCAGGTACTTCCCTCCTCCTCTGTCTCTCTGCCTTCATCTCTCTTCAGGTGCACTTTCTCTGGCTCACACACACACACACAAACAAAGCAGCAGATCACACACACACATTGACATTCACACACAGCAAACACATATTTTTCTAATGTTTTCTATTATTTTTTAAAAATTAGGTATTAATTTGGGTGTTTTGTAGGAAATTGAATGCTATATTTTCAAAATTGGGTTGTTTCGTTTTGTAAGAAATTGAATCACAGCCACACACACGCACACATCTGCTTATAATAATGAGTTTCTGTGTAATCCTCTTTCGTTCTGCTATATACTCCAATCTAATGTACTTACGTAGGAAATGTATTTGGAATATATTATTGGCCAAATTGTTGGAAATATACTCCTGTAAGAAATATACTCCTGTGATAATTGTTGGCATTGATGTCCATTAAGTTGTTGCTTATTGAAAGAAACATCTGAGAAATTGATAGATCTTCATGGCAGTGAGCCTACAAGTTGTTCGATCAAATGCCCCTGACATACAGTCTCGCAGAAATGGTTAAGACAAAAAAGAAGAGAAATTAGCTGTCATTTAGGTACAGGGTCTTTGCATCTTTTCACTGACTCGAATGCTTGTTAAAAAGTTGCATCTTTTCAAATACTAATGGATTCACCATTGGATTAACGACAGATTAATGCCAGAATGATGGCAGGGGATTATGTAAGTAAATTTGGTCAGTGATTAGAACCAAGTGGCAATAAGGTTATGTGCATACTGGTAGTGCAATCAGATGTGTAAATGAGCATGATTATGTGCATACTCAGAATTTTCTGTTTATAGGAGTCAGGAAACCAAATGAGCAGTGAGTACAGATGTGTAACCACACAGACACTCGGAATCTGTACTAACGATGTGGCTGTGACCACAGACCAAGGGTTCACAGTGGGTGGCTGCTGCAGGCAGCAACAGTAATATCTGTAATGATTGTAAAGCTGATACTATGAATAGAACTAAGGCTGTGGAAGCTTTTCCAAATCCTTCGACGCAACTTGCCTCTATTTGTTTGGTTTTGCTCTTTGTTCAAATGCCCACAAGCTGTTTGTTCAAATGCCCCTGCCATACATTCTCTGTCAAAGGCACCCTCTGAATCACAACCACACACACACATCTGTTTTTCACTTTTGCTTGGATTGTTTTTGCTTGGACTGCATGTACAGCCACGCACACACAGTCGCTTCAGGCAATGTTCGCATTTACATCATGTGTCTGCATATATTAGCTCTGTCATGCTGGTCATGAGCCTAAATCAACCACTAATCTGAATTTTATGATCAAATTGATGGTCACCTAGACTGTATGTTTGGTCTTTTGTCTATATATACTAAGCTTCCTTAGTTTGAAAAATGGTTCGAGGGAATTTTGTGTTTTCTTCAAAATTTAGAACTTGTTCATTGACCCATCAGAAGAAATGGAGTGTAAGTAGTAAGTACCTTCGTAATCATCTTGAGATTGTCTTATTTAAGCGATGTTTGAATCTTCTTTACAGGTAGGTTACTTATTCATAATGTATAAAGTGATCTTTCCATATTCGTAACCAAATTGTTCTGTAAGTCTTGCCTAGCAAGGACCTTTTCTGAAAAATTTGTTTACTTTGCCGTCCTGGAAAGTTTAGATTCTTTTGGTCTAATTGTTTTTTTTACCTTTGATATTTTGCTTTGTGATACTATATTTGCAGTTTGGAGACAATAGAACCGAGAGAAATTGAACTTCAAGGCCCTCGACCTTTTCATCCTTCCGGGTATGCATTATTTAGCTGTTGCCATATATGATTTCTGCCTAGGTGGTTTTGATTCTTGAAGTCTCAATGTACTGTAGAGCGTGATGTTGGATAAATATTGTAAAACGAGTAATGTGGTACAATAAGGAGAAATATATAAGGACTTCAAAATTTAAAATTTTAGACCATTGTAGTAAGTTAATATTTTATCACATCATGATGTTTAAATTTTTGGGACATGATGTGTGGGATGGTCTGTTATTAATAATCGATTTTTCTGATTCTGGCCCTACATGATATCCAAAATCATTTGTTTGTTGTTTTGCCTCCGGGAAGTGACTTATTGGTTCTGACTTGACCTAAATTGATACCAATCAGAACTTTTAAGCTTGTAGCCAACCATTTTAGCTGTACTTTTGGGATTCCTAGATTTTTGTTCATAAGACAAATTGACGAAGTTGGGTTGTAACATTGCAAGATAATAAAGAAAATGAATAATAGATAGATTCTCAGGATTAGGGTAATTAGCTAAAATGGTCATGTATGCCATGGTTGCATAGTTGCATCATTAGATAGGAGTAATGCGTACTTACCACCCATCCACTTAAAAGAGTATTTGATTTTTTTGCACATGCACTAAATGATCTACACATGCACTAAAAATGATCTACACAGAGTATTTGAAAAAAGCTATCACCACCTATGTCAAAGATCTACACATGCACTAAATATGTCAATATTTATGTGTTTTTTGCAATTTTACAACTAAATGAATATGTATATTTAACGAATATTTTTAATTTTTTGATTTACTCAATTTGAGTTATATGTTCCTTTGTCTTTTTGTTGTTTGTGCAAAATGAGTGAAGGGCCTTTGAGTTGAGTTGAATTGCATAATTTTTTTTTCCTATACTTTTTATTACCTCGTTGGTTTTGTGGAAATAAAGTGGTTAAGGGTGGTACTTGCTACCTCAAATTCGTTCATTGCTATTATGCGGTATTTCCTCCGATTATTGCAAGTTTTTATTTGAATATTTAGTACTTATCAAATTATTTTTGTTTGTCGCATAAGGAGTGTATTTATCTAATTTTTTTTAACTTGCTTACACGATTAATTTTGCTAAGACAAATTTTCAATTACATGTTTAATTATTTCTCTCTGTTTTTTTATATTTGTAGCCACCATAGTGTACTAACCACCACTTCAAACTCACAAGATTGAAAAATGAAAGATCTCACCATTTTTGATCATGTAAGTTTAAACCTCCTCTATTTTTTTTTTATTTTTAAACATAGGCACTCATGAAGCATGCTTTTTAAAATCATAAGTAAATATATGTATGTGCTTGATTTTTTGCCCGATTTTTAAAGTTAATAAGACTAATTATTGTACTTTGAGTCGAGTTTGTTTGATAGGTTTACTTCGACGGTGGAATAAAGCTTTTCTTACTTGACAAAAGACATGGAAAATTTTTCAATGGGACTACCAAGAGCTTTTAGTCAGATGCATATAGTTTTAAAATGCATGTTTCATGGATGTACGAAGTTTGGCATGTTTTATGTAGAAGCAATTTAAAATGCATGCCTATAGTTTCAAAACACATGTTTAATTTTTTTTTTTTCGAATGTATGAATTTTTGTATTATGTAGAGCATTTCAAAGTATGAATTAACTTATGCTGTTGTTTGACGTGGGAAGTGTCAATTAGGACTAAAAAGGAAGATTTTATCAATAGGTTTTGTGAACTTGGTATACCAATTGAGGTGGAATATATTATGTTTATCGAAACTTTACAATTTCTTTGTGTGCTTTCTGCAGTTGGTGACATGAAGGGTTAATGTGCAATGTTGAGGAAGAAAATTGGATTTTGATTATGAGTTTGGGCACTTTAAGAAATAACATTGTATTTTTTATGTCATCTGTGTGTTTTTTTTCGTCTTTGTAGTATCGAATCTGTGTTACGTTGTAGTTTGGTTATGAAAATTGTGTTTACAAGTTAAAGAACTAACAAATTGATGTATTTTGTATACTAAATTGATATTTTTTGTATCTTACATTTCATCACTAGTGTTTATATTATTGGGATGGTTGTAATTTTTTATATATTAAGGTTGGATTGACGTGTGATATTGAGCCAAATAATTGAATTTGGGTTGGATTGATTGTGACATATAGAATGGTAATTGTCTATACAGTTTGATATTTTTTTAGGGTCTTGTTTTTAGGAAAAATTTTGTTCAAATATTTAAAAAGAACAAAGAAAATTAAATTAAAATTTAATTAAAAAATAAAAATTAAATATTTCTCTATCTCTTTATTGAAATTTATTTTCACGAGAATCTTCAAATAGTAATACTTTGTTGAACATATTTAATTTTAATTGCATCGTGCCTTCAGGCACAAGTTATTCCTAGACGTAAATGACTTTTAGTTCCTTTTTTTCTTTTTCCTATTGGATCAAAAAAAGTTGTGTAATTTGGAGGGTTACTGATTTAATGTAATTTTTTTTTGAATTTAGGTAGTCAAAGTATTGGTTGATGACAACTTTTGACCTTTTTTATTTCACTAAAGTCATGACATTAAAGATGACCAAACGAGTTTAGACTTTCAATTTAGTACGAGTTCAGTGCTTGATTATTTCGAGTTCAAATTCAATATTCGATTTTTTTCAGTTGCATCGTGGCTACAGGCACGGGTTATCCCTAGTATATATATATATGAAATATGTGGGTTTATGCATGATGGAATTACACATATATTTGTGTATATATGGGTATGTTATATACTTATTTGAATGTGCAGGTCTCTCAAATGGGTTTTGTATCTTCTAAAGAAATTAACAAAAATAATTTTTAGAGATGAAATCAGATAGAAAAAGATGAAAAAAAAAAAAAAAAGAAGAAGAGCAGTACTGGGCGTAGATGGAGATAATGACTTGAATTTAGAAACTATCCCTTTTGGTTTTAGCTATAACATATGCCTACTAAAATTATAAAATTAAGTTCAAGGTTTTGTTAAGTGACAGAAAGCCCCTTTTTGTGTTTTCAGAAGTAACAGATAAGTACTTGTTAAAATTACACAATGACCCAGAAGATCATAAAATATTATCTAAACACTAAATCAGTAATTTTAATAGTTAGGAAATGTTTCTGAAACTGTAGATTGACCCCGAACAGTTATGAGATTGTTTTAGAGATTATAAAATTACGTCATATTGCTAGATCATGTGTTTAGAAATTATCTAAAGACTCCAAAAGTTTCTAAAACTCAAAAGATAGAGGTGATCATAAATTATTAGCTCTTTGGGAGTATATATATTTATATATAACACTCATGGTTATGAAAAGTACATATATTGGTTGCATAAGTAACGATGTAATTCTAGTCAATATTAACAACCATTAAAGTATGGTGATATACATGAGATATGTTGACATACAAAGAATGATAATGACGACATGTTCACAATGGTGATAATTACACTAAGGTTGAAATAGTACATACTCTTATATCTATTAACATGTTGGGATGGTATTGAAATGCTTATTTCTAACTGCACCATGAGTATACTAAATGGTAATTCAATGGAAGGTGCATCGCACGTGATAATCTTGGTTAGTATACATAATCGATCATGTGATACACAAAATGATAATGTTTGAAACAATATGGGACAAGTAAGTTGGAATCGCTCCTCCCTTGGGTGAAAGACCCAGAATAAGTCTTGATTAAGCAGAGCATCCATCGAGGTGCGGGACTACTCGTCCCCTGATTGAAAGCATCTAAGGATGAGGGGGTGGGGTACACCCGAAGTTAGAGCCCTCAAAGGTTCCCGGTGTTCCCTAAGAGTATGTGCATAACAAAGGATGTACTAGAGTAAATAATCATAGACTATGATTGAAAGTCTAGAGTGACCCATGGCACGAATAGGTAATATTGGGTACTTGCTAAATCGAACGATTTCTATTTGTTAGTGCGTCATATGTACTGCTTTAAGCACGTTATGAGCTTAATATTGCTATATTTACTTGTCATGAATATTATTTGAGAATTTCGTGTATGCCTATGTCATGTGGGATGGGATTAACACTTGATAGTTGTTTTCCTCCTGGGCGTTGGTTCACCCTAACATTTTTGCAGGGAATAGATCAAGAGATGACAAAAATTTCTTCCTAGAGCTATCTTAAATTTCTGTGCTCAGTTGGCTTACGAGATATTATATTCATGTTAATGCTCGAGCAAATTCTAGATTTGTGACTTGTGTTTTGTTGCGTTGGTGTGTGTTCAAAACCGACAGAATGTAATAGTGTCGATTATGGACTACTTTTGGAATAAATGTATAATTTGGATACTTAGACTATGATATTAAATGAATGCCCAAATTACAAATCCTTTGTACCTAAGTTACTTGAAAGTACGTTAGATGCTCTGATTGTCTAGTCTAAACCAATACGTTAACTTCAATTCATTTGATGAATTTTGTATATTTGTCACATTAATCACATAAAATATACTAAATCACCCCGGAAAACTTGGGGTGTCACATCATTGCTTGGATAACAAGCAAAATCATCATAAATTCCAGTAAGAAAAAAAGTTTCTGAGAGAGGATTAACAAGAATAATGAAAACAATAACGTCACATTACCAAGAAACAAAACCCGTACCCCTAACGACCCCCCCCCCTTTTTTCACCCCCTTCTATCCAAAAACAAACAGAAACAGGAAACTAGTAATGGGTGACGGAATACAATCAATTTAACATGGGTGAATATTGTTAGATATTCCCAGTCAGCAAAAATATGTCCACAGAATGCGGTCTTACTGCCTCGGAAAGCGATAAATTACTTCCCTCTTCACAATAGAATGTAGTTTTAAAAAAGAAAAAAAAACAAAGGGCCCATTCATCGCACTGCCGGCGAGCATATACAAGACACAAAAAGTTCAAAACAAAGCTTGCCAAAGTCAAATGTATTTATCAGAGTATAAAGTTTGATAAAGTTTACTCTTATGTTCCCTAACAGCAAGCCCCCACGGATTCAAAGCCTTTAAATGAATTCTGGAAAAATCAAACAGAACATTTGGAAACACCTCCATGATCTTTTAGATCTCTGAATATAAAGGACTCCAGTTTGCAACGAAGACAAGACCATAAAGAAAGAGTAAAAGTAATGCCTGTAATTCACCATTGAGAAGTAAACAAAGCAGTAAAAGCAGAACCAATTCCAAGTTTCTAGCACTCCACCTGGACAAGAACCATCAGCAATGGCAAATGAAAGAGTTCTAATGTGGTCAGCAACAACCCTGTATGCCATGTCAACTTTGCCCACATCGTCTGGGCCAACTTTGCCCGTATATGGTTGAAGAGCTTTAGTTGCCTGCCAAAAATTGGAAAAGCCAATAAAAGGTTTGAGAAAAAAATGATGTAGAGCAGTGCAATCTGAAAAGTAAAGCAATTGGGAGCAGAATTTAGACCATTGCATACGAGTGATGGTGGCAGAACAAATAATCACACAATGATTCTCACCAAAACCACAACGGATTTAGTTAGTAGATACTGCAACCAAGTACCAATATTAATTATCAGCACTTTCCTTGGGTGAATGAAACTCTATTATTTGGCTCAAGGCTCAGAATACAAAAAATACAGCTGGAAATTCCTAGGTAAAAAATATACAGATAGGACCTCCTTCCTTTAAATCAATAATCAGAATTAAAGACACCAAATTGATATGGAAACTTCAACAATTGGCAAATCTGACACCAGATGATGAAGCAGCATATCTTACACAGCCGAAGGATCAACAGAGGTATGTTCCTACATCAGTTAAGAGAGAACGTTGCAAGATAAACACGAGAAATCTATCCAACTCACGTGCTATTCAAGTAAATCTGCTTCTAATCCCAAGCTTCTAGATGTATGTAAAGTGGAAACACCATAATTTTGTCCTTTTTGTCATATAATTGGCCATAGAAGTGTAAAATGATATCAAGAGACCTGAGTTGTATAGAACCCAACCCAAAACTAATTCACTATCAGTGGAGTGACATGGGCTAACAAACTGAACTAAGATACACCGAGAAACAGTCTAGAACTGAACAAAAACATAAATAGAAGAAGAATTTAACTGGGTGAGAAACCCATCAACTACCCAAAGCCCAGGTATCAATACCATTTGAATGTGTGTGTGTATTATTAGGGTTTGGTGATTAGAGAGAAGAAGAGAGAAACGTAAGAGGTGCACTAATCTACTTCGTCTATATATACACACACATACTGTGTGTGTGTGTGGAAATGATACTAAAGGACTAATATACCTCTTAGGGCATAGACTTATTGCCATAGTGTCATCTATACCATACACTATAACAAGCATTAAACAAACACTAAGACCATAAATTAATACTCAATTACTAATGAAGTCATAGCAAACTCTGCAATCTGCATCCCAGAGTACCTCAATCTTTCCGCATTTTGATAACTTGAAAAAAGTTCAAAGAAGTCTTCCACATTAGTATGAACACCTCTAGATTTCATATATGATATTTATTTCCTTGGTACACCCAACCAAGCCAACAAAGTGAAGGGATCTTTAGTATTTCTTTCAACTATCAAAGATTCACAGCTCCAAGATGAAAAAATCTTCTCCATATTTACCAGACACATACATATCATCCATTTGGCATGCATACTATTTATTTTCCGATATAACATATGATTTTCAATACTCTTAATCAAAAGTGATCCTTAAAAAAGTCATTTGTGCAGCAGATTACCATAGCTCACTTTACCAAAACTAGACATCAAGAGAGAAGCTCGACTTCGGTGAATTGTCCCCAGAAGAGGGGCGGGGAAACAAAATAAACCAAAACAAAAGAGAGAGATGGAAGCGGATGGAAAACAGAGATAACAAAACAAAACAAAACAAAATAACAGATTGAGGGTATTTTTATGGGGGTCACCATATGAATCATGAAAGGAAGACAGTAGCTCTGAATTGATGCAAACTAATGAAACTGCAATCCCACTAAGAAAAATGTCAATATTTTGAAAGGACAATCATCGATGTTCTAATTGTAGAATAGTTTAGCAACTACTCTCTCTAATCTTACTTAAAATTCCAATACATAATCATCTTACCTGCTGAATAGCATCAAAAATGGGTAAGAACACATCAGTATCATAATTGCTCATTGTTTCCTGCAGAATAGACGTTAATCTTTCGAAACCCATTCCAGTATCAACATGCTTAGCAGGCAGCGGTTTCAGAAAACCATCAACTTCCCTGTTAAACTGTGAAGGAGACACCAAGAAAACTCAACACTTTTTCAAACTCAAAAAAAAAAAAAAAGGTAAACTAAAATGTTGCACTAAAAAAAGAGACAAAAACTATGGCCTGCATATGAGCAGACCCTATTTCCATAACATGTGAAATCTTTTGAAGTTATGTGCATAGAAACTCCTGAGATAAACTGTCTACTAGCTGAAGAATTGCATGACAGGATTGGGAAACTATGACCTGAATAAAGACAAGGTTCCATATTTCAATCACTGTTGGATCGTCGTTGTTAACCAATGAAGCTGCATCTCGATTCCCAATTCTATCAAAATGTATTCAGTACAGGGTCGGTCCACATGGTCCAGTATCACCCTCCTGCTCAAAGTTGCCAAAGAGAACAAATATAAACATTGTGCATCAAAGTCGATCTAACTAGCACAGTAGCACGCAACCAAATTGATTTGTGAATATCATTATTTCAGGTTTGATCCTTTGCTCTGCAAGTATGTTTTAAGGATTAGGACTGAAACCGAAGTTTAATATATAGACACCTCTTTGTTTTTCTCCTTTTCATTCTCACTTTCTTTGGGTATTCAATTCCTTATTTCTCCAGGAAAAAGTTCTCATTTTCCTCAAACAGCCATAAGGAAAAAAACAAGACCCTCATGATTTAAAAATGTAATTTCTGTCCTATGAAGGTACAGAAAATAATTCCCTATATCATTCATTACACTTTGATATCATGAGACAGGATTCACCAAGAAGAATCATAACGCTTGCGATCACATCACACAATATAAGTGGGCCAACAAAAGGAGGAGCAACCATACTTTACAACCAAATGGCAACACACGTGCAGATGGAAGAAATTTAAGCCACATGTCCCTAGCTTCATCATCAGCAGGAAGACCAGATTTCCCATCTCGACCAAAATAGGTGGCATAGAATCAATCAGTAGGTAATCTATAAACCTGCAGACCGAAAAGCAGTGACAAAACAAAGGATAATATCATCAGATATTTTAAACAAATATCAGTAGAGAGAAATCAAGAGGCAATTGAGTTGCAAGTTAATTCCAAATCTTTGGGTTTGACATAATTTGATTTCGGATGAAATATAAGGCAAAGCATAAAAGTGAGTTAAAGGAGTCATGTTTATTATTTTCTGGGTTAGAAAATTAATGTCCGCGAACACATTCTCAATTCATCTGATTGAATACATTTCTTGTCAACTGATAGAGTATAATGCATTCCCACAATTTCAAAAGAAAATAGAAAGAAGAAATAAAGAAGGCCAACGACTACAAAACCAAGTTTGGGACAAATTTGCACCCTAAGCCTAATATTAGAATTAGAAGGCATGGGACATCAAAACAAGTGGTCCAACACCCGCAATGAATCAAACTAAATGACCAATACAACAATGAAAATGTGAATTCAAAATTGTCAATTGGTTTCTTTTGAGAGCAATGGTATATATCTCAAATTTGTATCCTAAAAGTACATTCCAAATCAATAAGGATGGTTGGATCAGTGGGTCCCAATTAAAAAAGTTGATAGAACTCACTCATCCGATGATCCCGTTCATTTGGAATGCACATTTGGGATACATTTGAGTTACAGAGGATTTCCCATCTTTTGATTGACTGAATATCAGTACATCCTTCAATGTGTACAACTACTGCACCAAACAGTGTTTTGGTATGTAATAAAGAGGAAGCAAAAGGTAAAAAGATCAAAATTTCCAAGTCTTGCGAACAACTGAGGACGGGTACAGAAAAAACAGATGCTTGGGCATCCTTTTGTGGGAGGGCAGAGAGATCTACAAGGTGCCATGACTTGCCTTGGTGAGGAGCTCCCAAGCCCATTCAATGGCTTCTATTTTGAAGTAATCCCCGAATGAACAATTACCAAGCATCTCGAAGAAAGTATGGTGGTAAGTGTCTTTGCCGACATCGTCCAGGTCATTGTGTTTGCCACCAGCTCGGATGCACTTCTGGGTGTTGCAAGCACGTCACATAACAGCATGCCAGCCAAGTGACAAAGAAAATCAGGTTGAATAGCAATGGATAAGGAAAATCTAACAGAGCAATAAATTTTTTATTAATCTAGGTGTATACAAACATCGATGCATTCGTCTTTGAGAGAGAGAGAGATGGAACTAACCGGCATTGGCAAATAGGAAGGTGGGTCATTGAGGGGAACAACAAGGCTGGATTTCCAGTGAACGTGGGCCTTCTCTTCGAAGAACTTGATAAATGAGTCCCTGACCGTGTTGGCTGGCCATTGCAGCTTCTTGGCCTGCTGCAGCGAACCCATTACAGGAACAGTAGCAGTCTGCTTGGGACAAGAATCGTGAACTGAAGTGTAACAAGACGACCAAGTACAAGCGTGTCGGGTTGGTTGAAGTTTTCCGATCGTCGCCGCCGCCACGATCCCGGGGGGGCGGGCTAGACGAAAATGGAGGAGGAGGCGGTGGCTTGTGATGTGATAGCAACGACGGGTTTGGCAAACCCGCAACGACGTCGTCCAACTTGAAAAACCACAACGACCCTCAAACTGTTAACACTCCCGATATCGCTGTTTGATTTCCATCCTAAAAATTAATATCTGAAAATTATTTTTGATAAAAATTTTAAGAAAGTGTTTTTAAAAAATTTTAGATTACAAAAATTTTTTGGTTATATATTTTTAAAAATAATTTTAATGAACAAAAATTATAAAATTTGTCTATACAATAATTCACAATTCTCACCTCTCTTCAACTCTCTGTCTCTCTCTCTTTCATTGTGTATCATCCAACACCTACAACCGAGAACCACCATCAACCCAACACCTACAACCACCACCATCAACCTAATAACCACCACCAATTCAACACCCACAACCACCATCAACCCATAACACACAACCACCATCAACCCATAACACACAACCACCACCAACCCACACCAAGAACCACCCAACACCAAAAAAATTTGATATGATCTGATTTATATAAATAACCAATCGCCAATTGAACTTGTCATCAGATAAAAAAAAAATCAAATATGTGTTTTCGCCGATTGAACCAGATCTGAACCAATCGTCGGATAGCTTACAGTACATCTAGTCGTCAGAGAGCTCTAATGTGTGTGAGTGTTTTGCGAGAGAAGATGCAGTTGTTGGAGAAGGCACAATCACCGAAGAAGACTTTTGTCTGAAAGTCTATGGAGAGAGAGAGAGAGAAAGACGGCCTAAAAGGACAAAGGCAAAAGGGAAAAAAAAGGCTTTTTATAGTATGGCTTATTTTGCTTCTAAGAGAACTCGAAGGGGGAAACCTCAGTAAAGAATAATCTGTTTCCCGTGTTTTCAAAGTTTTGGTAGAAAAACTTGAAACACAAGTCCAGCTTGTTTTCTAGTTTTATACTCTAATTTCCTTTTGTTTTTTTCAAAAACTGGAGAATAAAACCACAAACCAAACAACTTTTGAAGTTTTTTTGAGATTTGAGAACAAAAAACAGTTTTCAAGAATCAAACAAAACAGCCCCTAATTGTCTTCTTCTTCTCCAGCCAAACAAGAACTATTTACTGATTCATCTTCTCAATTATTCAACCACAGTGCCGAAATCACAAAGACCTACAATCAAGAATCGGCATCCATAGTCCAACTGTCGAGCGCTTCTAGTTCGTATCAATGTTATACATTAATTTTGGCATTCATTTTAATTTGCATTCTTTATGGACAAAATTGGAGGGTGTAAAAAAATTTGTTCCAACCCTTGACTCAAACTTATACCAAATCAAAGGAAACTCAAATATTTAATGGTGAGATTTTACTAAATATCCAATGGTCATCCTTACTCCCTTTTAAATTTAGGTTTGCCCCTCAATTAAATTTGGATATCTCTTTTTTTAAATTTGAGTTTGTCAATTGAAGTTATTTATATCAAATCAAGTTTATTACTCAAATGTTAATTTAAATTTGAGTAAAAATTTGAGTCATGGTTGGAGATGTTCTAAAAAATTCCAATTGATAAACTCAAATTTAAAGAATGAGAGTCCCAAATTTAAAAGGGAATAAATATGATAATTGGATCTTTAAAATATTATGAAATCTCACCATTAAATATTTGAGTCTCCCCTAATTTGAGTAAAAAAAATAAATTTTCCTTAATTTGGTATAAGTTTGAGTTAAGGGTTGAAACAAGTTTTTTAGATTACTATTCTCACACCACAAATCTTCATTACCACCCCATTTAATTTCTCATTTTCAAACTACTAAGTTCACCCCTTCTATATCCACCATATTAGTAACTAAGCTCACTTTATGTTACATACATCCCATTAAAGTTCACATCATTCATTCTATGTACACTTTTTTAATAAAAGAAGTCATCGTAAAAAAAAATAATGAAATAAGACAACTGATTTGAATGCATAAATATATTTACGAAACAAGGAAAAAAAAATCAAAAATGAAACAAGTAAAAAAAATCAAGTATTCTGAAAAAATAAAAAAGAATAGAACGAAACAAGAAAAAAAAAAAGCAAACCGAAATAAGAAGGAAAAAAAATCAAGTAAAGATCAAGCAAAACTATAAGACACAAAATCGAATATAAAAAAAAAAGGCATCAAACACAGACACAAAATCGAACAAAAAATAATAATAAGCATAGATGCAAAATCTTAACTACATAAAAAGAAACAAATAATTTGAAAGTATAAATAAATATATATACACACATATAAATTTTAAATAAAAAATTATTAAACTTGACAAAGATATCGAAATATACTGAAAGTAATGAAAATTCATATAACAAGCATAAAATTAAATTGACAAATAATATTAACATGGATCTTACTGAAAAAATTTNCTTTTGTTTTTTTCAAAAACTGGAGAATAAAACCACAAACCAAACAACTTTTGAAGTTTTTTTGAGATTTGAGAACAAAAAACAGTTTTCAAGAATCAAACAAAACAGCCCCTAATTGTCTTCTTCTTCTCCAGCCAAACAAGAACTATTTACTGATTCATCTTCTCAATTATTCAACCACAGTGCCGAAATCACAAAGACCTACAATCAAGAATCGGCATCCATAGTCCAACTGTCGAGCGCTTCTAGTTCGTATCAATGTTATACATTAATTTTGGCATTCATTTTAATTTGCATTCTTTATGGACAAAATTGGAGGGTGTAAAAAAATTTGTTCCAACCCTTGACTCAAACTTATACCAAATCAAAGGAAACTCAAATATTTAATGGTGAGATTTTACTAAATATCCAATGGTCATCCTTACTCCCTTTTAAATTTAGGTTTGCCCCTCAATTAAATTTGGATATCTCTTTTTTTAAATTTGAGTTTGTCAATTGAAGTTATTTATATCAAATCAAGTTTATTACTCAAATGTTAATTTAAATTTGAGTAAAAATTTGAGTCATGGTTGGAGATGTTCTAAAAAATTCCAATTGATAAACTCAAATTTAAAGAATGAGAGTCCCAAATTTAAAAGGGAATAAATATGATAATTGGATCTTTAAAATATTATGAAATCTCACCATTAAATATTTGAGTCTCCCCTAATTTGAGTAAAAAAAATAAATTTTCCTTAATTTGGTATAAGTTTGAGTTAAGGGTTGAAACAAGTTTTTTAGATTACTATTCTCACACCACAAATCTTCATTACCACCCCATTTAATTTCTCATTTTCAAACTACTAAGTTCACCCCTTCTATATCCACCATATTAGTAACTAAGCTCACTTTATGTTACATACATCCCATTAAAGTTCACATCATTCATTCTATGTACACTTTTTTAATAAAAGAAGTCATCGTAAAAAAAAATAATGAAATAAGACAACTGATTTGAATGCATAAATATATTTACGAAACAAGGAAAAAAAAATCAAAAATGAAACAAGTAAAAAAAATCAAGTATTCTGAAAAAATAAAAAAGAATAGAACGAAACAAGAAAAAAAAAAAGCAAACCGAAATAAGAAGGAAAAAAAATCAAGTAAAGATCAAGCAAAACTATAAGACACAAAATCGAATATAAAAAAAAAAGGCATCAAACACAGACACAAAATCGAACAAAAAATAATAATAAGCATAGATGCAAAATCTTAACTACATAAAAAGAAACAAATAATTTGAAAGTATAAATAAATATATATACACACATATAAATTTTAAATAAAAAATTATTAAACTTGACAAAGATATCGAAATATACTGAAAGTAATGAAAATTCATATAACAAGCATAAAATTAAATTGACAAATAATATTAACATGGATCTTACTGAAAAAATTTATATTGAAAAAGTATTTTTGTGAATGCATGAGAAGAGAGAAAGAGAATGAGACCCTAATTATGACAAAATATAAAGTGAATTTACTTATTAAAAGGGTAACATGGGGTAAGTTTAGTTACTAATAAGGTGGGTATAGAAGGGGTAGATTTAGTAGTTTAATAATGAGAAATTAAATGGAATGAGAATGGAGATTTGTGTGGATATGAATAGCCCCACCCATTCTATAGACCTTATGACACCTCTATACATAGAAGAAAAGATTATGAAAGAAATATGGGGGCTTAATTTGACATTAAAAGATGAGGAATCCCTTCATCGCCTTTGCTCCTTATCAACTTGACATTCAAAGAAGATTCCTCACATTTTTGTGTTATTCTCTATATATATATTAGTTATTTCTTATGTCTGAAGATACAGAGTAATAAAAAAAAAATCAGCATATTTGTATTCACACCTAAAATCAAATCACAAATATAGAAGAGAGATAAATAAATTTAAGCATCGATTGTAATGGGTGTGAGCAATAATAGTGGTGGTGGACAACAATAGTGATGGTGAGAGACGATGATGGGTTGTGGTGGGTAAGACGATGATTGTGGTGATGGTAACAGCAATGGGTGACAATAGTGATGGTGGTAGTGGGTTTTGAATGCCGATAATGGTAGTAATAGACGTGGGTGACAACGGTGGTGGTGGTGGGTGTGGGTGGTGGTGGAGGACGATGATGGTGGTTAGCAGTGGTGGTGGTGGGCAATGAGGGGTGCTTCTAGGCGATAGTTTGATGAGTGGTGGCAAATAGTGGTAGTGGTAAGTGTAGTGGGGGTAGGTGACAGTGGACAACTGTAGTGGTGGGCAATGACAAATGATGATGGATAGTGGTGGTGGGGTAAGTGACAATGGCTGATGGCGATGGTGGGGGATGATCGGTGGTGATGGGTGCTAACGGTGGACAACGGTGGTAGTGAGATTATAATAGTAATGGTAATAAATATAAGAATAAGACGACTATAGTGATGAGTGGTGGCCATGGACAAAGATGGTAACAATCGGTGGTGGGTGGCGATGGTTGGGGTGGTGGGGCAGTGGGGTGGGGGTGGTAGTGGTTGTGGGGCGGTAGGGGTGATGATGGGACAGTAACGGTGGTGGTAAGGTGCAATAACGGTGGTGATGATAGTAGGGTGGGGCAACGATGGTGGTAAGGCGGTGGAAATGATGTTGGTGGTGAGACAGTGGTGGTGGTGGTGGTAGTGATGANGGGAGACGGTGATGGGTTGTTGTGGGTAAGACGATGATTGTGGTGATGGTAACAGCAATGGGTGACAATAGTGATGGTGGTAGTGGGTTTTGAATGCCGATAATGGTAGTAATAGACGTGGGTGACAACGGTGGTGGTGGTGGGTGTGGGTGGTGGTGGAGGACGATGATGGTGGTTAGCAGTGGTGGTGGTGGGCAATGAGGGGTGCTTCTAGGCGATAGTTTGATGAGTGGTGGCAAATAGTGGTAGTGGTAAGTGTAGTGGGGGTAGGTGACAGTGGACAACTGTAGTGGTGGGCAATGACAAATGATGATGGATAGTGGTGGTGGGGTAAGTGACAATGGCTGATGGCGATGGTGGGGGATGATCGGTGGTGATGGGTGCTAACGGTGGACAACGGTGGTAGTGAGATTATAATAGTAATGGTAATAAATATAAGAATAAGACGACTATAGTGATGAGTGGTGGTCATGGACAAAGATGGTAACAATCGGTGGTGGGTGGCGATGGTTGGGGTGGTGGGGCAGTGGGGTGGGGGTGGCAGTGGTTGTGGGGCGGTAAGGGTGATGATGGGATAGTAACGGTGGTGGTAAGGTGCAATAACGGTGGTGATGATAGTAGGGTGGGGCAACGATGGTGGTAAGGCGGTGGAAATGATGTTGGTGGTGAGACAGTGGTGGTGGTGGTGGTAGTGATGGTGGTAGGGGTGAACGGTGGTGGGGCAACGAAAGTGGTGATTATAGTGATAATATGGTGGCAACGACAGTGGTGATGGTGGTGGGGTGATGGGTATAGTAGGGTAGCGATAGTAATGGTGGTGGAGGTGGGGATGTGGATGGTGGTAGTGGTAGTCGAGGTAATAGTGAGANATGGTGGGGTGATGGTGGTAGTGGTGAACGGTGGTGGGGCAACGGAAGTGGTGATTATAGTGATAATATGGTGGCAACGACAGTGGTGATGGTGGTGGGGTGATGGGTATAGTAGGGTAGCGATAGTAATGGTGGTGGAGGTGGGGATGTGGATGGTGGTAGTGGTAGTCGAGGTAATAGTGAGACGATTTCAAACACTATTTTTTTTTAAAAATACTTATGAGAAATAATTTCTAAACATACTTTTAAAAAGTTACTCTAAACATATTTTTAAGAATCTATTGTTCCTATTAAATTTGGAGTGTTAATGTTAACTGTTAGAATAATTTTAGAATAAAATTTAAAGCGATCTCAACCGCGAATAGTAAAAATTATTTTATTTATTTTTTAAGATTTGAGTTGTATTATATTTTATTATGTGGATATATTAGCAATTGCTCGTGCCTAAAGGCATAATATTATTCGTAAATTAGTTACAAATATTTACTCATACATAAATGTAATGTAAAACATAACATTGTAGTAAACGAGGAACAAAATAAATCTGTTAATATTTTTTATAACATCAATCTATATGCATAGCATATATTTCCACATTAAATTGTTACACTACAAAAATTATGTTATAACTACTGAAACATAATAATTCAAACATCTAAAAAATATGTCAGCCGATAATATTCAATGTTATGTTTTTGATTTAAAATTCACGATTTTAACATTTATAATCAATTTTATCTAAATAATAACAGAATTTATAACTAATAGAATGAAAATTAAAACAATACTCCCACAAATAAAATAAATCTGCAAATGTTGTCAAATGACTAAATATAACTATCAAAAATTCAACCGACTTCCAAAAGATACGACCTAACTAGTGTTTTTAATTTTATATCATTATTATCGGTTATTTATATTCTTATTATATTTTTTTAAACTAAACGTTATTTAGTATTGAATTATTTATAAAGATTGTTATTTCATGTCGTTCACTAAATATTGAATTTGTATGATTCGTGTTCATAGTATTGTTTATAATTTTGTATCATTTCTCTCGTTTGTAATTTTGTATCATTTTTTTCGGGTATTTAGATTTGAATTATATAGTAAATATTGTTACTTTGTGTTATTCATTAAATATTAAATTTATATGATTCGTGTTTGTATATGAATTTAATCTTGTATATTTTAAATGTTAAACATATTTTTTTAATATATCTTTTGATATCTGAGTTACCCAATAACTTTAATTTAATATTGTATATTTTACATGTAAAACATATTTTTTTTGCTAAATTAGACTTTTTGAAAGTTATGCTTTTTTTTTTATTGAGTATGAAAAAAATAAAATTGACTATTGAATTTATATAATTCGAGTTTATAGGAGTGTTTGTAATTTTATATCATTCTTCTCGATTATTTATATTCATAGTATATTTTATAAAAGTGAACGTTGTTTAGTATTAGATTATTTAGTAATGATTGTTATTTCGTGTTGTTAACTAAATATTGAATTTATATGATACGTGTTCATAGTATTACTTATAATTTTGTATCGTTTATCTCGCTTATAATTTTGTATTATTTTTTTTGGGTATTTAGATTTGGATTATTTAGTAAATATTGTTGCTTTGTGGTGTTTACTAAATATTGAATTTGTATTATTTGTATTTGTATATGAATTTAATCTTGTTTATTTTAAATATTAAAACATATTTTATTTAATATATCTCTTGATATTTGAATTGTCCAATAACTTGAATTTAATCTTGTATATTTTATATATTAAGCATATTTTCTTTGTTAAATTATATTTTTTGCAAGTTATGTTTTTTTTATTGATTATGAAAAAAATAAAATTGACTATTGAATTTGTATGATTCGAGTTTATATGAGTGTTTGTAATTTTATATCATTATTCTTGATTATTTATATTTTTAATATATTTTCTTACAGTAAACGTTATTTAGTATTGGATTATTTAGTAATGATTGTTGTTTCGTGTTGTTAACTAAATATTGAATTTTTATAATTCGTGTTTATAGTATTACTTATAATTTTGTATCGTTTCTCTCGCTTGTAATTTTGTATCATTTTTCTTGAGTATTTAGATTTAGATTATTTAGTAAATATTGTTGCTTTGTGGTATTTACTAAATATTGAATTTGTATTATTCGTATTTGTATATGAATTTAATATTGTTTATTTTAAATGTTAAACATATTTTATTTGCTAAATTAGATTTTTTGCAAGTTATACTTTTTTTATTGATTATGGAAAAAATAAAATTGTTTTTTAAATTTGTATGATTCTAGTTTATAATAGTGCTTTTAATTTTATATCATTCTTCTTGGATATTTATATTGTTAGTATATTTTCTTAAACTAAATGTTATTTAGTATTAGATTATTTAATAAAGATTGTTGTTTCGTGTTGTTCACTAAATATTAAATTTGTATGATTCGTGTTCATATTATTGCTTATAATTTTGTATTGTTTCTCTCGCTTGTAATTTTGTATCATTTTTCTCTNAGATATATTAGCAATTGCTCGTGCCTAAAGGCATAATATTATTCGTAAATTAGTTACAAATATTTACTCATACATAAATGTAATATAAAACATAACATTGTAGTAAACGAGGAACAAAATAAGTCTGTTAATATTTTTTATAACATCAATCTATATGCATAGCATATATTTCCACATTAANAGATTTAAATTATTTAGTAAATATTGTTGCTTGTATTGTTCACTGAATTTGTATGATTCATATTTGTATATGAATTTAATCTTGTATATTTTAAATGTTAAACATATTTTCTTTAATATATCTTTTGATATCTGAGTTGCTCAATAATTTGAATTTAATTTTGTATANAAATTGTTACACTACAAAAATTATGTTATAACTACTGAAACATAATAATTCAAATATCTAAAAAATATGTCAGCCGATAATATTCAATGTTATGTTTTTGATTTAAAATTCACGATTTTAACATTTATAATCAATTTTATCTAAATAATAACAGAATTTATAACTAATAGAATGAAAATTAAAACAATACTCCCACAAATAAAATAAATCTGCAAATGTTGTCAAATGACTAAATATAACTATCAAAAATTCAACCGACTTCCAAAAGATACGACCTAACTAGTGTTTTTAATTTTATATCATTATTATCGGTTATTTATATTCTTATTATATTTTTTTAAACTAAACGTTATTTAGTATTGAATTATTTATAAAGATTGTTATTTCATGTCGTTCACTAAATATTGAATTTGTATGATTCGTGTTCATAGTATTGTTTATAATTTTGTATCATTTCTCTCGTTTGTAATTTTGTATCATTTTTTTCGGGTATTTAGATTTGAATTATATAGTAAATATTGTTACTTTGTGTTATTCATTAAATATTAAATTTATATGATTCGTGTTTGTATATGAATTTAATCTTGTATATTTTAAATGTTAAACATATTTTTTTAATATATCTTTTGATATCTGAGTTACCCAATAACTTTAATTTAATATTGTATATTTTACATGTAAAACATATTTTTTTTGCTAAATTAGACTTTTTGAAAGTTATGCTTTTTTTTTTATTGAGTATGAAAAAAATAAAATTGACTATTGAATTTATATAATTCGAGTTTATAGGAGTGTTTGTAATTTTATATCATTCTTCTCGATTATTTATATTCATAGTATATTTTATAAAAGTGAACGTTGTTTAGTATTAGATTATTTAGTAATGATTGTTATTTCGTGTTGTTAACTAAATATTGAATTTATATGATACGTGTTCATAGTATTACTTATAATTTTGTATCGTTTATCTCGCTTATAATTTTGTATTATTTTTTTTGGGTATTTAGATTTGGATTATTTAGTAAATATTGTTGCTTTGTGGTGTTTACTAAATATTGAATNCAATAATTTGAATTTAATTTTGTATATTTTACGTGTTAAGCATATTTTCTTTGTTAAATTAGATTTTTTTCAAGTTATGTTTTTTTTAATTGAGTTTGGGAAAAACAAAATTGACTATTGAATTTGTATGATTTGTATTTGTAGTATTGCGTGAATGAAAGATAGAGATACATAATAATATTTTCGTAATATACTATCTCTCTCTGTAATATATACTATCTATTTAAAGAGAGATATAGTATTTACTTGAATCAAACACTTTTTAATATTGTGAAAAATTGATATTTTTGGATAAGATATTGTGAAAATTTGATATTTTTGGATGAATTGAGCATGAGATAGAGATATAGAGAAATGAGAGACAGATATTTGCTTGATTTAAGGAAAAAANATAAATCTGCAAATGTTGTCAAATGACTAAATATAACTATCAAAAATTCAACCGACTTCCAAAAGATACGACCTAACTAGTGTTTTTAATTTTATATCATTATTATCGGTTATTTATATTCTTATTATATTTTTTTAAACTAAACGTTATTTAGTATTGAATTATTTAGTAAAGATTGTTATTTCATGTCGTTCACTAAATATTGAATTTGTATGATTCGTGTTCATAGTATTGTTTATAATTTTGTATCATTTCTCTCGTTTGTAATTTTGTATCATTTTTTTCGGGTATTTAGATTTGAATTATATAGTAAATATTGTTACTTTGTGTTATTCATTAAATATTAAATTTATATGATTCGTGTTTGTATATGAATTTAATCTTGTATATTTTAAATGTTAAACATATTTTTTTAATATATCTTTTGATATCTGAGTTACCCAATAACTTTAATTTAATATTGTATATTTTACATGTAAAACATATTTTTTTTGCTAAATTAGACTTTTTGAAAGTTATGCTTTTTTTTTTATTGAGTATGAAAAAAATAAAATTGACTATTGAATTTATATAATTCGAGTTTATAGGAGTGTTTGTAATTTTATATCATTCTTCTTGATTATTTATATTCATAGTATATTTTATAAAAGTGAACGTTGTTTAGTATTAGATTATTTAGTAATGATTGTTATTTCGTGTTGTTAACTAAATATTGAATTTATATGATACGTGTTCATAGTATTACTTATAATTTTGTATCGTTTATCTCGCTTATAATTTTGTATTATTTTTTTTGGGTATTTAGATTTGGATTATTTAGTAAATATTGTTGCTTTGTGGTGTTTACTAAATATTGAATTTGTATTATTTGTATTTGTATATGAATTTAATCTTGTTTATTTTAAATATTAAAACATATTTTATTTAATATATCTCTTGATATTTGAATTGTCCAATAACTTGAATTTAATCTTGTATATTTTATATATTAAGCATATTTTCTTTGTTAAATTATATTTTTTGCAAGTTATGTTTTTTTTATTGATTATGAAAAAAATAAAATTGACTATTGAATTTGTATGATTCGAGTTTATATGAGTGTTTGTAATTTTATATCATTATTCTTGATTATTTATATTTTTAATATATTTTCTTAAAGTAAACGTTATTTAGTATTGGATTATTTAGTAATGATTGTTGTTTCGTGTTGTTAACTAAATATTGAATTTGTATAATTCGTGTTTATAGTATTACTTATAATTTTGTATCGTTTCTCTCGTTTGTAATTTTGTATCATTTTTCTTGAGTATTTAGATTTAGATTATTTAGTAAATATTNGCAAACACATTTCAAAAGAGTTAATGTAGTACGTCGGATTAAAACGATCCGAAACGTCAATACCTCGAGACAGTTTGAGGTAACGTTATCCATTAGATGATTTTTTTTTTAGTCACGAAACGATCTAAACTACTCTTTGTCTCTCAAATTCAAATTTATTTTACTTTATTATATAGATATAAAGAAATGAGTGGCAGAAGTCCGGGGAACACCCACAAGTATTTTGACTATAGTCACCATACCAGTTTATACCTGACCTGACATGGGCCAATTCAAATTGACTGCTTTTGCCGACTTTAGGAAAGGAAGTTAGAGATTTTGATAATATGGCAACAATGGCATCTTTTAAGCATAATAGACGGAATTGAAATAGACTCCTGTGCAAATCTTATCTTATAAAAGTACAGAAATGTGTAAAACATTTGTTTTTTAGTTTTACCCCTCAGAAATATCGTTAGGACATTTTGGTGCATATAAATAAACTTGCTATTAAATCTAAATAATCATAATTAATACATACATCCCTAACATATTGCCCGTAGGCCGTTACTGCACCTTTGGCCTTCTCTTTGCCTTCCTCTCTCTCTCTCCCCACCCCTTGCCTCTCTCTCTCTCCCCCCACCCCTTGCATATTCAAATATGTGCAATAAATCGTCAACTCTTTCAACTTTTGAGAACAATTCTATTTTTTTCCAATGCTCTTCGTGGCTATACAATTTTCGGGCTTCTCTTGATCTGTTACGTGTTCAAGCCTCTATCTCCAGGAAAAAGCTGTTCATGCTCCCTAAGTCATTCTTCTATGCTTGTAGTGAAACTGGTGCGATCCCAGGCTTCATTGAATTGAAGAAACAGCAAAAATGCGGCATAGGCTTCAAACTATTTTTTTGTAAGATGTTTTGATCTTGAATGGGTTTTTTTTTTTTTTTTTCTAATTTCATTATTATGGTTTGGATTTTTTGCAGTTAAATTGATGTCGTTATTGGCGAATCGGTTCGAAATACTCTAGGAATCAAATCCAATAGGATCTGATTAGCCTTAACCTCTTCATACATCAGAGTAAGCTTGTGAAACTTCAAAACCATTTATACTATCACGTATGTAAGACTTTATTTCAATTGAGTCTCCTAAACTACTCCTGCAATCCATTTTTTTATGCTCCCCCTCTATATATATGAATTCTTATATTTGAATCGCATATATTCATTTTTTTTCCATTCTTGAAGTAAAGAAAATTATTTTTCCGTCTTTTTGTTTAGTAGGGATGAAAAATAGCAACGATATATTTTCTATCTAATGTTATTGAATGAAAAATGAAAAGAAAGGAAAGGAAAACATGCATGGTGAGGTAGAGTAGAATTTCAAGAATGCTTGTTTGACTTTGAGAGCGAAATTGTTCTGCTTGTTTCTGAAGTGTAATAGTATACATGGCTGTTGTTTCAGTATGTTTGGTTGGTGATGCTTGGCACTATTTTCTTGAAGGTGTAAAAATTGTGTATGTTAGGTTGCTTTTCTCTGTCCAGTTGGTCTCAATGTGTGATATTTTTTATTTTATTTTTTTGGCATTGTGATCGAAAACTTGATTTTTAAAAAAAATAAATTCTCAACTTATTCTTTGTTTTTGTAGATGTGTGGTAATGGAGTTCGTTGCTTTGCCAGATTTATTGCTGAGCTTGACAGTTTACATGGGAAGCAAAGGTGTGGTCCTTAGCTGTTTTTATTTTTTGAGGTTTTCCTTATCTATGTTGTATATCCTTGCTTAAATACAGCTCCAAGTTAAATCCAATAATGTTTTCTCAATGCCATTGAGGCTTGGCCGGTTTGCTTATTTATGGTGATTGACACCATTAAATTTTGAAATTTCCAAGGAATGGCTAAATTTTGGCCATATTTTCTTTTCATTAGTTGCTTTAACCAATCATTTTGTGATTGTGACACTTCGTTTATTATATCCCATATAGGCAAGAATTGCACCAGAGGACCTAAGTCCTCTGAACCCCATCCTTTTACAACCTGAGCCAAGGGCATGAATATTCAATTTAGTGACACTATTGTGTGAAAGATATTCCCTATATTACAAGGATAGTGTGACTGTGGAACATGGTGATGGGGTGGGTGAACATGGATTTGAGAAAGTGGTGGATATTGTTGCAGGTTCCACTTGTGTTTACAAGCTCTCTATTTGTCAACAAAGAAGCTCGCATCCTCGTTCTTGGCCTTGACAATGCCAGAAAAACCACTATGCTCTGTGAGTTTCTCATTTGAATTTCTTTGTTTTTCGGTTTGGTTTGGAACATTCAAGATTATAATTTTTCATTATAATGTCTTGATTTGGGTTTGCTCAGACCAGCTTCAGATGGGAGAAGTTGTCTCNCTGATATGTTGTTTGGTTGATTTAGGCGAGGTTTGATAACTCCGTAAAATACCTTATTATAGTCTAGATTTCTTCTTCTAAGGTTAATCGTATTTATTTATGATGTTTTGAGAACAACATAGTTTTTGTTGACACAAAAAANGGGTGGGTGAACATGGATTTGAGAAAGTGGTGGATATTGTTGCAGGTTCCACTTGTGTTTACAAGCTCTCTATTTGTCAACAAAGAAGCTCGCATCCTCGTTCTTGGCCTTGACAATGCCAGAAAAAACCACTATGCTCTGTGAGCTTCTCATTTGGATTTCTTTGTTTTTCGGTTCGGTCTGGAACATTCAAGATTATAATTTTTCATTATAATGTCTTGATTTGGGTTTGCTCAGACCAGCTTCAGATGGGAGAAGTTGTCTCCACTATTCCAAGTTGGTACTCTTTTTATGGTCTATTTTTATATATTTTCCATTTCGTTNAAGTCACAATACCTAAGTCTATTACATTCAAATGCTCCTTATGGTTCTCTTTGGAGATCAGGTGAACAATCTTAGTGTCATTGTGAGATTTGGCCCCATGGAAGCTTTGTCTAATGTTGCTGATATAGGTTTCTACTATGTTGCCAAAAAGTTGATTGATATTATGCCTAGGATTCTACAACTAATGCACCTTCATTGTCACCAACAGATCTTACAAGACCCTTGATAGGGCTACTCATATCACTCAATGCCTTCAAAAAAAAAGAAGGTAAACGGATCAAGTGAAGAAAATTAAGGAGGGATGTCTACAAGACCTTTTTAAAAAGCATTCTACATTCATCCAATTTCTTTGTGCATTAAGAAGTCTACTGGGAAAGTTTCCAATGACGAGGACAACAAAGATAAGAAATATATGGAAAAGTAACGGAAACGTGGCCACCCAGGAGTGTTCCTCGGGTGAACAACCAGAAACACATCAGTATGAGCAAAACAGAGCAGATCACCAATGAAAAGTATGTGTATAATTTAAGAGTCTCATCAATGACTATGAGTAGCAATTGACAGTGAAGCAATTTTCAGTTTAGAGATAACTTGAATTCAATGCTTTCACAGTGCTGCAATCTGGGCATAATTCTGGATTAAAGGAGTCCAATGGAATCAATGATCCTTGCTTTGTTATGAAAATAAATTATATTGAAAGAATTATGAGGTTGTGATTTATGCAACAGACCCCTTAAATTTTTGCCCAATTCAGTGCACTCCCAGTTCCCTACCATAACTTGACTCTTACTTATCCTTGACTCCGGTGTATTGTGATCTTGTTTTTCCAATTTCTTGGTCTTTTCTTTTCGGTTCAGTGTTTAATTTGATGGTTTTAAAGTGTATACGTTGAGATTTTGTTCTATTTCTTCAATAAATTGTATTATATGTGTACCCTCCAGTCAACATCATATAGTTCACCTTCCACCATTTGTTGAGTTTCTTCTTGTTTTCTATTTTGTTATCCTACTTTTATTTTGCAATGTTTTACTTTACACAATATTTTAAAAATTGACCAAATCAATGATGTTTCATATGTAGTTGTACTTACTGCCATCAATTGGATTGTCACAACAGTTTCAGTGCCCAAATATGTAGGCCAGATCAATAACAGATGGTAAGACACACTTACCATGTTGTCAGAAGTCTAATGGCATTCCAAACATCTTATTCATTTTAGCTACAAGGCTTTTCTTTGTCTCGCATCTTCAATGTCATCGCCTGTTAGTTTTCTTTAGTGAGAAACAGACAAAGAGATCCAAAGAAGAGAATGGAGATTTGTTAATACAATAAACTTGTTGAGCTAGCCGACAAACTAAGCATATAAAGCTGAAACAACTGGGTAAATATTTACATATATTATAAAATCAAATCAAGCCATTAAGCACCTCCATATAAAATGTGTCATAATTAAGCTACATGATTGAGGTGGTCTTTATGACAATCCCAATTTTGCCAAATTCATCTTGTGAAATAATCGCTTGTCATTTCAATTATAAATTTATTCCTGAATGAAGGAACTTATTATTACATATCATCGAACACAACCAAAAAAAAAAATTATAGCTTAAAATGGTCCACGTGCAATGCACGCGTGCACCAACTAGTACAACCAAAAGCAAACAAGAAGTTAGGTTTACAAGGGCAGCCACATCCTAATTCTCTCTCTCTCCCTCTACTTAGGCTTTCGACATGTAATTATAGCAAATTTGATTAGATCCTTTTTGTATCCCTGGATCATCAATGGCATTGCCAATGCCCCCTTTATGGTCTTCCATCCTGATCCACCAGGAAACATGATACAGAAAACATACATAAGTGACTGGAGATAATTGAAAAGTATTTGTGCCAGCCCATGAACTACACACAACTTACCACTTCGCAGCAGCAATGATGTGAGGCCCTTCCATGTCAATGCTGATCTAATAACTGCCGGCCAAAATGGGGCAACATACTGAGACCAATCCGCTGCCTTAATATCCTGCCACAATATCTCAGATTATTGTGATTTTTAGATACATATATAAACCTAAATAGCACATAAAAATTATTCACAGGAGTATGTCACTCAAGGTGAAGTAGCCAATAGATCATGTTGATTAGAGATTCAGATCAGGTGATCAGCAGCAAAAGCATCCTTTCGAGTGAGCGTGATATAGTCCAGTAAAGAAGCACACACATACCTGAAGAGAGAGGGATTCAAGTAATTTGACATAATCGGCAGTAGAACACCATGCTGGGAGAAAATAAGCATCACATATCTTGTTTAGTAGCTCTTTTTCCTGAGGCTGCAAGGATTCCTCAGAAGCGGAAAGATCCCTATGGCACCATGTAACTATTATTATTGTGGCTCCTGGGGCAGCCACTCGAGCCAACTCACTAACAAACTACCAAATTAGCAAGTCAGAGTCTATAGACATGAGATAGCCAAACCAAAATAAAACTTCAAGCATAAATGCTACTCTATGGCTCAATGAGTTGAGCTCATGGGTAATCGAAAAAATGTATCGGAGTTGAAAAAAGAAAAAGAACCTTTATCTTGTCAGGCATGTGTTCTCCACTCTCCATGGACCAAACTAGATCAAATTGTCCATCAGGAAATGGTTGATTCAAAGCATCTGCAACTTGAAAGGAGACCTGTTAACAGATCATCATTGTTGGTTTCAATAATCCACACAAAAAGAAGATTTTGTATTTGGAGTGGGGGTGAGGGGAAGAGAAAAAGAAAAGGCTAATCTATACTACTAATAAAAGGCAACTAACGAGAAAAAGTTTTGATTTCCACAAAATGAAGGAAAGAGCACTAAATGCTTTTTTGCATAGGTCTCAGCGTTTATGAGATTCCTTTTCTGGGAAGTTCTTGAAGCAGTATATATGAGGCGCCTTTTAAGTATTATGTAATATTTGTCTTTGTCCAAATAGATGGAAAATTACAAAAACGAAGCACCTAGTGTTGGTCAGTTCTATTGTTTTTTGTCATTGAGAATGATGCTTAATGACTTTTGCTGTAGAATCTCCCCAGCTAATCATGAGAATATCCACTAATTTGTTACTCTTTTAGAGATGAGGAGCATTTATCAGTTCATATTAGTGAGTTGCATTTTGAATGAGCCCACCATAAAACTTACAGTATCATGTGCATTTGGCACAACTTTAGCTCACTGGTCTGTTTGCCGTGGGGTTTCTTTGATGCCACTGAAACATCATTTGCTGGCATATAAGAGTTAGTTTGATAGATGCATCTTTATTATTGTTTTGTTCTATGGTGTAATTTATGAATCGGAGTTTGCCAAGGTTGTGTAATTAATCTCTCGGCCAAAATAAAAACATCCAAAAAACTTTTCCGCGATCTATGAGGATCATGAACATAGTGAAACAGGGCAGCAAGAAAGATGACAAATAGGCGACATGCACACTCTCAATTCCCAAGGGGGTTGATATACTTTTTATCTAGGCCTGAAAGTTCATCAGTACATCAAAAATGGTTTACAATGATGGTGGGGAATCAAACTGTCTTCAAACTTTTCAATTTATGCAAAGTTGATTTCTCTTTGGTTAAAAAATTACCATAGGACAAGTTGTTTCTATTTTTTCTTTTGCTACAGTTGGGATCATCCCGTGGATCTGTAATATATATTTCAGTATCACCATTGCTATTTTTTGGTAACATATATTTCATTTTATTTCTAATAATTCCAGTCGTTTAAAGTAGCAGCAAACTTAGCATGTTAGATAACTAAATTTGATTGAAGGAATACTGCACTTGAGTAGAGTGTCTACATTGTCTTCTAGATAATGAGGTTTGTCTAGGTATGTTATGCTAGGCAGGTCAATAGAGTATGTTTGATGGCTTTTTAACTAGAGTCACAACCATCGCGACAGACTTGTAAACTTTGATAAAAGCAAAGAGAGAAAGAGGAGAGACAATAGAGAATGATTGTATTACTTCATAATAGAAAAATGCATACAAAAGACCCTTATATAGTAGGACAACATAAAAGAATAAAAGGACTAAACTACCCTTAAAATTAAATATTCTAACTACTCTAACACCCTCCCTCAAACTCATGATGTGCTAGCAGAAAACATCAAGAGTTTGCCAAGAAGAAAACGAAAGCGAGTAATAGTATGCAATTTTGGGAAAAAATCTGCTAACTGTATAGTGGAAGAAAGAAAAGGGAGGGAGATAGTGCCCAACTGAAGATGATGACGCATAAAGTGACAATCAATCTCAATATGCTTTGTGCGCTCATNCATGATGACGCACAAAGTGACAATCAATCTCAATATGCTTTGTGCGCTCATGAAAGACTGAGTTATAAGCAATCTGAATAGCACTAGTATAGTCACAATACATAGGAGTCGGCGCAGATAACATGATGCTAAGATTAGCAAGGAGCCATCGTAACCAAACCATCTCAGCTACAGTAGATATCATAGCACGATATTAAGCTTCAGCAGATGAACGAGAAACAACAANAAACTATCTCAGCTACAATAGATATCATAGCACGATATTAAGCTTCAGCAGATGAACGAGAAACAACAGTTTGCTTCTTACTTTTCCAAGAAACAAGAGAATCACCAAGGAAAATACAAAAACCCGTAGTGGACATACGGTCCATAGAGTCACCAGCCCAGTTAGCATCAGAATAAGCCCTGAGTTCCATAAAAGAAGAGGAGGAGAATAACAAACTCTGGTGCAGAGTACCTCGAAGATACAGAAGAATACGAAGAACCACAGCCCAGTGAACAGTGGTGGGTGAGGCAACAAATTGGCTAACAATATGAACAGCATAAGAGATACCCTGACGAGTGACTGTAAGATATACTAAACTCCCAACAATAGCACGATAGAGCGTAGAGTCAGACAGGGGAGTACCATTAGAAGAAGAATAACGAACATTGAGCTCTANTGTAGGGTCAGACAGGGGAGTACCATTAGAAGAAGAATAACGAACATTGAGCTCTAAAGGTGTTTCAACTATCTGATTATCTGATAAACGAGCTCGTTGAATAACGAGCTCGTTGAATAACATCTGAAACATACTTGGACTGAGAGAGAAGATATCCTTTAGGAGAGGATGAAATCTCAATACCCAAGAAATATCTAAACTGTCCCAAATCTTTCATCTTAAAATGGTCCTGTAATTGAATTTTCAATAAGCATATGCCAGCAGTGTCATCACCCGTAATAATCATATTATCAACATGTAGTAAGAGAATAATAGAACCTGAGAAAGTAGACCATAAAAAGAGAGCATAATCATGGTCACTGGCGCGAAAATCCAAGTCACAAATAACCGTAGAAAATTTGGCAAACCATGCCCTGGGAGCCTGTTTAAGGCCATATAAAACTCGGTGAAGTCGACATATTTGACCAGGACTATGAGACAATCCAGGAGGATGAGTCATAAAAACCTCTTCACTTAAATCCCCATGAAGAAATGCATTTTTCACATCCATTTGAGACAAATTCCATTGGCGAATGGCAGCAACTGCATTCACAGTGTGAACAATAGTCATCTCTGCAACAGGGGCAAAAGTCTCATCATAGTCTATACCATACTCCTGAGCAAAACCCTTGGCTACTAATCGAGCTTTATACCTTTCCACAGAACCATCAGACTTGGTTTTTATCTTATAAATCCACCTACAACCAGTGGGGCGTTTACCAGGTGGTAAAGGCACTAGTTCCCAAGCTCTGGTCTTATGTAAGGCATACAACTCCTCTTCCATAGCCTGTTTCCAAAGTGGATCAAGTAAAGCCTCCTTGTAGGAGGTCGGTTTAGATAAGGAGTAAATAGAAGTAAGGAAAGAACAAAAGTCAGAAAAATAACAAGTGTTACTCCAACCAAACCTGTTTGGACATTTGCGAGAGCGCTGAGGATAGCGCGGGATATGATCCACATTGTCTAAACCTGATTGGGTGGCAGGAGAAGAAAGGGGAGGCACCACATTTGTAGAGGAGATAGCTGAATTTCTGCGAACATATGTATGCACAATAGGGGGACAAGTGATGGGTACATTAGAAACAGTCATATCACCAACATAAGTGTCAGAGGGAACATCAGCCAGAAATGGGTCAATATAAATGAGATCAGATTTATGCAAATGTGAGGAACTAGATGGAATAGAAAAGAAAGGAATATGCTCCATGAAAATAACATGACGAGAGACATAGAGTTTGTGTAAAACAGGATCATAGCAACGATACCCCTTTTGACTCTCACCATAACCAAGGAAAACACATAAAACTGAACGAGCAGAGAGCTTAGTACGAAGAACACTAGGAAGCAAAACAAAACAGGTGCTTACCACATAGTTTTTCAAATGGAGAAATTCCAGAGGTGATGACAGTGGGAATAGAATTAATCAGATGGACTGCAGTAAGAACTGCTTTCCCCCAAAAAGAACTTGGGACATTTGCTGACAGTAAGAGAGAGCGTGCTATCTCCATAATATGTCAGTGTTTGCGCTATGCTATACCATTCTGTTCAGGTGTATCACTACAAGAAGATTGTCAAATAGTACCATCAGATTTTAATAGATCACGAAAAGAGTTGAAAGAATATTCTCCTTCTTGGTCACATCGAAAACATTTAATAACAGATGACTATTGAGTACGTATCATAGCACGAAAAGTAGTGAATACAAAAAAGAATTCAGAATGATGTATCATGAGATAAACCCAACAAAACCTAGTATAATCATCAATGAAAGAGACATAATATTTTGACCCTCCTTTTGTGGGAATAGGAGTCGGTGCCCAAACATCAGAATGAACCAGATCAAAAGGTGCAAGTGAGCTAGTGAAACTTTTATTAAAAGGTAATGCAGTAAATTTAGCTAACTTGCATCCACTACAACTGAAAATATCATGACACTCTAAATTACCCAAATTCCCAATAGAGGCTAAAAATTTTAAACGAGAGTGGGACACATGACCAAGACGAGAATGCCACAAATAGAAACTAGAAGACTGTGGACTTAAATGAAAAGAAGATATATCAACAGTAGAAGCAACAATGTCAGGAATATGTAACTCGTCTAACACATACAATCCTCCCTTTCTACTGCCTGTCCCAATCAATTTCTTGGAACATGGATCCTATACAATACAACCAGAAGAGGAAAAATGAACTGAAAATCCAAAGTCAAATAGTTGAATGACTGAAATTAAATTTATGGTAAGCTGTGGAATATAATAAACATCAAGAAGTGTTAGATACGGAGAAATTATAGATCCAACACCAGCCAATGACATTTGCGTACCATTAGCTGCAAGCACAGAAACAGATGGAGGAGAAAAAATAGATGCAAATAAGGAAGAATCACTTGTCATATAATGGGTAGCACCTGAGTCAAAGACCCAGGCGGTTCGAGATATACCTGAAGGACCCGAAGTGAACGAACCTATAGAAATTGAGATGGAGAGAGTATTAGGCTGTTGAAGGAGCTCCTGCACTTGATCAACAATCTTAGTCAATTTTAAACTAATTAACAGATGAGAGCCATAATTGTCACTAGCCAAAAATAACAACAGTCAAATTAACGGAACCAATTCCAAATCACCAAGTCCAGCTGAAGGTCAAAGGCCCAGCAAGAATAGAAGCCAAACTGACCCAACAATTACAACCCAATGGAAAATCAAAGTCCCAGCTGGAGAACAATAGTCAATCAATCTGTCCAATAGCCCAAACAACAAATATCAAACAACCCAATAGCCTAAAGTAATAAAGAACACAGCGAACACCGACAAAACTAAATAGGCAACAAAGTCTTCCAGCAAGCCAAGAAGAGAAGAATATTCAAAACCAGCAACAACGAAGCAACAGAGCAATAACCGAAGCTAAAATTCTGCACAAGCTCACAACTTGCATGGGCCACCAATTGCTCACACCTCACACCCACAACTAACAAACCAACAATTAACAGATCAAAGAGCAGCAACAGACAAGGTAGGAAGATGGCGTGAGCAACAGAAGACAGAAGGAAATCAGTCAAAAATCTCATTCCTTTGCATCAAAAACCAATTCAAAATGCTTCAAAGCATCCCATTGAACACCAAGGAGGCAATATACCCAAAAAAAAAGGGCACTAAAAATTGAAATTTGGCACTGTTCACATCATGAACAATAATGTCGGCACTGTTCACATCATGAACAGCGTTTTCAGCACTGTTCACAGCTCCTTAGAACCACAAATAGCAACCCACCTATCACTAGCCCTCAAATCACACAACCCAAGAATATATTCTTCCTCCAACTAATTTATCATGGTGCTGCAATATATATTTTGGATTGAAACCATGCTCTAATACTATGTAAACTTTGATAAAAGCAAAGAGAGAAAGAGAAGAGACAATAGAGAATGATTGTATTATAGCATAATAGAAAAATGCATACAAAAGGCCCTTATATAGTAGGGCAACATAAAGAATAAAATGACTAAACCACCCTTAAGATTAAATATTCTAACTACTCTAACAAGACTCACATAGTGAGGGTGAAGATAATGACGAGCTCACACTCAAATGGGGAGAAGGAAAACCCCTCCAAGAAATAGAAAGCCAAACAAAGAGATGACCTGAAGTTACTTAAATCTTGAGTTTCTTGTTGAATAGTTGTTCTTGTTTTTATGTTATTAACTATAAGTTGATTTTTGAGTGAATATTAACCACCTAACTCCTAACTGAATACCAAAATAACTGTTTTACATTATCTTAAGCATGAGAAAATAGTCTAAAAACTTGCCTGCAAAATTTGTGACAAACACACATTTAGCTTTAGGGTACATATGAAATATTCCTTAATCTTGACAGCAATATTATATAAGATATTCATAGAAAAAAGTCGCTACATTGTAGGAAGAACATTGCCATTCTCTAAATACGTTCGGCTAAGAAATCTAAACAAAAACAAGTAAATGGGAACTAAAATAAAAAAATCATGTGTACAACCATTTATTATAATGCCCCTCGCCATGGGCAGGAAGACTCCTANACAGTAAGGAACCAAGTATACAAAAAAGAAAAAGGAAAAAACTCGATGTGGTTATATATGAAGTGAGGATTTCTTTGTATACATAGAGAATTGTCACCAAAATATCATCAATTTGTACCATAGGTTAATTCATCTAAACTCTATTAGGTTAGACACATGATCAAACAAATCCCCTCTTGTTTGAGAAATAGCACCTTCACTCATGAGATTATTAAAATATCCAAACTCAAAATTAATTTCAAGAAAGGGAAGAGGACCAATAGATCCACAAATCTATTTATTAATGAGGAGCAAGCTATAATTTTGCCTCACATGTGAAAATATAGACAAAGACCTAGAACAAAAGATCAATTATATAACAATGTGTACTCATTTCACGAAAAAAGGAATAAATGGTTATAAGATCAATGATCAAAATTTTATTTCGGTGCATAGTTTCGATGAGTTTAAAAACGAAAACATTTCAGTAATGTTTCAGAAATATTTCAAAAACAATATGGAAACAAAAAAAAATTAAAAATTTATTTTCACAACATTAGTCGAAACATATCAAAACATAGTTTCAAACACGCCGAAATACCTTGAAACATCTCGAAACATAAGAATAATGATATTCAATCAATGATTCGTTTCAGTTTTCATGGAAACAGAAACATTTCGACCGTTTCGAAACGAAATTTAGTTCCTGCCTCCATTTGGCGTCTTTCTTTTTGACTAGCAAAACTGAAGAAAAAAAGGGGCTCACACTCGACTTTATGGTGTCAGTTTCAAGCATATCTTTTACAATCTTTTCAATCTCATTCTTTTGAATATAAGGGTAGTGGTAAGGTCTCACACTAAAGGCAGGACAACCTAATTTTAGTGGATTTTGTGATCTTCTTGTCTGCGACAAGGTAACCCACGAGGCTCTACAAAAACCAAATCAAACTGAGCCAATAATTCTGATAATCCAAAATTTTCTGCATCATTTTGTACTTAGACAGAATTTAACAGTGATAAGGCTTGAGTTGAGAATACCTGAACCACAACCCCTTGTGTAGACTACTGTAACAAGTAGCCCATCTTGTTTGCACCAATTAATTTTATGGGTCATGTGGTAGCACACCTCAACACTTAAACTCCATCTTAAGGTTTTGGAAGTCCCAACAGATCAGTCTGAGGTTAGCAAGCCATTTAACATCAAGGACCATGTCACACACATCTAAGGGTAAAAGCCGTATGTCTGCTATGAATTAGGTTCCTTGCATAACCCATTGTAATTGACGACACATGGCAGAACTAGCAATTCTAGTGTCATCTGCTACGACCACAAATAAAGGGCTAGTTTGATAAGTGGTGCACCATGTTCGTTTAGCTTATTCCGGGTCTAAAAAGTTGTGGACGATAGAGTTATACACTAAAAGCTTATTTTTTTATAGTGAAATTCAGTTTNTGGGGCTCGTTTGATAAGTGGTGCACCATGTTCGTTTAGCTTATTCCGGGTCTAAAAAGTTGTGGACGATAGAGTTATACACTAAAAGCTTATTTTTTTATAGTGAAATTCAGTTTATTATTTAATAAATGTACGTCATTTTCTATTTTAATGAGAATCTGTGTCGAGTAAATTTTTTTTATTATATTCAATATATGATATGCATATGTGTTTTTTATTTGTAGATAATTTGGTGTGTAGCATTCGGCTTATGCGCAAAATATCAGATTATCAAATCCTTGTATGATATGCGCAAAGGTTCACAATCATAGATAGAATTGAACACACTCTCAGTAGAATTGTAGTACAATCATCTGGTATAGTCTTTCTTGATTATAGAAGACTGCCTAATGTATTAGATTGTTGTACTAGTACACTTTGTGTATTGAACATGACCGTTTTTGAGGTTATTATTTTTTTACTAACTAAATAAGAAAATAAATAACTCATGATTATTATAATTGTTTCAACACTTAATCCTGAGATATTTAATGAACAACCAACGGCCTTTGGTATTCCTTATCTTGTGAAGAACTTGTTTGGTTAAGGTCAAGAGTTTAATGCCCTTTTTCCCTCCGAAAAAAAAAAAAAGATATTCAATGAACATGTGCATATAATGATTGTTACGTTAATTCATCAAAGAGTGAGATTTATATTTGAGACAACAAATTTGATGAATTGGGAGAGGACATTGTTTTGTATGGTAGAAATTAATTATGAAAAAAAATTACGTTTCGGCATTTAAATGAGTTGATGATGTCCTCTCGAGGAAACTTATAAGTTTTTTCCATGTCAAAGTTAGAAGGGGATTTAATTATTCGAAATGACAAATAAATTGAGTGGTAAGATCTTAAGGATAAAAAAAAAAGTTAATTACATATAATTATCAGTAATTGAATTAATTGATGGACATCTGTAATCTTAAACATAAAGAGATTATTAAGCATATAATAATAAAGCGCTCAAAATATAATTTTAAGATAAGGCCCGGGAGATCAATAATAAATTTTTAGTGGATTAATTTATTACTAATGGATCGTAGGATATTTGTTTTGAGTTAGACATTGGATTCCTTAGGCCTATTGGAAGCCCAACCCTTATTTCTTCTTAGGGTCTCTAATGTAGCTAATATATAGACGTACTTTCTAATTCTGTCAGCCAAACTTTACATTCACATTTAGAAGAGGTAGAGAGACAGTGTAAGAGCAAGAGAGAAAATTCAAAGTGTTACAGCCCACACTATATTTGAATTTTTTGTGTTGAAGGACATACAGTAAAAGATCGTGAGATCTATTGAACTGGCTATTCCGTTTGTATCAATTTTCATTAGTTCTATGATTGCCAAAAGTAAACCCTAATTACATCTTGTAGGGTTAACAAATAATTTTGGTATTCGGTTCACACGCGTCGTCAACAAATCTTGGGATTCCCATTCCAGGTGCTTCTCGAATCAATTAAAATTGTAATTTGCTTCCATTTCACGAATCCTTTCGCCCGCATGTTTTGGTATGATGTAGAGCTCGTGAGAGCATGGAGTAAGATGACTGATTTGTCAATTGGAACATCTACGGTGCCTTCAAGGGGTTCGGTCGTGGCATCTTCAAACTGTTCCACTTCTTCTTCGGGCTCATCTGCTTCTAAAAGGGATAGTTGTTTCCTACACCTGTGGCCAATGACATATTTCTCGTCGGAACAGTAACAAAGGCCTTTTACACATCGTTCCTCCAATTGTGCTGATGAGATTCTCTTTATAGGTGGTAATGACAACTTGGGTTTAAATTTAGGAAACCCTTTTGGAAAGGTGTTGGTTGACGACAAAGAAGCTCGAGCCTGACGTATAACAACATCCATAGTCTCCTCCTGTAACCGGGTCAACCCTATTGCATGAGAGAGGGTAGTTGGCTCAACCAGCACAACTCTATTTCGAATTTCCTCATGCAGGTCACTAGTAAAGCACTGCATAAAGAAATCCTCTGTTAAGCCACAAGTACTCGTCATTAAAGCTTCGAATTGCTCCGGATAATGTCTCACTGCACAAGTTTGCCTTAATTTTGTCAATATGTCAATTGCATTATCATAGTAGCTAGGACCGAAACGCAGGCACAAGTCATTATCTTCCATGAATATGACAATGGGCAACCTCATAACTCTGAAACCAATCAACTATTATGCCGTAAAAGTGAATGGATGCTGCATAAACCTTGTCCTCCTCTTTGACGTGGTTGTACTTGAAGAATCTCTCGCAGCTGTATACCCAACCAATGGGGTTTCACCATCAAAATGGGGAAAATCCAAACATGCATATTTTGTCTGAATTGCTTCACGAGCAGGACTTTGTCACCTTCGTAGCGGGGTCTTAAAAACATGAGATATCTCCTCTTACCCTTGTTCATTGATCGGCAAAAATTGGGTAGTCAACTATTTATACCTGATGTTGATCGCTGGAACCAATTGTTTTAAGACCTTCGTTTCTACAACATGGCGATCAACAAGAACCTTCATGTCGACAACTTGTCGGTCAAAGTTCTCTTTCAGAGTGCTAATACTCTCCTTCATAAATTTAACATCGTGCGCCCTAGTCCCTTTCACCATTATCATCGGTAGAAACCCTTTGTTATTGAAACTCAAAATAATACAAATTCTTGTTGTGCTCATCTACCCACAGAGACTCCCAAAAAATACAAAAAAAAATAGCTTCATAAATTCCTAATCACATGCCATTGTCAGCTCCTAGAATCCAGCCAATCAACCATCATTAATTGCAACATAAATCCCGCTAATTGCGGCATGATTTACTGCATGATCTTTTCCTTCCAAATCGTCCCATAACAGTCACAAACTGAGAGTGGGTATATAATACACAAGTTTAGTGCTACATTAGATACAAACAAATTGTATCTATATCATTATGTGTCTAATTGATGAATGATTCCAACTTTTTATAAAAACATTGCCACGAGTAGATCTGGGCACTTGGGATTCCTTGATACTTTTTGAGGAGCATTTGCCCTTTTCGACACTTACTTTAGATTCCAAAATGTTATTACTAGCAGATAGGAACTAATAGGAAGGGACAATGTTATTCTCCAAACGAAAAGGAGTTTTATTGTACAAGCTACTCCATGGAAAGGCAACACGTTAGCTATTGTAAACTCTGTTTGGTGGTGACAATATATTCTTTGTGGAAGGAGAATAACTCTAGAGAGTTCATTGTCATAGTCAAATGGACTACAGCTCTTTTGATACAATAAGATGCAAAGTGTTGTAAGGAGCCAGAAAATTAGTTTAGGGTTAATAAGTTATGTTTTTTTTTTAATTGATCGTAGAAGTTTTTATATTTTTTATCATAGCCGTAGAAATTCGTATATTCATATTTGTTGAAACCATATTTAAAAACTTCAAAGTTTATTAAACATAAAAAATTAAAAATTGATCTATATCGCATGTACGCAAGAAATAAAAAAGAAAATAATTATAATTTGGTACAAAAAATGAGCCTAATTATTATCATTTACAATTGATTCTGATAATTTTTTTATCTTTTAAAAGAGTTACAAATCAATGTCATCAACAAATATTTTTTTTTCTATATATAAAATCATGGTAACAATCGTCACGCTTATTTCTATATAATAATAAAATAATCATATAATTTTAAAAAATTACAAAATACCCTTAATATGTCTAAAACTTTTTCAATCATGATATAGATACAATTCATCGTATGGATGGTAGACTTTATTAAAAATTGAGACTCACTATTAGACTTAATGTCACAATATATTAGGTACTAAAATTAGGTTCCAATAGCATTGATCAAAAGTTAGTAATCATTTACGTATGAATTTTTTATCCTAATCCATATCACAAGAACACAATAATTGGGTGGGAATAATTAAATATATATAAATTTTATTTAAAAAAATACATAGCTAATGTTAAGCAAAAAATTTTGAGCAGTCCAATGGTAGCTCCGCCAATGGGTGTTGTCCCTTAAGATAACGAATACTAGGGAGAATAAAGCTTCTGTTTGCAGCTGGGAAATCCCAATGGATTGATGGCCTTTATATACTGAGTTGTTTATGAGGTGCTACATTCATGCAGTTTCAAGTTGAATCTGTGCCATCAATTTTGTTTCTGGCAATAGTTGGACATACATCATTGATGTTTAGTTTGGAATTTGTGTCATTTCCTTATGGTGAATGCACCGTAGAAGTTGGGAGGGTTTTTGTTATTTTCCCTCTTGTTGTATGGAGCTTAAATTTCTATCAATGATTATAAAATTTCGTTTATTTGCCAAAAAAAAAAAAGGAGTTTACCTGATTAAGGAACGGGTTTTGCTTTGTGGATAACGCATTTGTGGACACAATTTATAGAAGTCTAGATAGACGAGAAAGAGTAAAGGTGGTACCGGGAACGGAGGCGAAGCGCAGAGCCTCTTCGATCATGCGGATCTGGGCGGAGCGATGGTCGGAGACAGAGACAGTATCATTAGGGTCGTAGAAGCCATGGTGCATATGGTCCCCCCAAATGTCCTCCCATATTCCCGATGACTCGTCGTACAACTCCGCAATCCCTTTCTGCAGCGTCTCCACCTCCCTATACACTGCACGTGTGGTTGTCGTTGTTGTTTTTCTTCCCGACGACTGTGACGTCATTACTGTGGTCCGGTGGCGCGTGGATGGTCGGTGACGGTGGAGACTGGTTTGGCCCGCGGATAGGAGAAATGCAGAGTGGTCGCATGTGTTGCTGCAGAATGCATTCATCGATGCTTGCTTCTCCTTTTTGTTCCCTCCGGTCCGGTCCGGCTGGGGGTGAAGTAGAGTAGACTCAGCAGAGTGGAGAGCAGTTGGGTTAATGACTGGGCACTAAAACAAACACGTGGGACAATCGGGGCAATACTTATTTACTGATTTTATTCATTGATTTTATCTCGTTTAATTGATAGTAAATTTTATTATTAATTTAATGATTATAATCTGTCATCTTACCAAATAAAATCACTAATTTTCCTTGAAATAATGACACCAATCTAACTGACAAAAAAAAAAGTTAAAAAGCAAATAAATTAATATTAAATACTATAAGCTAGGAAATGGTTGTGGTTTATGAAAACCTAACAGCAAGGGTATTGATTAATAAAAAATTTCATTCATATTCTCTATAGTTAGATTTAAATTTAATGACATTTCCTTTTAATTTTGAATTTTCACTAACACATCATGTTAATTATTATTTATTTACATTTATTTAGATAAATGTACCATTTGTATTTTATAAGATAAATTTCATCCAACGCCCCTGTAAATAGGCTTAACTTCAACGACACTCTCTCAAGATTTTAAAATTTTACTATACTTCTATTATATTAACTTATGGTTCATCAATTTAATATTTAATTTTTTTTAAATTAATGTCTTTTCTTTAATTTAAACTTAATTAACATTGATCTCATCAAATCAATAAAAAATTGATATTTAATTTATTCAAATTAATATTATTTCTTTAATTTAACACTAAATTATTATTTAATTTCATCAAATTAGCATTTAATTTTATCACATTAAAATATAATTATATGAAATATAATATTAAATTCCTCATCAAATTAATGTCATTTCTTTAATTTAACATTCAATTTTATCAAAATAACATTCAAATTTATTCAATTAACATTAAATTTTATCAAATTAACACTAAATTAATATTTAATTTTTTCAAATTAAGATCAAATTTATTTAATTAACATTAAAATTTATCCAATAATATTAAAATTTGATATGTGAAGGGTGATGTTTAAAGAGTGATCGAGTGATGTTGTGAAGGACATACGATATCTAATGTGCCCGAAATCAGTTGGGTCAAGCACAATAAGAATAAACCAAGAAAGGCCTAAGCCATCAGCACCCACAAGAACCACCCAAAGGGGCATCGCCCATGGGGGTCGCCCAAGCTTCTGGTGTCGCCCGTAGACTCCTCGCCAAAGCCCCTCCTCATTTTGGCCCTTGTGACGTAACCACTGGCTCAATAGGCGCCTCTTAGAGCGGGACCAAGGCTTTGGGCGCCGCCCCCATCGTTTCCTCTCTGGTCCACCACTTCACTGCCCGAGAGGCCAGCACCATGCTTCATTCCTCCACTGCCCACATCACTCTCAACGCCGCCCACCCCCTAGGCCAGCTCACTTAAACTCTCCATTGCCTCGCCAGTGGTGCCCATCTTTTTTGAACAGTAGCCTCTAGAAGAAGCCTTTAAATAGAAGAATGATGGCTTCTTGAAGAAGTCTTACTAGAGTAGCTTCTTCGAGAAGCTTGGAGGGATAGTTTCTAAGAGAAACCTCGAGAAATAAGAAATAAAAAGAAGAATGAGGAGGGAGAGACCAAAAACCTCTATTTATAGACGAAGACCCAACAAGAGCAATGCCGAAAAAAAAATAGCCAATATCAATAAAATTAAAAGAGTCTCAAAAGATGAAAAAGCACCGAGGAAAACAAGAAAACTCCTACTCAAATGAAGAAGAAGCAAATTCACTCAACCTCTTCCTCTCACAAAAGTCAGAAGCTTGGGATATGAGAGGCAAATGATGAGCCCAAAATCAACTAGGTCAAGCCCAATAAAAATAAACCTAGAAAAGCCCAAGCCATCAACACCCAAAGGAGCCACCCGAAAGGGGTCACCCAAGCCTCTGGCGCCGCCCATAGGGACCCTTATGGCTCTCCTTCGTTCCACACTCTCTCTTCCTCAGCACCGCCTTAGTGGTATCCCTCCTCAGCTTGCCAATCCAACCCAACTCAAAATCTAGGAAGTCCAAAAGATAGGAGCACGTGGGAGAAAATATTGGGATACGCCTTCATGGAGATCTAATCTTATCTTAATTGTACTTATCCAAAAGTAGTGACCGTCTCACTTCACTACCTCACCAAACCTATATAATGTAAATCCTCTTCACATAGAGGGCATGACCTTGACACCTCAAGACATTTCTATTTCTCACACACCTCTCTGCACCTCCTTAGTTTCTCTCTCTTAAAGCATTGCAACTCTCCTGGAGTGTATTTTTTCAGTGACTTTTATCCATCAATAAAGATCTCCGGTCACCGCTGCCGTTCTTGAGAGTGGAGTAAGTCACCCGGACCGAACCACTATAAATCTGAGTGTTTGCTACTATTAACTGTTTTGTCATTGATTGCCTATTTATTGCTCATTAATTGCAACCTTACAACTACTCGACTGTTGATCTTGCACAATACCATTTGTGTATCATCAATATCCTTCATTTGCCTTCTCAAATTTCACTATCTTAACCACAACTTTTTTGTCACAATAACATAATTTATAATTATATCTTATGTCAACCTCCTCCTCTCCTATGCCTCTACTTCTACCAAAAGTTAAAGAAGACATCAATCATGCATACATACTTCACAACATAAAAAACATAACAAAATGCATGAAAAAAAATTAAAAAATTTCATAATGACTTAAAAAGTTATGTATGAGATAATTAAAAAAATAAAAAATTAAAGCATAACAATATAATGAACATAAGTATATACTGCACATCTTTAAACATAATGGACACAACAACATAATGAACATAAAAATAAAAAAATATGCATGAAAAAAAATAAAAAATCTCAGAAAATTATATACTTACAAATCTTTGAAATTTTGACAATTTTTTTACCAACTTAAAGTTCAACTCATCATAAATATGAGTTATTGCATGAAAAATTAAAAAATTCATAAATACCAAAAAAAATAAAAATTATATATTTACACATTTCTGAAAGTTTAACAAATTTCTTACCAACTTACTCCTAAAACAAATTAGGAAGTGCTCACCGTGAAGAACAATGGTTAGTCATAACAAAACTCAACGGCTGCTCAAGCTTCAGAAACATACCAATGGGTATTTTAGTCTATTTATATAAGAAAAGATAATTTTGGTATTTTCAAAGGATAAGTAGTTAACTTTGTATGTTAATCTACTGTTAGAAACGGGAGCTACGGTTAAATGAGTGTCCTTAATTCGACAAATTAGAAGGAATAATTTCAGAACGAGAAGATGTCATTGAATTTAAACCTAACCATAAAAATTGTGGATGAAATTTTCCCTAAAAAATAAGAGAATCCTTTAAAGTTTTGAGTATTACAGAAACAAGCTAAAACTTTTCTTTTTTGGGGGGAGGAGGAGAGGAGGAATAGGATGAGGTTAACCACCTACACTGCACCACTTACTCACCTCTAAAAGTAGCTATAGCATAACACATTGCTTATGTCAAAAAGACTGAAACAAGAAAGTAGAGTTAGACTCCTCCCTAACATCCACATAATTAGAGCAAACTTCAATTATCGTTTAATAGGTCATTTTGAATTTTATAACTTCCAAGAAAATTTCTGAATAAAAATAAGATTTGTTAACTTGTACAGATTCCTTCCCAAAAAAAAAAAATATTCCTTCTTTTTAACATCGATAGATCCTCATCATTCAAAAATAATTGGAGAATTCTCTAATTATTTGAAAATTAAAGAGAAACCAACCCCAATAAAGTAGAGAACCTTCCCCATGGTTAACAGATTTAAGTGTTACAGTCCAAAGGCTACTCTCTGCAAGTAATCAGGGCGCCTTTTGCCAGGCATCCGAAGTAGCCCAGTAATTTGAAGCTCCGTAACTGCCCTGCAGAATCGTGCTCTATAAGAGATAAGGTCAAGGATTACAAAGAGATCCATTAAGCAAAATCCAGGAAGGCCTGCGACATGGTAACCAGCATAACGAGCAAATCTATAATAATAAGATAGATATAAAAATGACACTATGTAACCAATGCCACATTGAGCCAAATGAACTGTGCCACCAAAAGATCAAATGCGTAAAAGGTAAAAATCTTTCTCAGGGGCATACTCATTTTACAAAACCCTTATTTTTGCATGCTCTTCATGACAGTGTTTGATGGCCCGCTAAGTGAGTAATTGGTCCATTATTGTGCATTTCTCCTTTTCCCAGCTCAACTCAGGGATGCTCCAAGTATGCAAGGATCAAGATTATAAATGCCCTTGAAACATGTTCCACATCATTGTTGGAAACTAAGAAAAATGGAATCAAAATCTATTATGCTTCATGTGAGGGAGACTGGCCAAAGAAAACATTTCATTAGTCACCAGGCTTATAATACTTCGAAGAAAGCAAATAAAGGCTTCTTGACCACTTCATTGACTATATAAAACAGAGAAATAGATGATATGCTGCATAGGGCAGATGGTTGCATCGTTTTAATATTATTATTTACACAGTAAGAGACAAGTAACGGTGGTATCCTAGGGGGGAGATAAATGATTGAGCATTGTGCATATAAATGATTTTCCAGGGCGTGCACAGGAGTGCCTTATGTAGCATCCTAATATTAAGTTTCATTGAATACAACAATGATTTAAATACCACGTCATACCAGAATGCTTTAGGATTTAGAATTTTAATTTATTCAGCCAGGCAACAGACAAAAGCTAAGAATTGCTGAAAGTGAAGGTGCAACAGGATTGTTGGTTATCGAAACATTTGGAACAGACCTAAAGGATGTGAGGTAGATCGGCAGGCCCTTTTGTGAAACCTGGGACAAGTTAAGAACAAGTATCCACAGAAGAATCATGGCTTAGCTGATGTCAGTGACAATGAAAATAGGCAAGCCAAGAGATAATAGACTCGTACACATGCTGTTGTGAGAATTGGGGGTTGGCCTACTGGAGACAAAATGAAGTGTCTGGATGCTTCGGTACAGTTGATTAGTCTAGCGAAAAAGAAAAATATCACATCATCTGAAGGCTCCACAAGGTCAAAAGCAGATTTATTTAGTGTGCAAACTAAACATAAGATGACCAGTGCAAATAATAGGCATATAACCCCAAAATGCAGAAATGAAGTTTGTGCACTGACATTGCAATCCGTTAGCTGTCATATGCCATCTATTTGCAGATGCATGCATGACTAAAGCATGGATCAACTTGCTAAATGCATGGCAAGCAAGAAATGCAATGCTGAAATAAATAGCAATAGGATACTGAACTGTAGCTTCACTTCTGCTTGGAGGCTCATTAGTACACTTTCTCTTCTTAGGCGATGGTGAATTATTCAATCTGTGTTTCACTTTGATGCTCGAGTGGAGAATAGTTGCAGTAAAAGATTGATACCAGTCATGGAGATTGATAAGGTCACCATGCTCTTGAGACAGAGTATACCTGCAAAAACAGAGGAACAAAAGATACGCCTTTTAAGCAATACTTCAACCTTCATTAGAGCGTTGACTTCAATTAAAAAACTGAAAACATTCAGTGTCTTATGACTACTGGATTGGAATCTGTCTTCTTGGTTTTGAAAGGTAAGAGTATTTACATGTTGCGACCAAAGGTCACCTGTGTGTGTCTAGGCAGCAGATTCATCCAACCACTTGAAGTGCATGACAAAAGCAAGGCTAAAGTTAGTTCCATGTCTAACAGCAGCCTAGCATGCTCAAAGACTCTTTCAGTGTTACCAATCACAGTGGTCTGGGGATATGTTGTGGCAGACAACTCTCCACAAAAGGAAGTTTACAGACCATTGTTCAATTCATTGAATTCCGTACAGTAGCTCATGGATTAGCTTAAGGACCTATTGCCATAGATAACGTGTAACCAAGGCTGACTGATTTTCACAAAAAGATCGAACTGAATGAGGGGGTGCAACATAGTGGTTAAGTCCCTGAAGTATAGACTGCAAGAAAACTATGTTTTTCTATTTGAGATGTCACTCTACAACCTGATCCACCATGTCTCTGGAAGAAAAATTACAGAGTGCATATAAATGGACCTGGAAAATGCTCTATGCTGTTGACTACTTGATTACACATTGTCCATGAAAATAAATATGCTAGGTTGGGCAATCCCAAGTCTAACTCGTGATGTCCTTTTTGGCAGTTGAAAAGCACAAGACAAGCATTCAAAAAAAGACTAACTCTTTGTTGAATGTTTCGTAAACTGTATATAGGGCAGTGTTGAATATAAACTCCTTTCATCAGACAAAGCAGCAATCCTAGGCAGGTATAGGCACAAATATAAACGTGGCTATTTTTACCACTTATAAGATAGGTACCCCATCTAAAAACTTACATAATTGAGGTATCATGCATGGATGACAATGCTGTACTGCCAATTTTCCTGCAGCAACCACACTTGAGGATTTTGGAGGATTCCAAGAGATCGATCTGGACTCTTCTCCTAGGGTCACCTATCAAGGCCTAACTCAATGCAAAGAGATGGTAAGACATAAGATTCCCAGAGGCTGAAACCAACGTATACAATTTCCAAACACAGCAAACTATTCTAAAGTATTTCAGAAGTGTTATGTTTGTTAATCAGAACAAGATTTTCTGCAGTTGAAGCATATTGCACGGCTATTACAGCATCTCCGGTATCAACATTTTCATTTTTGGATTGCAAAAGACAGAAAACTGCATTATATTGTCATAATTTCTGAAAATATGTCAGCAAATGTAACTCTTCCTAGTGGTAAGGACACAACGACAAATTATCTTTGTGCTCACACAAGCATTTCAGTATTAAGATCGTTATGTGAAATTTAAAGAGAGAATGCAAGTGTTAAAGATATGGGCAAAAAGAGTGAGACAATCTATATCCATATATAAAATGTGATTGGAACAACACCAATGACTTATTTATAGAGCAGCATAAGCTTCTTCCGCAGTGATTTAAATAATCACAGAACCTTCCAAACCAAAATCCATCAACTTAGTTTCCCCACGGGCTAAATGGAGAACCTGATGGATCAAAACTTCTAAAACAAACTAATATGAAAGGGAATTTTAGATCCCATTTAAACTCCATTATAAGGCTTTATGCCTCAATTACCAGATTCTCTGTTATTAATCTGTATACGGGGGAAATCCCCTTTTTAGAATTGGAGACATCATGACTTTTCCACCAACGCAACCATCATTTCTTAAGGCCCTCTTCTAGTCCTTACTGCACTTTTACCTTGAATCAATCCCTCCATTTCTACACCATTCATTCAACTCTGTTTTTCAGTCTTCTGCTATTTTAGATTCTCAAATATCCATGTCATATTTTCTTGCGTCACCTCCCAAACAATTTAACATCTTTATTTCATCGGCATATATGTTCATGAGCTTCTACCTTTAAATTAATAGCATTCACAACCAGACTTGAGAATCATTTCTTCAATTCCATCAGACAATGACCTTAAGGCTGAAATGGATTCGGAAATAGTGCATGGGAACACTTGCCTACTTGCTTTGATACCGAACTATTCCAGAACCACAGTTTGGAAACTTAGATTGGTGCAGCTTCCGATGGTTTTATGGTGGGTTTTAACTATAACAAACTTAAAGGGTAGGGCGTCATAATGTAGAATAAGAATTGATGGCTGGTGGATTTAAAAAGGAGCTAGAATTGGCCGGATTTTAAAAATGCTAGGTTACAGAAAATTCAGGAGTATTAACAAAAATCTAATAGGCAGAAGAATGAATTTCAATTAAATTTGGGGATGAAATAATCACTTCTTTAGGTGTTATGAACAGCAATCTGAAAATAGTAACTAAGCACAAGAAGAAGAAAAAGAATCATCCTGCAATCTCACCTAAAATCCTTAGGAATCATCCCTTATAGTTTGGAGGTTGCATTAGCATCCACAAATCTTCAAAAGCTCATCTCATTCAACAAATGCTTACAAGCTGCTGAACTTGTCCTACTGCTAATTGGACCACTCAAAATAACAAACATAGAATTTTTGACTAATAAGAATATTCCAGACCTACTTAAGGCTCCATTAGGGATCCAATGTCATCAGTTGAGTGATAATACGACCCATGAATCTTGATAATTGCCAATGTCCAATAATTCTGGACATCAACAAAATAAAATTGGCTTCCACTCTGTATTGAATATGACGAATGCAGTCGGTTACCAAAATAAATGTAAGAGACTTAATGATGGGAATCCGATTATCTTCTGTTATAGTAAACTTAAACGTAGATTTTGATGAGATTTTGGTTATTGTATCTTGGGGTATTATCCTGAAATTAATTTTTGTTTTAAAATTTATTAGTTGACACTTGACAGATATTAAGAAAATAGAGTCATCTTAGGACTCTTAGATTAGTTATCTGGGTGTCATTATGAAAAAGGGATGGATGTACAGATTGTATCATACTTGGATCATTGGCTAATTGAAATCTCTTTCCTTCCCAATTTCTTTCTTCTCTTCTCATCTTCATTTCTTCTCCCAACCTACATCACCTGATTTAACCACATAATTAAATATTCAAGGTTTAAAGCGTGGTTCATGTGAAATTCCCGGCTTTTCCAGTATTTTTGTTCGATTGTTTCACATCAAATACTCTTTCTATTCTCTTTGTCCTTATTGGCTATTCCTTAAACAACAATGTAGACTAGTTTTAGGCATCTTGGAGCATGCCATTAATAGAATTAATAGGTTTAGGCATCTTTAGTATGGCATCATAACCATTTCACACTATCGAATCACATTGTATAAAGAGTGAGCTTCTTCAAAGAGTTGCTTCTAATCACCATTTCGTTAGTCAACAAGTCAAACTAGGAGTTCCTCATCTTTCAGCAAACATTAAGGCAATTAAAGGAACTACACTGGATATGCTCTAATCCAGTAGCAGCATGGCAGCCCACCAAAAACATCCAAGGCTGCTTTTTTCTTTGATCAGCACCTAAGGCTACTTTTGCCAGCATAGGATCCACATCTTGGAATGGGAACGGAAGAACATATGGGCTAACATTAAACTCTTGTCCTCCAATTTCAATTCCAATCGCAAGGAAAAGATACAGCCAAATGCCTCAACACAAAAGGTTTGTGTCACTTTAATAATCAGATCAGCTTCTGTTATAATCATGCCCCTGCAAGTCAGGTTGCTGTGAAAAGATTGATTCATCTTATATTTCAAAGATGAGAAGAAAGCTTGCTGAGGCAAGTCTGTACGTATAAATTATGATAGTAAGATGAAATTCTAACCATTCACTACTGCCACAATCCTGTTTCATATAAATTGAAATAATAACATCACTATTTACTCAAATGCACAGCGCAACATGTTGGATTGTTGGAATTCAAACTTCCAAACATCATGTCAAAACCACGTAATTGCCCCTCCGCCTCCCAATTGAATACATAAAAAGTAGTTATTGAATTTAATTTTTTTGTAGCATATGACAAAGTCCAAACAAGTATAATAGTCAAGGATATTCTCAAAATACTTACCGACTGAAGTTTGTCAACATTCTTGAAGCATGTCATTTCATGATAAGGCATACACTCAATAGGTTGTAGATAGTCCCTATTTCATTAAAAAAAAAATTCCTATTGGAAGCCGGTATTATAATGAATGAAGAATGAGGATGTCAGCATAGTATCCCTACCTAACCACACTACCTATAAATGAAGCAGCTTTCTCATTTAGCGCTTGTGCATCCGTTTTCAGATTTAAACTGCTTCGAGCTATGTCTCTCCTGCCACATAAATCATCAGAGAAGTTAGAACGGAGCATTAGAGTTGTTCATTGCTTGACACACTTTTATGGAGACTCAAAATCAGTTTATATGCAAAAACCACTTCAACCTATCATTCGAATTTGCAATACAATTAATAAATATCCATGCAGGAATTGACTAAATAGAGATCATTGCATAGTTTCCATTTATATCTGCAGCCTTCCTTGATTCAGTATGATATTAATAAACACCCTTCTTAGACATATTCATGTTTAGTTATTAATCTGAGTCAAACTAATGCTAACAGAATTTTCTTTGAATCCTAGTTCACCATTCTGTTTTGTAAGTGTTTATGCACATTGTGCATTGCATCATCATCTAAATCATTTCATTACTAAGTTTGTGACACCAGACGTTGATTTCAAGACCTACCATGATACAAGTCAAGTTACAAGATTGTTATGTCTGGAAATTGATTTTGTCCTTGAAGCGGGGTAGCTTGTGTTGGTGCCAAGCTTTTTTCTTTATCCCATTAGTTTAGGAAAAATAAGGTAACTTAGAGACCATTAGCAAACGCCTCTATTCATTACATAATTTTTCTTTGGATGGTGATTTAATAGACTGTATGTTATGTGAAAAACAGGTTTTAAACTAATAAAGTCCTTTTTAGACTATGATGACATCATCGTCAAACCATCTCAATGGGCATTAGAACAAGGTTTTTTGGGATTTTTCAAGTTGAATTAAGGAGAGTAGCAACACTCGTTGGAATGATAAAAACTAAAAGGCATTCGAAGGCCTAGATTGACATCTGACGATGTACACAGTTTCAGTTTTTAAATGAAGGTTTTGTGTCACAACTAGGAATATCTTATATTATTCTATTTTTAACAAGGTGCTGAATAGACAAAAAACTTTCAGCCACAAGGATTTTCTTCAAAGCTTAGACAAAAGTTCATGTGAGAAAATCTCGTGTTTTCGTGAGATAGATTCATACCAAACCATATAACAAAATAGACCCATGTATGTATTCTTGAACTTCTTGAAAATGCTCAAGGGAGTTGATCGGAACAGTACAATGCACCAGGATACCTATGCTGGACAATCGAAGAGATTCGAGGCCTACAAGATAATGTGTCAGTTAATAAATTCTATAGTGTTTGGGGAGTCCTGGTCTATGTCCCGTGCTTTTCCGAAGTTAGGTTTCCATATTTAGAAATACTTCTCTTGTGATTGATCGATAAAATAATATCTGTTGTGGGATATAAATTTGGTATATTAAAAAATTTTCAATCAAAAGGATTCAAAATATGTACAATTGAAAACTTTCCAATGTCTGGAAACAATTATCCCCATGGAGGGGACCTTGAGGATGATGTTATCAATGGAATTATAACATAACGGACTAAGTGAAGGAATACATCTTATGTATTATGTGATTATAGTATACCTCTTCAACTCATAGGTACGTTCTATAAGACGACCATTAGGCTAGCAATGTCTTCCAGGCCAGAGTGTTGAAAAAGTAAAGAAAAAACACACTCAAAAACAAAATGTGGCAAAATGATGAAATTAAGATAGATGGATGGTAAAACCAAAAATAGTAGAACTGGGAATGGATATATTTGTGAAACAGTAGAAGTAACACCAACAAGAGATAGAGAGAGTAAACTTGGAGGACAAGTTGCACCCAGAAAGAAGAATCATATAATACAGAATTCTACTTATGCGATGGATAGAGTTAGATCGATGAACGAGATTGTGAAAAAGAATATGATGACTTGTGGATTAACAGAAAATATGACCTTGATAGAAACAATGACAAAACATGACTCATGTAGTTGACCTCAAATTTATTTATGATATATTGGGAATTGGAAATTTTACCTAATTTGATTGATTTAGGCGCTGTGGTTACATAGATTTATTTATTCCACACAACCATTGATTTTTGTGTACCACCATAAATATCGATCAGTTGTTATTTCTGTTGACTGGATTTATCATCAAATACTCCTATTTGTTGAATTGGTCAAGATTAAAATTTGGAATGGTTTTCAAATAGACATATTTAAGCTATTTCGTTTTTCCCTTCCACTAGCTCAGAATCAATAGCGATAATGCGTTTTTACCCACTCTCATCCAAATTTACCTATTTTATCGAATTCTTTTTAAGTTTAACCTTTTGATTTTTAAAACCTTCTATAATACCCAAGATTTTATTAGAACTGCAAAAAACAAATAGAAAGGAGAATGGACACTCCACCTGTGTGTCAAAACTAAACAAGCAAGCAGACCCTCCACCATGGGTCGACTATGATATCAAGGAATGGCAAGCTGAAATCAGTCTCCTCTACCATGTATGAATGGATATTCCTATAAACACAGTTGTATTTGTGTATCCTACTTAGATTAAGCACCTGGAGACAGGCAATTTCTCATTTTGAATAAGAATACTAACAACAGGGAGTAATTTCTAAATTACAATGTCTGTCTGAACAAATGCAAGGTAGTTCTATTATTTTAATAAGTAAATGATAGAAACCCAAACTATCAAACATGACATCGGTCCGATAGAAAGTTAGAAACAAAATAGTGAAATTTAGATCAAATGACAACAAAATGTCATATTAGCATTTTTACCCTCATAATTTATAAATCTATAGCAAGTTATGTCATATCGTAGGATTAAACAAACAATCGCGAAACAAAATGTGCCAGATCACCTATAAGCATAATTGACATAAAAATGAGATGGCAGATCTATAGTACACTTTTGAGATGGAATAAACTTTAACAAAATATAATTCGAACAAAAATTAAATAGAAAAATACTTGGATATGTCTGTCAAATCTTGTTTCAAACACTTGTTGTCCTCTAATTTCATCAGAGACTGCAACTCCTTTACCTTCTCATTGATCTAGGACAAGCAAATTATTTAAAACATCAGAATGACTCTGCAACAAACTGCTTTATCTTAAGGATAAAACTGGTGGTGGGCTAATCATTGAACCACGCAAACAAATAGTACAAAATAGATACATTTGATAGTGTAATGAAGATTAGAAACCAGAAAGATTAAAAAAAAAACAGAAAGATAAAGCAGCTGGACTTCCAGAGGGATCTGCGTGCAGTTGTTGAGTGCTTAAATAGGAAATTATCTTCAGTAGAGATTCAAATGTCAAGTTGCCAAGCTAGTGATAGCTTTTCCTTCTACATCTGGAAATATGCACAAAGGCCCTTGCAACACTTAACTCTTATTAGTTCAGAAGCAAGTGCCAATTTGCAGCTTTCTTTTTTAATTGTGTTGATTCCCAAATGAGAGTTCCCACAAGTCGCGGGAGAGCTAGAAGAGAGCTTGGATAATTGTAGACCAGACTAGGTCACAAGAGAGGCAACAGAGACCAGCTCAATATCATTTCAATGGATGGCTGAAATAAAATTTCCAAACCTTTTTGACACACATAAGCATGACAGTACGAGGTTCGTGTCCTCAGAGAGGCAATACACTTTAAGTTTAAAACAAATATACGATAAACAAAAGAAGTAATATAAACAAGTAGTGGAAGTAACACACATTACTCTGCAATAGTACCTCATTGACACCCTTTGTAAGGTTTTCCCAACTCTTGAGCAACTGACACAATGCTGGTGGTGGCAAATCCCTGATTAAAATAAGCTTCAGTATCCTAATGAGATCATAAGAATGAATGAATTTAATAATGTGCAGAAATGAACTTATAGTGTAAGCTGGTGGCCATCAAACCTATTATTCGACAATGTTTTGTGTAATTCAAAAAATCTGATAATTAGTTGAATTTCATGGGTGTTGGCAGTGAGTCAGTGACAAGTTTCTTTCCCCAACACCATAAATGAGATCATTTCTTTTGCTGTGACTAACAGAGTAATAGTCCCCCCCTTTTCCTTTTCAAAATTTTGACAAAATTCACATTCATGTATCAAAACTTCTCTGATCCCAAATATTGCATTCTTGAAGTAAGACAAAAATGAAAGTGTGAATTGTTTACGGTTATGTACACATCTTACTGAATAAAATATAGGTTCTCAGTAACATAGACAGAAAAAGAGGACCTCATACATGTGCCACAGATATAAGAGTTGTTTACCACATAAAGTTATGAAAAACGACCAAAATGAAATGATGCTGAACAATCCAAAACTGAGATCTCAGGAAAGTCCCAAAAGTGCTAAGATCTTAATAAGTTATACACAATCTACATGTCTAAAGAATGAAAAAGTGCAAAATGATTCTGGTGTCTAGGCAAAGTGACAATTATGTGGAAAGCCATGTTACACCACATGATATCAACAAAAGGTGAGGGTTTTATGTGTAGAAATATCCAAAGGGATTTGAGAGGTAAAAAAAGATGCAAAGTCAGCTTCAGCATACTTCTCAAAGCCAGAAGAACATGCTTATGAGAAACAAACATCTCAGTAATGTTGCCCAAGATCTTATTCAATAGGACTAACAAGAAGACCTTCATGTTGTTAACGACACTATACCTGGTTGGATGGCCTAAGCATGTTGTAAATAGCTAATACTATAATGTCACAAACAAGGCCTCATGAAAGGCCGGAGATAATGATAAAAATAATTTATTCTCTGGTCATTTCTTTTGGAGCTTGTTATGCTAACTATCACTAGTAGCTTTGTTCTACCTCATCTATGATCAGTGCTTACATTCTCCAGCCGAAGCATTTGTTATATTCAGAACAATGGGCATTACTTGGAAGCTTGTGGAAAACAGGTGGACAGGATAGCAGCATGACTAGTGACACTCACTGCATCCCTTTATCAACAGAATAAAGTCCGAGGGAAGTTATTTCTCTGAATGATAATGGGACTTACTCTACAAAAGAATTAACAATCCAGATGATGGAGAAAATCAAGTTCTACATACATCAGTAAATTTTGCCCATCATTCCCTGAAAGCCACTAAACCAAATTAGATGATGAAACTTATATTGCAAAATCATAGAAATAAGAGACAGATCTGACAAGTTACGCATAAATCAAGTTGGTGAAACGGTACAAGAAATAATGGAAATAGACAAAGAGGATCTAAATGACCTGTTTGTGTAAGTTACTATGCAATGCATCCATGGAAATTGTAGATACATCAATATTGACAACTCAACTCCGAAAGAGTTGTCTGAGAAGAGTTATTGACACAATTTAATTCAAAATCAGGTTCACGAAATACAGGAACATGCCCAAGAGTTAACAAGAAGTGGCATCAATTAGGCCATGCAAATAGGACCGGTCTAACACTCTGACGTAAGACATATCCAGGGGAAAAACAAGGAGTTTCTGGTCTATGGTATTGAAGCAACTATATAGAGAGTAAGGAGCCAGTATAAGTTGAGTTCTTCCATTGAGTTTTTGACTAAAAGTTTTGTGGATAACGCCAGAACACACAGCATGATCACCAGGTGAAGGTTAAATTCTATAGTATGCAGGTAAAGATAAGTGTGGACCCAAGTGTGCAAAGAGACTTGAGATGGTGTTACTTATATTCATATTACTGCTTTTACTGTAGTTAATTTTCTGTATCCTTTTTTTTGGTACAAGTGGAGGACTTCTTGCCCTCTTTTGTACGCTTTTTACATTATTATTAGTAATAATCTTTGGTTTTACGGAAAAAAAAAGGTAAAGATGTTTAAAAACATTAAGTTGAATGAAAAAAATTCAATTATAGCCACAGAAAGACAATTACCCACCTTACTCTGCGAATTGCTTGACAGATGATACCACCTTTGCACAAGCTAGGATATTGTCCACACACACATTGATCACTAGAAGTCATTCTTAAGTCTTTGTCTAAAGCTGTGTGGTGATGAGAAGCCCTTGGGTTGTACAACTCTGGATCAAGTGCCTCACAGTATATGTCTAACATGGTAATTTTATGATACTTTCCAGCTTCATATAAGCACTGCATCAAAGTTATGGTATCAAGAAACTCAGGCCTTTTCCATGATATGTGCACATTAATTAAACTTAATTTTTGTTCTAGAATTGAAAATATTTCTCACCCCTTTTTTTGCTTTATCATTTCTATGTTATTGGGTCGGGGTGAGAGTTTAGAAGCAATAAATTGTAAGCCTAAGTGTAGGCTACAAGCCTACAACTGTACAACGTCATTAGTGTCCCAAACTTAATTGGCAGATCATTTCAGTGGTGAAAGAGCGAGGTCAAACCAAAAGCTTTTGTGCATCAATTGGAAGACTATAGATATCGAGAGAAACTAGTTCCACACATAGCTACATAAAAGAAACTGTTTTGATAATGTGCTTTCATTGATTAAAACTTTTGGGCAAGTTTTAGGTTTGAAAATTAATATGTCTGTTATAGGCTCCACTTGGAGGAGGAGATCATCAGAGATGTCAGAGATTTGACATCAGAGGCAGATTGTTCAATACATGAGTGACCTATGGTTTACCTGAGGTTACCATTGCGGAAAAATCTGAGATCACACCTCTTTTGGAATTTAGTTGTTGAAAGGATTCATAAAGATTGGATTGTTGAAAGAGGGCACAATTTTCTCTAAGATGGAGGATCACTTTGATAAAAGCATGTTTGTCTAGCATCCCTTTGTACTATTTGTCACTCTTTAGAATCTTTGTAACAATAGCTAGGAACTTAGAAAAGATGATGAGAGACTTTCTTTAGTCTGGGATGGGAGATAATAAGCTGGATCATTTAGTGAGTTAGGAGATAGTTTGTAAGCATATAGACGAAGGGGGATTGGGACTTGGTAATTTGGTGTCTAAAAACATTTCTTTAGTAGGAAAATAATTATGAAGATTCCTGTTAGAACCTAATTCCCTTTTACATAAGGCAATTAGGAGTAATAATGGCCTTTAGAGGAATGGGAGGGATACTAAGTCAGGGAATAACACAACCCATATAAGCCGCTAGAAATTCATGTCTTTTCTTCCTTTGACACAATATAGAGTGGGAGATAGATCTAAAATTTTATTTTGGAAGGATACATGGATTGGGGGCTTAAATTTTCGTAATATCTTTCTTCGTCTTTATCGTTTATCCTTACTCCATGACGCTACTATTTTCTTTTTTTTTGTCAGGGGGACGGACTTATGTTCGTGGGATTTTCATTTTTTTTTTTGGGGGAAGTAATTGATTTGATTTCTTTGCTTCACATTCTCAATGACTTTCAATCTTTTCTTCTCATGATAGTAAACCCTGGAAAGTGGATAAATCTAAGATTCTCATGTAAATCTTTCTATTCACACCCTATTAGCTCCAGCAACAATGATTCTTTCAGTTTAGCCAATTATATTTGGAAAGCCAAAGTTCCTTCTAAAATGAAGGCTTTTGTTTGGACTATTGTCGGTGAACACTAACGATAAGGCCCTCTAAAGCATTGAGTCATGATATTTGTCTTACTTGTTTGTGTAGTGGAGATCGAATACTTATTTATTTATTCACTGTGGTTTTATGTGGTGGTTGTGCAATACATTATTCAATTTGATTGGTCAGGCTTGGGTTTCCCCATCTACAGTGGAGGGGTTGTTCCAGATTAAGTATTGAGGTTTTGGAAAGAAAAAGGAAGCTAAAGTACTATGGCATTGTGCGGCAATTCTTTGGTGTATTTGGATAGAGTGAAATACTAGAATTTTCAATAACCATTCTTAACCTTCTGATTTCGTATAGGACCGATTGGTTTTTATGGCTTCACTTTGGACCAAAGTCACAGGAAACTTTAGAAGGTTGCCATTGTCGGATCTTCAAAGGAATAGGATGGCAACTCTACTTTAGTTTTCTTTTTCTCCTTTTTCGCTTATTTTTTGAGGATATCTTCTCCTCTACATTGTAATACACTCTTTACTCCGTTCTTTAATAAAATTTCTTCTTTTAACCAAAAAAAAGAAGAAAGGAAGAGTTTGAGGCCTCACTATCACCAGAGAGCTCCACAATTTCTGCAATCTCTTCAGTTCTGCTAAGCCATGAGCCCGAATTCCCGTATTTAATTCAGCAATTTTAGTCCTTGCAACAAATTTTCCAACCAAAGTCAGAATGTCATCCTTCTCATAAAAGCAGCATATACGCATGACTCACAGAAACAAAATGACATAAATGTGGATAATGTTTTAAATACCTCCCATAAGATGGAACACTAATAGCTCGTTTGAGCTTTATTTCTGGCAACAATGCACGCTTTTCACTCCAGGAAACCTGTAATGTTTGAGAGAGAGAGAAGTGGAGCTACCGTCATATTAAGGATGTAGGAGTTACTAAGAACTTTCAGGAGTAACTGTATTTCTCAATTTTCAAAGCCCCCCAAAAAAAACTATTTATATATTTATGGATCTGGTTGAGTAATTCTTGGAGTATACAAATACTTATGTTACACTCTCTCCAACAACATAAACTTTTAGAGTTGGTGGTTTTAACAAAGTATCAATAGGTCCTATATTACAAATAATTATATTATTTGCATGTGCTTCGGTCCAGATCTGGCCTGTTAAGCTTGTAGTTGGTAGTTTAACAATAAGCAAGGAGATGAGTAAGTCGATTAATCAATGATGCTATGTTCCGATTATCAAGAAGAAAAGTTGTAAACGAAAGCAAAAAGGGCAAAGGAATTGCACGTATGTCTAGAGATAAACAAAGGCCCAACAAAATAGAGTACGACTTAACTAAACAGAACAAACAGAAAAAGTGAATGTTTCAAGACCATTTTCAAGGAGAGAAAATTTCACCTGACTGTCTTCTTCACTAAATAATTCCACAAGGATGAAGCTTGAAGGCTCCATGAAAAAATGCTGGACAATTGCCATCTGGAAAAAAAAAAAACTTGTTACAACATGAAATTAGCAAGTACTTAACCAAGCTAAGTTGAGAAGCACATGACAGAAGCTGCCACACAACAACAGTACCAGAAAGCATCAATCTCTATCAAGAATTGAGCACAAACCTTCAGAGCTCTGACGAATGAGGACAATGTTCCATCCTGTCTTACAAAGTAGTTCCTCATGAATGTTGCCACTTTGTGCCCAACAGCGAAGCCAGAACATTGTTTCACAAGAACAGCCTCAACAACTGCATCCACTCTCGCGGATGGAGATCCCAAAGTGAATTTACAAGGGGAGAGGTATTGGAGCACATTTGAAGGAAGAACATTTCTCGGGGCATCAACAGTTGTTGCCACTCCCATCATTAAGATTACTGGAATCTTAAGTACCCATTCACTGTTGTAGCACACTGGTCAGCACTCACAGGCCAAAGAGGCATGAAAAATATCGCAAATATGAACATAAGCTAGAGATAACCGAACAATCTACACAATCATCCAAGCATGTTAAGCAAAATAAAAGAAAAGCTAGCTCTTTTTGATAAACAAGAAGTTTATTTCATCTACTCAAACTAGTGATTAGATTAAAACATAGACAAAACTCATAGGTAGTGCTTATGCTATCCTGTTTTGGTTGCATTTGACAATGTTCCGTTGGTAAACTACAGATATTTGCTTTCAAAAATCTCGGATGAGCCTCGAGCGATTACGAAATGGAAGAAATGAAAAACCAAATTTACTGCTGAAATATTGGTAGACAAACCAGGGACAAGTAAAATCCTCAAAACACATAGGGACACACTTATGCTGAACTAAGTTGGGATCCGCAATATAATGAGGGAATTGCAAAAGTTCCTGACAGGTAATGTGAGGGGTAGCGGAAGACCGAAATTAACTTTAAATGAAATAGTACAAAATGATATAATAGTCTATGGTTTAAGAGAAAATATGACCCTTATTAAAGCACAACGATGAAACCAGATTCATGTAGCTGACCCCAAATACTTGGGGCAAGATTTTGTTAAGTTGGGTTGAGTTGAGTTGTTGAAAGTTCTTGACACCAGTCCTATTAGAGTAAAGAGCAAGAGGAGGATCTATACAAGGAATTTTAAAGTAGTAGATAAAGCTTCTGAAGAAATCGCTCTGTGCATATATCAGAGGTCAAGGTTGTTATCCATATATTTAGTTCAGAAACTAAGCAATACAAAACTAGTACATTTTTTCATAAGAAACACTAGCGCATTAGATCGAACTAAGCATGTGGCTTACTTCCCCCCTTCAATTTACTCCTAAAAATTTCATACTACAGCAGGCAAATGGTTTTACATGGCATAAGGCATAAGCAAATATTTGTGCATCTAATTCTTGTGTGCTTTGCAGCAACTTTCAGAAGTTATGTCCACCAAAAAATTGGCATAATTCGATATAGTCAAACTCCAAAGTTAGATGCAGCGGTTCATGAAATATTTATAAAGGATTGACATTTACAGTTGTACATCGCCTTTTCATGGAACTAGCTGGCACCAAGACCACCAGCTGACTTAATCAGGCACCATAGTGAATCCTATGCACTAGATTGAAGATGCTTAAAAACATGGTGTGTTGGGAGGCAGGATGCATTACTATACCTCAACATCAGGATGAAATCGGACAAGACAGACCTGCAGCACCTCCCCATATCACTAATAATCACAACCACCGGCTTCTCATAGTTTCCTTGTTTACAGTACCACGACGCTAGTATAGATATATCAGCTGCCTGTTCAAAAACAATGTTGTGAACAAGTATGAAATTCAAAGAGCAGTTCACCTAGAGGACTATGTTTTATTTAGATAGAGATATGTCAGTGTACTTACATCCAGGCTAACCATTAAAAACTGCCTCAATAGACTTTTGAGACAACCTCCAATCCCATTCTTGGATGAGAAATCAAATGAGGAAAGGTTAGCCACATGGCATCCACGAGTCTTCAAATGTAGACTAAGGTCTGTAAATGTCTGTAGATCANTGGAAGACCGAAATTAACTTTAAATGAAATAGTACAAAATGATATAATAGTCTATGGTTTAAGAGAAAATATGACCCTTATAAAGCACAACGATGAAACCAGATTCATGTAGCTGACCCCAAATACTTGGGGCAAGATNATCGAAACTTATAATAGTACGTTTATGGATTCTCTGCGAATCTATGCAACAGGAAAGATATTTTTTCAGCCAAACAATCTAATGGTGAGCTATCTTCTCCTTATACTTGACATGNGACCATGTTTTATTTAGATAGAGATATGTCAGTGTACTTACATCCAGGCTAACCGTTAAAAACTGCCTCAATAGACTTTTGAGACAACCTCCAATCCCATTTTTGGATGAGAAATCAAATGAGGAAAGGTTAGCCACATGGCATCCACGAGTCTTCAAATGTAGACTAAGGTCTGTAAATGTCTGTAGATCATCAACGAATTCCATATTCCCTACAAATAAATCATCACTAGTCAAATTCAAATTAAAAATACTGATAGAATAAAACACATAATATTATCGAAACTTATAATAGTACGTTTATGGATTCTCTGCGAATCTATGCAACAGGAAAGATATTTTTTCAGCCAAACAATCTAATGGTGAGCTATCTTCTCCTTATACTTGACATATACTTCCACTTACTCCAAGAGTGAACTAAAATAAGTAACTTACTGGTGAAGACCAGGCCGGTGAATAATTGTTTACAAGTGGTGCCAGTTACAATGGGATAAGACCGAGTGGGTTTAGAGAGATCAGGAATTCCACATGAACGAACTACATCAAATGACTCATGAACCCAGTGATCAATCTCACTGAATACAGCAACATTGATATCCCTCAAAACATCCTGCAAATAGAAGTGCAAACAAAANCTCGAAACTTATAATAGTACGTTTATGGATTCTCTGCGAATCTATGCAACAGGAGAGATATTTTTTCAGCCAAACAATCTAATGGTGAGCTATCTTCTCCTTATACTTGACATATACTTCCACTTACTCCAAGAATGAACTAAAATAAGTAACTTACTGGTGAAGACCAGGCCGGTGAATAATTGTTTAGAAGTGGTGCCAGTTACAATGGGATAAGACCGAGTGGGTTTAGAGAGATCAGGAATTCCACATGAACGAACTACATCAAATGACTCATGAACCCAGTGATCAATCTCACTGAATACAGCAACATTGATATCCCTCAAAACATCCTGCAAATAGAAGAGCAAACAAAACAAGTCTCTCATCCACTAGATAAACATCAATATCCCTCAAAACATCCTGCAATTGGAAATAACAAACGTGATCTTGACACTACTAATAACAAAATCCTGTGGGTTGTTGGGAAGCTGAAAAAGAGAAGGGAACAAGAACTTTTGTTATCGGCATTCTTCCTTTTTAGTCCTCGCACCATTGGGAAACTCGGCTACACGAAGCCAAATAAAATAGGCATACGACATATTTGAGGGGAGTTCTTTTTCTTTTAAACCTGATCAGGTCCTACTAAAATGATAAATCTTAAGATTCAAGTAGTTGCACTGTTTCCATTTGCTAAATACTTTCAACAACCAAATGGAGGCAAAGGAAGGACACAGGATCAAGCTATAGAAAGAGACGAACCTTGATGGTGGACTCAATCTTAGACCATACAAAATCAAAAGTTTCCATTCGCAATTTCTCAGATTGTTGATCATCGCATCCTTCCACAGTATCGGCAACCAGAGTTTTAGGCAACGAAGGGGGTAAGTCAATCCTTCTCCTAGTTTTCGCAGCAGATTTTTTGTCAGATTTCTTTGGTGATCCTTTGTGGAGAACGAAAAATGGCTGTAAATGAACAACCCGAACAAACAAGTTCAATTCTCTATTTAATTGCCGACAAAGGTAATTGCAGAAAAAAAAAAAAGCAAATGAGGTAACAAATTAGAACTCAAATCACAGTTGTTAGATTCGCGTCTTCTTACAAATCTGGTTAATATATACGTATGAGTGTGTGCGCCTATGGAAGCATAAGAAAATAACCTGTAGATTTTTTTCAGCAATTTGGGACGTCGATAAATCAACAGCTGCGGAGGGCGCCATTCGGACGCTAAATGAGTTCTTGTACCCTTCTACCTAGGCGCTGCGCTAGGGTTTGCCGTCACTTGTCTATCTTTGCCTTCTCTCTCTCGTCACCTCATTCCCTCGTTACTCTTTTTTTTTTTGGCGGGAAACACCGGGGGTTGGAATACGGATTTTGGACGTTACGACAGGGATAACTATTGAGTTCTTTACGGACGAACCGCAAAGAATGGAGTTTACGTAATTACAAATGTTGGGCAAAACGATGTCGTGCAACACATCCTTTGAATTGATTGGCATTGGCTCGTGTAAAAACTATCACGAGTAAGGATAACAGTGGACCGGAAAAAAATAGGTATTCGTCTAAATTCATTTCGTTTGAATCGGGGATAGACTATACGTATTGAACGGTAAACATATACGAAAATATCCATATAAATCCGTACCGGGATGAAGACGGGGATGAATTTATCCTTACCCCCGCCCCCGCTACCCATTACCCGTTATATATATATATATATATATACTCTCAAATCCCAACTAAACGTATCTACTGTAACTGTCAATTTATAAATATGATTATCAAACTAAAAAGTGACATTGCTATGTAGTAATTTATCAACTTTTTTTTCTAATTGTTCTTTTTTTTATTTGTGCTAACTGATTGAAATTGTTAGAAGTTTAGATTAATCATGCTCTAAAAACATATAAGAAATAGTAAGATTGTTTTGTATTTCATCGTGGGTAGAAAAATTGTGAATTGAGGTTACTGAGTTTCTCTGCTATAATGAACTAAAAAATTGAGAAAATTATTGAATTAGTGAAATTTTAAATTTTAATCTTTTAACACTTTTATGACTGTAATATGAATTGTAATAACAAAAATTATTCTATAAAACTTTAAGTGCAATGCTATCATTTTCTTAGTTCAATTTTCATTTTTCTTTTCTTTATTTATCTCTAATAGTTTCGTTTCTTTTTTTTGTTGTCAAATGACAGTTTAAATATAATACTATATTGTTTTGGCTTGTTCGTTTTGCAATCTACGGTACGTTATGTTAGACTATGTTAGAATGTTGTTGGATTATTTAAAATATTATATTTATTTATAATTTTAGATTACGCTACTTGGGCTTGGGCTTGAGCTTAGACTTAGGCGGATACGAGAATTATAAATTTACCTGCAGACGGAGATGGGGATGGGGATTAAAATTATACCTGTTAATAGGAGTGGACCAGGGATGGACGAAATTTTTTTAAATAGGTACATGGATGAAAACTACACCCCGCTTCGAAGAATTAAGTATTCATGGGGGGGTAATGATTATTTTCTAGTAGTTTTTCGGCAATGATGATTTAATTTGTAGTTTCATTGGGTGAATCTCATAAATATCCCATGACTTGTATGATTTACTTCAATTGATCTCTTTTGTTATTAATCATTAAATGAGACAATTTGATATCTAATTTTAACAGCATGTATTCCATTTAATTGTTAACTTCAATGGAATTTATTTTATTTATTGGTTAATACGAACGAAATAGATCAATTGAAATAATTAACTTGATTCAATTGATAAATTGGAACAATTAAAAATTCATGAAACAAATGTCATAATCTCAAGCCATTTTTGGGATTTATCCAACTTCTTTGGATGCATATGTGTTTTCGTCGGAGTTGATGAACTAAATAGTAGGACGATAGAGATCTTGCTAAGATATTTTTTATTTTACGAGTTAGGCATATGTGCGGGCAAGATCCTGCACGATATATGAAACGATAACAGATCTCTCCCCCGGTGAGTAGCGAGTGAGCCGGTTGAGTGACCAAACACGCTGCTTGGAACAGCCTGCAAGGTACGGTGATAACCTGGAACGGCAACGGAAAATCCTGGGAAAGGAAGAACGATCCTATAAGGCTTAAAAGGGTTCCTGGAACAAAGAAGAACAAGTTAGAAGGGCGTCGGAGTATTTTCCGGCGTATCCTCTCTGACGGTCTAGTCAGTCTTTGAGTGAGAGAGAGAGGAAGGAGAAAACACTGAGAAGGATCTATTGTCGTAGAGAGTTTGTGATTGCATCCCCGCTTTGCCTTTTGGGAGGAGTATTTATACCTTAAAACCTCATGATTGCTGTCAGTGTGGTCAGTAGGTGATCATCAGGCACAGGTAGCGTGTGTATTGATTTGACGAGGAATGTCTTCTCTAATTGATTGCTCGGGATCCCGAGCAATCAATGCTGAGTCGTCGGGACGCCGATGGTACAATATGCTCCTTTCGGGAGCGATGCAATAAATGCTCTGTAGTAGGAGCATTTATTGCCTTTCATATCCGAACCTTACCGCATTGAATGCGGTCTCGTCAACAGAAGGGTGTAATTAATTGTTTGCTTTCCCAAATCGCGTGCCAGTAGCGGCATGCGGTTTGTCTGCTTCGGATGTGACATTATTTGCCACGCGTCCATCCCTTATTGGCTGTTACGTCGGTATTCCAGCACGTTCTGACATTACTTGTGTAAGAAGAGGTCATGATGANATTGTTTTCATTTGTTGATGTACTAACACTTATGGTTGTTCAGGGTATATCATATGATAATCTTTGTTGCTTAGAATATTTACAAGAATACTTGATGCAAATGTTCTTGCTTTTGCTTCCATGTTGAGGAGGCTATGGTAAGATAACAAGAAGAGGAATGTTTACAAATGCTGTAACAATTATTTACTTTCACTAATGTAATGTAGTGAATTGAGGGGGACTTTGTACAGCTTTTAATTGATCCGTAATTGTCTTATTCCTTTTGGCTGCAGGGCGAGATGGATGAATTGGAAGGTGGATTTGTTTTGTTTGATAATGTTACTGGTCTTCATGTTGCCTTACTATCATTGTTACTTAATGCTTTGCAACAGCGGTAAGTAGCATTGGACTGTAGCGACTCATTTATATTCATTTTTCCCTTGGAGGGAGCCAGGGAGAGAGTGCCAATGCTGTTTTCATAAAATATTTGCATGACTATGTAGTCACTAAATCATAGATATTGTGTAACACAATATTTTACCAGAAAAGGCATATGTTCTTTTGGCCTAGTATTGTTTTTAGGCTTAGCCCTTCATCCTCGTTAATTGTGGATGCTACAAGTAATGGGTTGAGGTTGCAAGAAGGGCATGGTTGCTTTATTTATTACCAGGGATATGACATTAGGAAGAATTGGTTAGAGGAGATAATTCATGTGGCAAACAATAACATGGTGCAGTCGGGGTTAAGCTTTTATCGATTTGATGCAACTTTTAATGGAAATCATGTCTCGTTGATTTAATATATATTGTCTTAGATTAAATCTAAAGAATGCGCCCTGATTTCTTTAGTATATTGATTAGTCAAGTGTTTGTCTTTAGATCATAGTCCAGTTTTGGGGTGGGTTTGGGCTAGTGTGATGTGGCCAATATCAGTATGCAATATGGCTCGGGGCTACTTGCTGACAATGTGTAGTTTTTTTCTTTTAGTTAGGCTAGATATCCAGAGCGTTACTTTCAAATTTGTGCAAGTTATGTTAGGCATGAAATGGTGATTCTAATACTTCATTGGAAGGATATGTATGAGAGAATTAAGACCATCATATTTGTGTCAAATAAAATAAGGAAAACCTAAACTTGGTGATGGCTGCAAGCTTGAACTCTAGCATTCTAGGTCAAGGGCTTAAGGCCTGGTGCTTAGTACACACCACAACTTAACTGACCTTATCCCAACTATTTGGTGTCGGCCACATGGATCCCATTCCACTATTGTGCTATATTAATGTCATATTTTTTGTTATATCGTAAACTATCATATTTTTTACTTTCTCATATAAAGTTAATTTTGCTTACTTTCACCTTTTCTATTACGTTAATATGTATCAAATCACTCTTACTCATTGGTGCAATACTATGTCTTTGATAAACATATCCAAAAGATAAGTTCTACAAGTCAACCATTAGAGCAACATCTGTTTAACGTTTGTTCTGTTTATTTCTAGCCATTTTGGTTTTCGTTTAGGTGGATTTCTTATCCACTGTAGTGCACTCTTTTCACTATTTTAATGAAAGTTATGTTTCTTATAAAAAAATTTACTCAATATACCATATGTATTCCTCTTCTATTCTTTCATGCGTCAATTATAGAAGTGATGTCCCCAAATTTTCCTTCATTGTGGATAATTGACTCAAAATATCGAAAGTATTCACTCTATGATAACTCTTGATCTTCGATTTTTACTACTTTACCATGTGAATTTGTGCTTATATACTTTTCTTGATTTCTTTTGATTTTAAATTTTCTACTTCATTAGTACTTCCTAGTTTCTACTTTAGTTTTATCAATCCACACTATATCATCAACAAATAACTTACCTCAGGGAACCTCATCCTAGATGTGCTTAGTTAATTCATTTTATACTCAAGGCAAATAGATAAGAACTTAAGGGAACCTTGATGTAATCCTACAGTCATCGGGAATTTATTACTCCTTCCTACCTGCACCATCGTACTGCAAAATGGTAATTAGGGTTAAAATAACTGTCATACGAAGAAAAGGGACAACAAAAATGTATACGTAAATATGAATGTTTGAGATATCACATAGTTCACTATGTTTCAACTTGGTTGCATCATGCTAGCCAAATGTCATAGTTACCGCCGTAAGTGCAATTGTGTAGTGAAAACATTTCTTGCAAGTTTTAAATATCCTTTTGTCAGACGAATGTACTGAGCCAAGTGTTGTTGGTTACCAACCTCATTTCTTTGTGCGTATGGTGTACTAGTAACTTGTGCTTTTCACAGAGGGGAGACTATGCCTTTCCCAAAACTATCACTACCAATTAGAAAGAGTTAAAAAGTAGATAGTGTTAAAGACATAGTATGAGACATAAAACATCCACATACAGCAGAGTGGGTGAGGATGAATCATGCAACCTCTAAATCTCTTAGAAGATAGATGAACAAAAGTGGGGATATAGATGGTTTGTGTTAAGCTTCTACTTGTATTGTGCGTTGATGTCCTTTAACCCTAAGGAAGGAAGAGGTAAAAGAAAATATGTTTGTTGTCTACCTGGATTCTGCCATTTTAATGAGAATTCAGTACAGAGGATAGTGTCTCTGGCCTTAAAAATGTCAATGATTGTTCTTACATAGGGATGGAAAGGAGTTGGATGAAGCTTGGGCTGAAGATGGATTAGTATCAGTATTGTTTTCTTAGTTCAGGAATTTTAATACCATAATCATTAAAATTCGAATTTGTTTATTTTAGAATTGCCTTTGAAGACAACCTTATTCAAGGAGGGTTTAACCTTTTTCCACTGAAGATATTTTGAGTATTGTGATTGGAATTCTCTCACTTTCTTCTTCTTTCTCTTTCACTCTCTTTGGTCCTGCATCTAACGATTAAAACCTTGATTCATTGTGGTTGTTTTGACTGGAATGTTTCTGTTTTTGTGGAGAACTAAACGAATTAGTAGATAAAATTTGAAAAAATCTCATGTTTTACATGTTTCGGAATGCTTGAGATGTTTCACGATGTTTCTCACACACAAACATATTAGTCACTGAATCTTGGATGTGCATTTCAGGTGTGAGGAAGGAACGGGCTGCACTTGGAGCCATCTTATTCTTGTTGGCATTTTTATATGCTTTTTGGCGAATGGGCATTCATTTTCCTATGCCATCACCTGATAAAGGTTTGGATTTACTTCTTCATTGGGACTATGTGAAATAGATGAATCTCTCTCTCTCTCTGGCTTTTTGTCTATGAATCTATGATTTTTGTTGCCTATCGATTCTTTTGTCTCTTGCTTCACCCTGATGTGCTTGCGGTGCACCACCAACCATCAAGAACCCACAATCTCCTTCCTTTTGATAACTATTCTGTTCATTTTTAAGAATAAAGCATCGCTTGCATCAGAATCCTATTCACTTGTCTCTTTTTGGCTTTATTATTTGAAATTAACTTCGGAACCGAACCCGGGTGCCTGACCTCCATTCTATCAGGAACCAATTCTGTATCTGTCTTCTGGTTGATGCATTTGCTTCATTCCTTGTCTACATGCCATATTTGCAGCATGCATCGATGCATTTTTTTTGATGAGGTATCAAATTTGTCCCTTCACTTGACTTCAATATGTTCTATGTTCTATATTTTCTTCTCTTTTTCGGTAGCATCTATCTTATTTTTTGGGGAAGATGACTTCATATTGTGTAGCTGTTTTCTAAATGAAAAATAGTCTCTGGTTGTTTGTTTTATCGTGGTTTCACTTCTCAGGATTTTTCACCATGCCTCAGCTGGTCAGCCGAATTGGGGTGGTTGGTGTGACTCTCATGGCTGTCCTATCCGGTTTTGGAGCTGTGAACCTGCCGTATAGTTATCTGTCACTTTTCATTAGGTGAGAAAGATGTATATAAATATAAATATTGACATTTTAGCTAAAAATTCACTATATGTAAATAGGCTTCCATTGCCATTTTACCTAAAAATTCACTACATGTAAATATACTTGGGGACTGGTTGTGTAAAATTAGTTTATGATCTCCAACATTCTTGGAATCACATAATGAGTATTGGCTGGACCTTTTGAAATTTCAGTAGTAACTGCATTCAATCTATCTACTGATATCACATGCCAATTGAAAATGGTTTACGTTATGCTAAATTTTTTTCAAACCTTCAGTTTAAAGTCATGTATTTGAAATCAGTCCATCCATTCACAACCAAGACTTCATATTTTTTTTGATAGGTAAGACTTCATATTACACATATATGTAGAAAATACAATTGATATACCACCTTTTTTAAAATATGATGAAAGGTGGGTAATGAAACTGTCAGTTTCGGAGTTAAGTTGAGCTGCATTGGTGTTTGGGTTCATCAAGTCCTTTTTTTCTTGTCTTGGATTGTTTCCAGTTACAAATAATCAATATTCTTTTTTCCACTTTCCCCTGTGAACACAAAACTGTGAAATGCATATGCAGACAGATTCAAGTCCGGGTTTTACTCTCAATTATAGGTAATAAATCCCAATCCTGTAGTATAATTAATTTCCAATTCAGTGAGAAAATGCCCTGATTTCCTAGACATTGATTTTGGGTCATATGGTTATCTATAATCTATAATATAAAACAAGACATGCTTCAATAAGCTGATCTGACGGTTTCAAATAGACTCATCCAATAACCACTAATATACCTATCAAAACCATTCACATTGCACCGGTTATCCAACAAAATGTTCAATTTCAAAAAGAGTCTTCATTNGACCACTAATATACCTCTCAAAACATTCACATTGCACCGGTTATCCAACAAAATGTTCAATTTCAAAAAGAGTCTTCATTCATTTGTTTGTTTTTCGTTGTTAAGAATTTCTGGTTTTCTGATAATTTTCAAAATGAGGCAGAGAAATTGAAGAAACAGAGATCAAAGGTTTGGAAAGACAGTTGATGCAGTCAATTGAGACTTGCATTGCAAAGAAAAAGAAAATAATTCTTTGTCAGATGGAGATGGAGCGAATGCAAGGGTCGGAAGAGGTTTACTTACTACATCAATTGTGTGATGCTTTCTGGTTTTCTTCAATTCGTTTATTTATTATTAGATGTCCAGTTTTCACTCTATCACTCTATTTTGTTTATCATTCTGATGTTTCTGTATGAAATTTCTGTTTTGTCCCAATATTTTAAAAGACATGTTTCATAAAAAAAAGAGAAAGAAAAAGAAAAGGAAATAGTGATGTGCAAATGTATCATGTTTTTAGTGAGAGGCATTGAACTTCAGCACGGTATTCTACAGCGGTAACAATATTTGAGAATATTATCTTCTGGTGGTTCGCTGCTTGTTTCTTGTTGCAGAAGTTAAGGGCTACATCCTTCTTAAAGCGGATAGTTGGAACAGTGGTACGATCTGTGCAGGAGGACCAAAGGGAACAAGGTCAAGGCTTTTTTCAATTTAATACTCATAATATGATACTGTGAATTCCTCTCTAAAGTGCGTCAAACAAATATAACATAATTTTGTGAATCTCGCTTAATTTGTGTATGTATCNCTGCCAATATTTTAAAAGACATGTTTCATAAAAAAAAGAAAAAGAAAAAGAAAAAAGAGAGATTGCATTGAGGTTGACATGTGTGACATTTTGAAAATAGGCTGTCACTGTAGCCTTTGTTTCTTTACTGTGTTCATGAAGTACATACTTTCACTCAAAAAGAACACAAGTGCATGCTTGTTGTATTACTAAATGATAGCGAAAAGGAAATAGTGATGTGCAAATGTATCATGTTTTTAGTGAGAGGCATTGAACTTCAGCACGGTATTCTACAGCGGTAACAATATTTGAGAATATTATCTTCTGGTGGTTCGCTGCTTGTTTCTTGTTGCAGAAGTTAAGGGCTACATCCTTCTTAAAGCGGATAGTTGGAACAGTGGTACGATCTGTGCAGGAGGACCAAAGGGAACAAGGTCAAGGCTTTTTTCAATTTAATACTCATAATATGATACTGTGAATTCCTCTCTAAAGTGCGTCAAACAAATATAACATAATTTTGTGAATCTCGCTTAATTTGTGTATGTATCAAATCAACAGACAACCCCATGTTTTATATAAACCCAATCCATTCCATAAAGTCCGTTGGCTAAATAAAATACCCCATAAAAGAGTCTGAAGCAACTCAAGCCAGCCCGCTAGCAAAGCTCTCTGATAAATACGATAAGGACAATTTGTCCAAGCAATCACCTGTCGACTCGTATTAACTAGGAGAAGATGATATTTTTTTAGAAGGTTGGGAAGCTTCTTGATATAATACAAACGTCAAATGCTGCAGTCTCTCTCTCTCTCTCTCTCACACACACACACACCCCCTCCCCCCTATACCTCTGCAACTTCCTGTCTCTCTCTTCCCATCTCTCCCCCTCTGTAAATCCTTCATAACAAATATGCTTCATCCCTCCACAAAGGAATCTTTTTGGGCAGTTTCCTAACATATTGGCCGTAGTGTTTGTGTATCATCTGCATACCATGCGGCGCGGCTTCTCTGTTGCTGCTTCTTTTCACTTTTATGGATTGTCGTGACTCTGCTAACGTCGGAGTTTGCAAACTACAAGCAACGTTGAGTACTTTCCCCAAAACAAACTGACATAAAGTTGCTCCCAACGTGTCCAGATTTGTTCCAAACATGTCCCGGAAGTATCTAAATTTCAGGAAAAAAAAATAAAAATTCAATCACATATTTTTGCATTTCTGACACGTGTACGAATGTGAGATGTGTTGGACACTGGTACGTAAGGAAAAATAACTTGTCAGTGCTTCATTGATAGAGTTTACTTATATTATAAATTGTGCACATCTTTTTTTTTTTTTAAAATAACAAGATTAGAATTGCATTGTATTCTATTGGTTTTCACCTACATGGAAATTGTGATTGAGATGGTTTTATCTTCTCTTTTCTTGTTCTAATCTTAACGTTGTTCTAGGATTTGAATTTTTTTAGTATTGCTTCATTATATCATCAAACTCTAAGTCTGCCTTCTCATTGGATGGCCATCGGGAAACTAGCTGTTATCGTTTGGTGTTTATTACGGAAATAATTTGACTTCTGCTCAGTGGATGGTAAAAACAATTATCATCACTTACCCGTACCTACGTAGGAAATTAATCCAATATGCAGTTAGCATTGGGTTGATTCCAGCCACTACACTACTGGTATAGTAGCACCCTGCTTGCCTTGATAAAATGCATAGCACCCCGGAACCCTCCAAAATGATTATGGTGGGATTAGCTTTGCTCGCTTCCTAGTCAAATATGGCTTATCAGTCTAGTATTACAGGTAAAATACTTAAAAAAAAAAAAGAAACTTTTTGCAAATTGCTTGAATCTCGTAACATAATCAATGCTGCTATTCCCCTAAATCAAGACAAAAGGGACTCCATGGCTCAAGCATGGTTTAAAGTTTCGTTTTGATCTGTAAAAAACTAGNAAAAAAAAAAAGAAACTTTTTGCAAATTGCTTGAATCTCGTAACATAATCAATGCGGCTATTCCCCTAAATCAAGACAAAAGGGACTCCATGGCTCAAGCATGGTTTAAAGTTTCGTTTTGATCTGTAAAAAACTAGAAACGTTTCGGAAAGACAATTGAAACTCTAAATTTATAGAAACGAATAAAAATATTTAGAATCATGAGAAAATAAAATTTAGACACTAGAAAGTCACATGTTACCGATCAAACAATCATTGACCCTTGCATATTTTAATAAGAATCAATATATTTTACATTTGAAAAATAATTTTAAATTAATACATATTCCACCTGATGTTGCCCATCAAACTGGATAGGCATTTTGCTATTAAATGAATGCGATAGATTATGAAATCATATGTCAAAAAATTCTTTAAAAATAGGGCTTCTAAAAGTATAGTTAACTTGTTGACCTATGTTGATTTTAAATAATAACAAAAAATAATTAAATTTATATAATTGATAAATTTGGTGCAAATTAAATAAAACAAGATTAGTGAATACTTCATTTTTTATATTTAGGTCAATTCATATTTTGTGCTTTTAAAGTATATACAGGTCAAAAGTGGCACATCTTGAACAGTTGAAGGCTGATGAAATTGGCTTGTTTTTTAGCAGTCTGAGGTTATGTTGGGTCACATCTACCAGGCAGGCACATGCAATGACGTTCCTAGCTGCCACATCATCACCACACTTTTCTAACACTGGACTTAGTTTCCATAACTATTGATAGTTTCGAGGGTTTCGTTTTCATTTCCTTCGAAATTAATCGAAACGTTTTTGTAGCATAGGAAACTCTAACGTTTTAAAAGTAAGCCAGTGTTCCGTTTCAATTTGGTTAAAAAACGAAACATTTCGTGCAAAAAGAAATGAAATTTCGAACCATGGGCTCAAGGGACATTTTAGCCAAAAGGGACCTGGCTTGATCAGAAAAGAAAAGTCAAGGTTAATTATTTTCTAATAAAGTTTGGAGTTCAAAATAAGGATTAATGAACTCTTTTCTACTTGTAGGCACACATGTTTTTCCCTGGTTTCCACATATCCTTTCTTTTATCGATTTATATTTTACATTGTATTTTTATTGATTGCTGGACATAATCTAAGTTGTTTAAATTATTGATTTGGAACTTAAGATTAGAAGTTGTCACCCGCAACACTTGAATGTAAGTGTAATTGTCTTGCTGTTATGTTGACAAGGTTTTGTAGTTCTGAGTCTTCTGACCATATAATGGTTCCCACCTACTGGTTATTATTGTCATTATTGCTGTTTCCAAAGCAATTTTGTTTAACTTGAACTTTCTATATCTTGAAATAAAATTTACATGCCTTTTGTTTTCCCTGATGTTTGCTTTAAGTTCTTATTTCATGATGTAGTTATTCAAATTTTGGTGTGAGCACTTCATTTTCCATGTTTAATGTCTTTTCTCTTGATCTTGCTTCTTTATCTCTTTCTGTAGATATTAAAAGCATGGAAGCAGAGGTACAAGCTCTGGAAGAACTCTCAAAGCAGCTTTTCTTGGAGATCTACGAGCTTCGACAAGCTAAGGTTTATTTTGGAAGTTCTGGATCTATTTTTGTTTTTGCATTTAGTCTTGGTTGATCTTTTTATTTTAAGGCCTACATCCTGAGTTAATTTTGTTTGTGCAATTAGTTCTGGTTTGCATATTTTTTATCTCATGTTAATTTATTGTATAGTGGTTGATTTTTTTGTTGGACAAATACAAGTCCAAAGATACTGAATAAAATAATAGAAATCCAAAGAGTCTATATTTTCTTTTATCTGAGTTGTGTTTTATATCTTCCCTTTTTTCTGCACTTTCCAAAATTGATCTGTTTACTTACACTGTAGTGTCAAGCCAATTTATTTCTGTTGGCCGTCCGTTGTTTTTTCACTGTTTTCATACTTGGTTGCTTAATTTCTTGTTTTAGAATCCATGTTTTTTGTGCTTCCTTTTTTCTTTTCTTTTCCTTTATTTTTTTTTGGCTGAAACTAGTTTTCTATTTGGTACACTATTTCCAGGAAGCTGCTGCTTATTCTCGGACGTGGAAGGGTCACATGCAGAATCTACTGGGCTATGCATGTTCAGTCTATTGTGTATATAAAATGTTTAAGGTTTGGACCTGTTATTTGCCTCTCATGTTTTAATAAATCAAGGACGACTTCTTTTTCTTTTCTTATGTGTGTATACTATTGAGTCTTGACTCTGAGTTATTGTACTGTACTAGTCTTAAAATACTTCGGAATAGTGGTCATAAGCATTTTTTTTATACTTTTTGTCATTTAGAATTGTTAACACTGCTCAATTTAACATGAAAAGGATTGTGGGGAACTTGAATTTGGTGTTGAATTGTGACCATCCCATGTCTAATTGCTCTCTGTCACATTATGCTGAATGCTATTACCAGTTAAGATAGTTTATTACCTCTTCGAGATGCAGATTTTATTTTTGATTCGAGCAAGTGTTTCCTTTTAAAGCACTTTGATGTTTCTTTCTTTATTGTCTTAGTTTGATTCTTGATAAATATAAAATGAGATACCTAATTGCTTCAATTGACTTTTGCAGTCTTTGCAAAGTGTTGTCTTCAAGGAGGTACTGATTTATTCTTCCTTAATACCTTCTATTAAACTGCTCATTTTTCTAATACCTGATTTCCACCTTGATTTGTTGTTTCATCTGGGTTTACAAATGTCCTTACAACATTTAAGGGTATTATGTCAAGTTAATATGTTTTTATTTGGCAGTCAGGTTCTGTTGATCCTGTAACCAGGACAATCAGCATATTCTTACAGTTCTTTGACATAGGCATCAATGCAACATTATTATCACAGGTTAGTTATTGCCCCTAAGTGATTAATCATTGCCTTGTCTTTTGAGCCCCATGATTGCCGCCTACAAGGCTATTACATACTACCATGCTACTGCTGTATGGATTCACAAATGTTGGAGAACACCTATAGTTAGCAACGCCATGCTTTTAATCATTAAATCCAGGATTATTATGATTATTATGACNGCTGTATGGATTCACAATTGTTGGAGAACACCTATAGTTCGCAATGCCATGCTTTTAATCATTAAATCCAGGATTATTATGATTATTATGACTCAGGTCTAATATTTAGGAATTGTCTTGGAGTTGAAAGAGAGTGGTAGCCCACAGACGAATTTTTTTTTTTTTTTTTTGGGGGGAAAAAGCTATGGAANACTGTATGGATTCACAAATGTTGGAGAACACCTATAGTTAGCAACGCCATGCTTTTAATCATTAAATCCAGGATTATTATGATTATTATGACCCAGGTCTAATATTTAGGAATTGTCTTGGAGTTGCAAGAGAGTGGTAGCCCACAGACGAATTTTTTTTTTTTTTTTGGGTGGAAAAAGCTATGGAAGCTATATATAGGGACTTGAAATCAATCATTGGATGCTCAAAAAATAATATAGTCATAGGTTAACAATGTGTAAGAGAATGGTTATTTATACAAAAATGCAAAGGATCCCGGGGTGCAGTAGTTGAATGGTAAAACCGTATAACCGTCTTAAAGCCCTCTGTTGCTTGCATTGCCATATGCAGTTGGGTTTTTTTTTTTAATTTTCTAACTTGTTTTGTGTGTATTGTTGTTTGCTTCTGTGCATTCTGTCACATGGGCTGACCCTACTTTTTTCTTGCCTCTTTTTCCCCTGTTGTACAGTATATATCCCTCTTATTCATTGGAATGTTGATTGTTATATCTGTTCGAGGATTCTTGAGTAACCTAATGAAGGTAATTTTGCTTTTCACTAGTACTTCTTGTTAAATTGTGTTGCACCTGCATTTTGTACAATACCCCACCATTTTGCTCTTTTTGACTGATTCCTGAAGAAAGTGTAATGTCGCCTCCTCTAAATGGCACCATACAAGTACTTCTGTAGGCGTTTTAGCAATCTTTGGATTACAGTGACACAAAAATTAACGATATGTAAAATATGAGAGTTTAGGAATTAAGTGGGAGCATTGTGATAAATGGTAGTACCCAGGCGTGCACAATTGAAGGTCTGATAACCTTGATTATAAAGCTCAAATTGTTTTATGGTACTACCAGTGAAGTGTAGGGACCACTTGGGACAAAATTTGATTGATTAGGTTAGATACTTAGTTTTAGTGCTCCATATTNCGTTTTAGCAATCTTTGGATTACAGTGACACAAAAATTAACGATATGTAAAATATAAGAGTTTAGTAATTAAGTGGGAGCATTGTGATAAATGGTAGTACCCAGGCGTGCACAATTGAAGGTCTGATAACCTTGATTATAAAGCTCAAATTGTTTTATGGTACTACCAGTGAAGTGTAGGGACCACTTGGGACAAAATTTGATTGATTAGGTTAGATACTTAGTTTTAGTGCTCCATATTATGCTATTTTGATATTAGTTTTTCTTAAAAATTTGTGCTTAGGCTATTTTGATATTAGTTTTTCTTAAATTTTTTGGCTTAGGAGTAAAGGTTGTAACTTTCTGGTTTGAAAATTTTTGCTGTTTTGAACCTTTGTTTGATTGGGTGTAAATTAGCATACTTAATTCTTTATGGATTTTTTAACTATTTCTAACCTACAGTGCATTTGAATTCCTATGTTTTTGTTGAACCTGTTTAAACTTGTCAATGAATTAGCAGCTTCATCCTTGTGCTGCGTTGTTTCTATTAGTTGATACATAAGAAAGCACACTATTCTTAATGGTTTTAATATCTTGCTGTCTAACCTGCAGCGTTTGGCTGTGTGCAGTTCTTCTTTGCAGTTTCTAGAGTTGGGAGTGGTTCTTCAAGCAATGTTGTGCTTTTTCTATCTGAAATTATGGGAATGTATTTCGTATCGTCCATTCTTTTGATTAGAAAAAGCCTGGCAACTGAATACAGGTATCGACATGATTGATGCAAGATAAAATTAATTTACGAGGTTTGGTATCAATAGTTATTTTCATGTATTTCTCTTAAGATTTTTTTAGGATGGCACTGTTAGTCGGTATTGCTTTTCACTTTTTTTTGATGACATGAAAATATTTGCCTACAACTTGCTGAGAAATATGCACTAAGAGGAAAACANGAGATTTTTTTAGGATGGCACTGTTAGTCGGTATTGCTTTTCACTTTTTATTAATGACATGAAAATATTTGCCTACAACTTGCTGAGAAATATGCACTAAGAGGAAAACAATAAGTGTTCTATTCTACTCTGACTCTTGCTAAATAACTGATAAAGAACCCCTTTGGAGGAGGCTACTTGCTCTAACATTATATACAGGGAAGGAGGCATTGAGATTCAAGTATAGGATCTTCGTGCTGTGTTACCAAGTCAACAACCAACTACTCCTTAGGCTTAAGTTGTTATGGAGGGAAACACATGCTCCTAGCTATCTAAGCAAAAAAACATTGATGTGACATTGTATTTGACAACTAGCTCCCAGAAAAGACCCCATATTCTGTGGAAATAATAACATCTGTAAGCTTGTTGTGATTCAGTGGACTCTAGTTTGCTGAAGATATTGTAATCAGTGGCAGGTCATAAATAATTCCAAAAACCTTTTAATTTTTTGCTTGTTACCATAATTTGTTTTTAGCACTTACTAGGAGGTTATGTAATGTCCAAAATCGACAGAAGCATCTTAAATTTTACTTAAGAGTAATGGAATGGTTTAGTCATGTATTAATCAACAAATTGTGCTTCCCCACTCGAATGCATAATTCTAGTATAGGTGACACCATTAGAGAAGGCTTTGTCGGCAACATAGTTCCGGTGGTAGTTCACAAATCCAAAAGAAAAAATGAAATTAGAATGGATTACTCCTCCTTTATGAGATATGCTTCTGCAATTAGTGCTATTGAACTGTAGATGTAAGCATGAGAAATGTGATACTTATATTTCAAAAAGCACTGCAATTTGCTGCATTGGTTGCACTTAGACCTGGTAGCCCTTTCAGCTTTTGTTTTCTACTAAATCAGCTTTTCAAGTAAGGTAACTTGGTTTGGGCTGGTATCCCTATGCAGGACAATTATAACAGATGTGTTGGGCGGAGACATTCAGTTTGACTTTTATCACCGGTGGTTCGATGCAATATTTGTTGCTAGTGCTTTTCTTTCTCTACTTTTGCTTTCTGCACAGTATACATCTCGCCAAGCTGAAAAACACCCTATTGATTAATATGTTCACATGTAAGTTCTTAGCAGTTGATTTATTGGATTAGTAGTTATAATTTCCTAAATGAATCTGATTGCATTGATGCTTCAAACTTCATAATTGAGATGGCAACAGAAAATGCATTGTTGACATTGAGATACTTCCATGTTATCATCACCTTTTGAGTGGCAGTTGTTATATTTTCTGTTTGATAATTCAATTGGAGTCAATATTGTGTGAAATCTGGGTTATCTTTTTCTGCTTGTTCCATTTGAGGTGATATGCTATTTGAATCTAACAAGATGAAGATTAAGTGGCAGTAAATTTGTTTCTGTTTATTGAAGTCCACTTGAGGTCTTATTTTTGTATATCTGCTTGATGATGGGGTTGTTTCTGATTTGTGGAATGTGGAATGTGGAATTGATTAGACAACAGCTAGCGTGGGTTTACTAAAGCTAAGTTCCAATTTTCCATGGAATTTCAGTTGTAAAAAATGTTTTGAATGTGATTTTGAGTAACCTCATACTCTTCCAAGTGGCCATTAATNTGATTAGACAACAGCTAGCGTGGGTTTACTAAAGCTAAGTTCCAATTTTCCATGGAATTTCAATTGTCAAAAATGTTTTGAATGTGATTTTGAGTAACCTCATACTCTTCCAAGTGGCCATTAATGGTATGGGAGCTACCACCATGGGAGATGCTTTTGGAATGAATTTTAGTTATACATCATGGTAGTCATCACCTGAGTAGTGANATGGTATGGGAGCTACCACCATGGGAGATGCTTTTGGAATGAATTTTAGTTATACATCATGGTAGTCATCACCTGAGTAGTGAGCAATCACTTTGTCAGAAACTAACATTTGGAGCAAAACTAATTGTACGTTGGTTTGGCATATGTGGTACTAAAAGCATGCAGGATTTGTGTGTGTTGCTGTATCCGTGAGTTGATGGCTTCCTTTTTCCTAAAGCTATGCTCAATTCTGTCTTTTTACCTTAAAAGAACATCAAAATGCCACACTTCATAGTTTACTTAAAATTGGAAAAAATGTAAGTTTAATGAAGAGAGAGATTGTTCCCTAGTATTCTCCCAGCAGTTATTGGATTATACTGGGGTAGTAACCTCATCGACCGACTTTAAGTTGTCATGTTGACTATTATATGCTCTATATGAGAGTGCTTATTTTGGAATATATTTCTGGCACAAGAAACTATATTTGTGCAGTATTAGTTATTAATTCAATGCGAAGAAAGGTATGAGATTTGGGTCCACATCCTGCTATCAATTTCATTCACACTAAATGACAACTTAATCAAATATAGATATGCATTTTTGTTTTTGACACTCACGGAAAGCATGTCAGGGACATTCAGTCCAATAGGAGATCTGAAGAAACTATGATTTTGTGAAGATATGGTGTAAGAATTCTATATTTACGTCGATTCTATATGGATTCCGATAATAATCAAGTTTTTCTGATGCCCAAAAAAAGACACTGATAATAAACATAATCAAATTGTTGCATGTTCAATCTCAGTGTTTGAGGAGTGAGATTGAATTCGGACGTAGAATCAACCATATAAATTCTTGAGTGAATACGCATTGCCAGTTTGTTGACCTCAGAATATGGCACTTTTTAGAATCTCCAATTCTCATGAAAACCATACTGATAACCATTTGAACCCAAGTCCATTTTTAAGCTTTCCTGTTGTATTTCATGGCTGCTCTTATTCTGATCCAATGTATATTGATGCAATAGTACTAATGTTAAGAACCTGCTGATTCAATTTTCTGCTTAGTATCAGGAATAATAGTAAAATTGCAGCTGATTGCCGGACTATTGTGTGCAAATACTTTTAACGTGTGGAATGAAGAATTGAATTGGTGCCTCTTGTGCAGCAATGCTTGAATCAAATTTGCAAAGAACCAACACGCTTCATGGCAAGAACCATATTGAAGATCAGAGGGGTGAAATTTTGTGCGTTCAGCAATTGGTTTGTCATATGAGGGTTGCATCTATATCCAACTGATTTGGGATTATGCTAAACTTTGTAACTTGATTTCATTAATTTTAATTCATTCCAAATGTGTAAAATCGGTTGAAAACAATGAATTTTTTTTTTTTCCTAAATGGGTGCTGGAGTTGATGATTGGTTAATGATGACAATAGTGCTTGTGATGGTCGAAGTGATGCAGGTAGTGATGGAAATGGGAGTTGTTGCACCGATTTTGGATGGAAGTATGACTGGAAGTGGTCAGTGTAGAGCTGATAGGCAATTGGANTGGAAATGGGAGTTGTTGCACCGATTTTGGATGGAAGTATGACTGGAAGTGGTCAGTGTAGAGCTGATAGGCAATTGGAGGAGGTGTTGGTTTTGTTGACTTAAGCCCAAAAATTGAAGTGGTGATGAGCGGGTATGGATGTGGTGGCGACTTATTTTTTGATTAGTGCAGATGGGTACAAGCCTTAGGTTTCAGTCGTGGTGCTTCTGGTTCATAAGGTTTATGAAATGGTTTCATCAAGTTCAGAAAAGGATACTATTTTTTTTTTGGTTCTTGTACGAGAAAGTAAAGTCTAAGATGTTAGTTGCGTCATATATTCAATGTGTTGGTGGTAATGTTTTTAATTTAATTATATAGAGATAGAGATGCATGCTTCTGTCAAAGATGCACTTTGCCTTTACCCCGCCTTTATGAGTAATGAAATTCAACGATTTGGCCGAGAATTAATGTCCTTTAACTTAAAGCATCTCCATCAAGCAGTGCTCTCTATTTTAGAGAGATTTTTTTTTTTTTTTTTTTTTAAATATGGAGCATCTTTAGTAAAAAGTAATAATAGAGAATAAATTTTTATGCACCACTCCAATAAGACTATTTTTATCATTTAATGTTTTGTCCTTTTTGGCAATTAATTTAATTTTTTTTTCTATTTTTTTATATGTGATAAGTTTATTATAAATATCCTAGATGAAAAAATAAATATATCATGATTTTTGTTCCAAAAAAAATAGAGTGGAGAGGGAGTTTAAGCCCTCTAAAGGTAGAGAATTAAAACGAATTTTTTATTTTAGAGAGTCTAAATAAAAAGTCTTTTGGAGAATAAATTATAAGTGTTGGTTCTCTATAATAGAGAATTGAGTAAGAATGCAAAACCTATTAAAGATATTCTAAGGCAGATAGAGTGATGTTGTACATAACTACGGTGGTAATGGGTGTTGGAAGAGACTATAGAGAAAAAAATATATATATTTTTTGAGGAAGAATTAAGAAGAAACAGGATTTTTTCCCCTTCAAATGCACCTTAATTTCTTTAAATAATTTTTAAAACATTATGCAAATGGACTAGCTAAAGGCAAAGATCATATTTAACACATAGATTTGACCCAATTAAAGTATTAAGAATCAAAATGACATTAGATGTATATATTGAAGATTGATGGTGTAATTATAATAATAATAATAAAAAAGTAATTGCGAGATAAAACATAAGCTCATCTTTCACATAAAAACCACAGCACGCGTAATCGCTATTGACAGATTGGCTTGTTTCCTCCGCAGCTTTGCTTACAAACCGCCCCGATATTTAGGGTAAATTGTACCAATGGTTCACGAGTTTGTCAATTGTTACACTTTCGTTTTTGAAATTCTAATTTTATCAATTTCGTCCTCCTTGTTTCCACGTTGCCACTTGTTGCACATGAGACTTTTGAGGGTATTACTAAAAAATAAAAGTAAGTGTCCGTGCGTTGTTGAGCTGATAATTGAATTGAGTTATTTGGGCTTGCCTCGGTTTGTTTTGAATAATTTTTTGATTTTGTTTAAAAAAAGAGTTCGACAAACAAAATTCAAAATTAAGAAACTTATATGTAAACACCCGAGTTTAGTTCATTTTGATTTTTACTAATTTTATAAACTTGTCGGCCTTAAACAATTTTTGAAATTTATTTAAAAAAGCCAAATATGACTATTTGTACAAAAAAAAAAAAATTGTAGGAAAGAATCCAATATAATAAATATTATATTATGTGGAAACGGCAAGAAAAATAGAAGTTAATAAGCAGAAGAAAAAGAAGACGTCTGTATCTATTAACAGTGGCCTTCGTCCCCAAATCCTCGCCAGAGATAAAATAGAGTATAAGATTCTCAGGAGGAGAAGCCTCACCTCACCTCACTGCCAGATTTTCCTCAGATCCTTCGTATTTCACACTTGCCACCATCATAAATTTATAGCAATTACCGTTTGCTGCCTAATCTATTAATTGTGGAGAGAGAGAGAGAGAGAGGGAGAGATGCATTTGGGGTTAAATCTCTTGCGTGGCTTGAATTAATCGCTGAGATATTTATGCGTATTGGAAATCCCAATGAGTTGATGTTTGATCCATCGTTTCGGTGTGGCCGATGGCTAAGCGCAAGGAACGAACCCTGAGCGAGCTATACAATGTGACTCAGATTATGACAGAACCGGAGGCACGTAATTATGTTGCCCTGTTTGATTATCATCAATTAGTGCGTGGTTTAATCGACCCTTTGTTTGAATTTTTTGTTATATGCTGATTTCATCTTTTTTTTTTTTTTTGGGGTTCGAATTTTGTTTGGGAATCAGTATTCGATTGTTATCAATATGCAAAAGATTTCAATATTTGATTTGTTTTTGTGGGCAATTTGATAGTTCAATTGCTTTCTGGAAGCTAGGGTTTTCGTGTATTAAGATTTTGCTTGTTGTCTCTCCCCTTCCCAATCCCATGCGTAAATGCAAATATATAATTAGTGGACTAGTACTTAGATATCTCTTTAATGGATTGTGCTGTATTTCATGATTCTAGCGCTGCTTTAGCTGACCTGATTTTTCAAATACGATACACTTGATTTTGTTTCTTGGTTGACTTAAAACGTTTTTTCAATGCTTTTGAACGCACTAATTGATGTTGTTTTGGTATGCTTTTTAGATCACCCCAGTCTTGGAAGGGAAATGTCAGATGCAAGGACCCGTTGATGAAAGAGAGTATGATGTCCAGACGAATATGGTGAGATAACAGGGTAATTACGTGCTATTGTGCTTCTACTCTATGGTTTTTCAATTGTTGTTTTGTTTCTTTTGTATTTTTGGAGAGAGAGTGGGTTTGGGGGTGGGCCGGTGGTTACAGGATTGTTAATTGTGTGTAACAAAGGTTCCATGGATGGATTCCTTGTTTCATAATTACTTTCAAATGGCAAGTAGGTTGTCCAGCTCCATGATATCATAGTTATACTTTTGCTGATATGATAATGAAATCATTATCTAAAACTCATTTATGTGGCTGGCTGGAATATTAATATTGAAAATAATTTTTGGAATCTATATTCTAGGTTGTGACTATTGTGGATTTCTATTTTGACGGCAGTTCAGACGGTAGATACATTGGTGCTGGTAAACCTGTCATATTCTGTTTCCTGCAGTTGACTTTTTGTCTTTGATCTTGTGGTTCAGTATCTTTCGCATGTATGTTCTTTCTCACCTGTAAAAAACCTGGGCCATACAAGTGTTTGTACTTCTGGACATTGAAAAATCTACTAGACTTTTAGATATAGTTGTAATTTATTTTTTCACACTCAAGTTAAGTGCAATTTTTTAGATTCCGAGGTGATTGGTGTAGATTGTTTACACTTGACAAGTTATCAAATGCCATTACACTTTGTTATTGTGAGGACAATCTACCTCATTGAAGCTGTTGTTAGAATTTTAGTGTCTGCTTCTTAACTTGGTTTCTCTCCTTAACATGTTTAAAGTTGCAACGTTGGAGTTTTTTATTGGCTGGTCGCAAAGGGATATGTACTTGATGTATTGCCTCAGTCATGATGGAATAGTTTATGTGGGAATAAATCTTTATGTGNGTTGGAGTTTTTTATTGGCTGGTCGCAAAGGGATATGTACTTGATGTATTGCCTCAGTCATGATGGAATAGTTTATGTGGGAATAAATCTTTATGTGGAGATTACATCCTTAAAAGATATTGGTTTTTGTATTTTTTTGATCCCTGTTTTTGGGTACCTTTGTTATATTTGAAAATTTTGAATAAGGGTGATATTATTTTCGCTGCATATAACTTGCCATTTATTTTCATTTTACTTTGCTCTTAGCAAGAGATAATGATATTCATTTATTTTCATTTTATTTTACATGTGCCTTACCTAAGTATATTTATTGTGTATTTGCTTCACATTTGTAATAATTAACCTATTAAGGACAAAAGGTTTATAATACCTCATTGCATAATATGTTGTAAGAATTTATGATGCATAAATCGATGAACAATAGAAATCTTTATGCTAGATTCTTATGTCACCCCAATCTAATTTAGTCGAGCATAAGCAGAAGCACTTATTTACTCCCTTTTTTGACTGAATATAGTTCTTTATTTCTTGCTAGCAAATATTTCTTAACATTTATTTATTATTTTTCACCTTAAGCAAAGCACAGCTACAATGTTCTGGATATTGGAGTTGTATCCAAACTTCAAATGCAACCTTGTGACAAAGTAAATAAACTGGATCCAGGCTGGAAATGGAGTGTTGGAGCATTAGGAACTAGGAAATGATGATACCACATTGATTTCATAGCTGTAGAAAAGCTTTTGCTCGGTGATTCATAAGCTTAATTGGAACATATAGGTCCATGTCAAATACTTATGATCCCTGCTTTACTTTAGTGAATCATAAGCTTCATGTTAGTTTACAGGTCAGTGCTGTTACATTGGTTGGTCATCTTATGTAGTTTTTCAGGTATAGTCGCATAGGTCCTTATTGAATAACATGTTCTAGTTTCACTGTGCATCTCATATATATGTTAACATTGCAGTGTTCGTGTGGATGTGTTGGCTGATAGTAATGGAGTTAGTTGGCTTTCTGAAATTGAAACAAAATTTCTTCCGAGAGGTTTATTACTTCACTCGGTTTTTTGTTTTTCATCACTTCTTTTTGGGGTTTGTACTAGTGCAGTAGTGAGCCTAGAATATCTATGTGAAATGATTAAGGATCTGGCTTGGCAAGCAAAACAGGGTAGAATAAAGAAATATGGATCATATCAAGAAGAAAGTTTTCACCAAAAGCAATAATGTGCGTTCTTTGCCGCCATCATCCCTTTGGGCTAGCATCGCCCCAAGTGAATGGTCCATGGCAGTCGTGTATAATAAAAAAGGCCAACCCTGGGTGGTGGGTGGGTTTAGGCTAGGACGGGTGGTTGTGTTAGGTATTGCTTGATGCTCTGGAACGCATTGTCACAAGCTTGATCCCATACTTTTTTGATCCATTTATCTAGCAAGTTCATGTGTGAGTAAGGTGGTAGACTGTTATTAGTATCTGGATTAGTTGCTAACTTGCTATATATTTGCTCTAAGCTTTACACAAAAACTTTGGATTCTAATGTCTTCGTCCTTTGCATCTATCCTCATTGGTTTACCACTGGACGTCGTCATGTGTTCAATAAACTCACATGTTCAGTATAAAACTAGGGGCTTAATGCTCCCAATGTAAGATCAATATTATTGGAAATATGATTTTCTCTACTTGATTGTTTTTATTGTGACCACATGTGCTTCATGGATTTGACTTAATAAAGTCAACCACACAATTTTTACTTTCAGAAAAGCTCATTATGTTATTTCTGCTGCCATCTTATGGTACTAACGATAACTCGTGTCTAAAGACTATGTAATACCAAAAATCAAATATTGTTTCTGCAATATTTCTATTTTAAATAACAATTTGTTTTTTTTAATTACTCAATTTAAAATTAAAATGAAGAGAGACAAAAGAGAGGTAGGTGTAGATTGATGAGTTTTTTGGCATTTGAAAGTTTTGATTGAGTTGTTTGATATTGGTGGCCATACAACGGAGATGTTTTTAAGCAAAAACAAAAATTTTGGGATGAATTTTGTATTATTGGATTAAAATAGATAAAAATTGGATCAATCTTGATCTCTGATGTACTTTTATAAGGTGAGAATTCGGAATGATCATAAATTTTTTATAAGAAAAAGATTTTTGTAGTTATAACCATGTATGCAACTCATGTCAACTCAACAAAGCCTTGTCCCGATATTTTTGGGGTCTGCTACAAGAATTCTGTTTTGCAATTGTGTTCTTATAAGGCGCCATACTTTTTGAAAATTATAAATTATCATGTATTTCTTTACTATTTCATTTAAAGTTAATTTTGGTCTTCTTTTACTCCAATTATTGTCAATAGCACTCACTTCACTTTTTCTCNTGTATTTCTTTACTATTTCATTTAAAGTTAATTTTGGTCTTCTTTTACTCCAATTATTGTCAATAGCACTCACTTCACTTTTTCTCACTGTTTCCATTGTAGTCCATCTATAAATATGTCCAAATCACCTACGTCGATTTTCTATTAGTTTATCTTCTATATGTGCTACCTCAACTTTTTCATGAATATTCTCATCCTTAATTCTCTATCATTTTTAGTTTCATCACACATTTATCTTAACATTCTCATTTCTTTCATACTCAATTTTTGAATGTGTTAGTTATCAGTGTCCAACACTCCGTACCATAAAACATTGTGGGCCTTGTGACTGTTATATAAACTTCCCTTTTAAGGTGTATGTGTCTGTCACACAATACACCATATGCATGAATAATTTGGGTTTTTCAGGGAAACTTAGTATGGAGCTACTGCTTACTGGCACAATTAGATGGTCTCTAGTTGATGGCAGGACAGTCACTTGGCAAACATCTTGGATACTTTGTTCTATTTTTGCATTTGGATGGAGGGATTATGGTGTTCTTAATCTTTCGAAAGAGATGGATAGCAAAATTATATACAGGGCCTTAAGTGGTGGGGATATCTAAAGCAATGACAAAGACATATAGCACAAACTGAATTTCATGATTTCACCTGCCACAGTTTCAATATGGAAATAGTATTTCTGCGTGAAAATCTGAAGATGAATTACAATAGTTTAACAACCTTTTCAGTTATTGTTGTTGGTCTTTAGCTTAGAATGATCTTTAACGTGCATAATTTTTCTTTCCTTTCTATGGGATCAACATGTCACAATTTTGGGCTGATTTTACCTTGTTTTGATCGGATGGAAGGGGTAATAATTATTTTAACATATGTCAACACCTTTGCCTTTCTATTGTTGTTTTTCTTTCCTTAATTTGGCACTGTTTTTGTCAGGTGTCTTCTGGAGTAGATAAGGGATTTATCAGCCATTCCATAAGTCAAAAAGTTGAGTCTGGGACATGTAACGTGTGCTCCACTCCTTGCTCGTCTTGTTTGCATAACAACCGAGCTCTTATGGGGTCAAAGATTGATGAATCTTCTGATGAAACCTGTAGAGAAAATGCCTTTAGTTATTCTGTGAATGATGTTTTGCCCGCTGTTAAGAGCAAAAAATATGAAATTGATCAGCATGCTGCCAGTGAAACTAGCAACGTGGTAAGTGGGAATTCAAGTCAGGATTCTTTGTCTGAAAATGCAGAAAGTAAAGCAAGCTTGAGGACTATGTCTGGTGCATCTGAAGATATTGAGATGCTTCCAAAGTTGTCGTCTGCTGGGTCTGTCAGAGAGGATCAGCACACTGTAAGTTTGAAATGTGATTCAGATCAGAGAAGCCTTTCAAAAAAGGTTGACTCAAAAGGTTTAGAAGGACATGATGATAATATTTCGTGTGTAACTGGAGCTAAGGAAGCAAACATTTTGTTCAGTTATGGTGGAAATGTAGACAGAATAAATTTACCCTGTTGTTCTGCTTCCGCTAGTAGTTTAGTTACAGATGGATATGATAAAACAGTTCATTATCGAACTGCTTCAGGATGTTTAGATTTAAAATGTGATGTGGAGACTCCTTTAACAAAAGACCCCGATGATGATGCTGTCTTACAGAAGGTACAAAGCACATATTCCCATTCTCCTAATGACAAATTTCTTCCCTGTGACTCAAATTTGAGGGACTTTGAAGAGGCTTCATGCTTGCATCTTCAGGGGGAATTGCCAGGGTGCTCAAGGGAGCAGTTGAATACTTGTGCGACAAAAGATGTAGTATCTGATACTGTTTATGACCAGAAATGTTCGGTAAATTATTGTGATGATATTCAAAATATTAATGTTTGTCCAGTTGAAGGCAATTCTGAGGCTTCAGTCAAATTTCGTCAGATGTTAGACATTGAAACTGACAATGACTCTGTTGATCCGCCTGCTGAAGCATTGGCTTCTGCTGAACAGAATGAAGTTGAGAAAGGCAGGGAATCATCTCTCTTACCTCATATGAAGGAGACTTCTTTGCCATTCCCTCGTGTGGATGAGAGTGATGAATCAGATATTGTTGAGCATGATGTAAGTTTACAATTTTCTCTCCTCAATGATACCTTCGGTTGTTCATGTGGCTAGAATGACTAGTTGACTTGGAACTTTTCTTTTTATCTAAATTTAGAACATTTAGTTGTAGTATTATTGTATTGCAAGTCTATTCTTTCTTCAGTGATATTTGCATTCCCCAGCAAGTCTTTCTTTGTCTTCCTTCCTTCCTCTCTCTTTTCCCTTGGTTTGATTGTTCCATTGAAATGTTATGCAAATTGAGCACTAANGTGATATTTGCATTCCCCAGCAAGTCTTTCTTTGTCTTCCTTCCTTCCTCTCTCTCTTCCCTTGGTTTGATTGTTCCATTGAAATGTTATGCAAATTGAGCACTAAATATCTATCTCTGGAGAGTTATATTGTTTGTTTTCTCCTTTTCCATGAACTATCACTTGCTTAAANCAAACTGAATTTCATGATTTCACCTGCCACAGTTTCAATATGGAAATAGTATTTCTTTGTGAAAATCTGAAGATGAATTACAATAGTTTAACAACCTTCTCAGTTATTGTTGTTGGTCTTTAGCTTAGAATGATCTTTAACATGCATAATTTTTCTTTCCTTTCTATGGGATCAACATGTCACAATTTTGGGCTGATTTTACCTTGTTTTTATCGGATGGAAGGGGTAATAATTATTTTAACATATGTCAACACCTTTGCCTTTCTATTGTTGTTTTTCTTTCCTTAATTTGGCACTGTTTTTGTCAGGTGTCTTCTGGAGTAGATAAGGGATTTATCAGCCATTCCATAAGTCAAAAAGTTGAGTCTGGGACATGTAACGTGTGCTCCACTCCTTGCTCGTCTTGTTTGCATAACAACCGACCTCTTATGGGGTCAAAGATTGATGAATCTTCTGATGAAACCTGTAGAGAAAATGCCTTTAGTTATTCTGTGAATGATGTTTTGCCCGCTGTTAAGAGCAAAAAATATGAAATTGATCAGCATGCTGCCAGTGAAACTAGCAACGTGGTAAGTGGGAATTCAAGTCAGGATTCTTTGTCTGAAAATGCAGAAAGTAAAGCAAGCTTGAGGACTATGTCTGGTGCATCTGAAGATATTGAGATGCTTCCAAAGTTGTCGTCTGCTGGGTCTGTCAGAGAGGATCAGCACACTATAAGTTTGAAATGTGATTCAGATCAGAGAAGCCTTTCAAAAAAGGTTGACTCAAAAGGTTTAGAAGGACATGATGATAATATTTCGTGTGTAACTGGAGCTAAGGAAGCAAACATTTTGTTCAGTTATGGTGGAAATGTAGACAGAATAAATTTACCCTGTTGTTCTGCTTCCGCTAGTAGTTTAGTTACAGATGGATATGATAAAACAGTTCATTATCGAACTGCTTCAGGATGTTTAGATTTAAAATGTGATGTGGAGACTCCTTTAACAAAAGACCCCGATGATGATGCTGTCTTACAGAAGGTACAAAGCACATATTCCCATTTTCCTAATGACAAATTTCTTCCCTGTGACTCAAATTTGAGGGACTTTGAAGAGGCTTCATGCTTGCATCTTCAGGGGGAATTGCCAGGGTGCTCAAGGGAGCAGTTGAATACTTGTGCGACAAAAGATGTAGTATCTGATACTGTTTATGACCAGAAATGTTCGGTAAATTATTGTGATGATATTCAAAATATTAATGTTTGTCCAGTTGAAGGCAATTCTGAGGCTTCAGTCAAATTTCGTCAGATGTTAGACATTGAAACTGACAATGACTCTGTTGATCCGCCTGCTGAAGCATTGGCTTCTGCTGAACAGAATGAAGTTGAGAAAGGCAGGGAATCATCTCTCTTACCTCATATGAAGGAGACTTCTTTGCCATTCCCTCGTGTGGATGAGAGTGATGAATCAGATATTGTTGAGCATGATGTAAGTTTACAATTTTCTCTCCTCAATGATACCTTCGGTTGTTCGTGTGGCTAGAATGACTAGTTGACTTGGAACTTTTCTTTTTATCTAAATTTAGAACATTTAGTTGTAGTATTATTGTATTGCAAGTCTATTCTTTCTTCAGTGATATTTGCATTCCCCAGCAAGTCTTTCTTTGTCTTCCTTCCTTCCTCTCTCTCTTCCCTTGGTTTGATTGTTCCATTGAAATGTTATGCAAATTGAGCACTAAATATCTATCTCTGGAGAGTTATATTGTTTGTTTTCTCCTTTTCCATGAACTATCACTTGCTTACATTGGAAACAATTCTCCTTCTAAACGTTGGTATATCTTGCTTTGTTGTTGCTGCTGTCATGTATCTGCCTTTTGAAAAGTCTTGAAATCCTGGGTAGGATGTCTAATATATACTAAAAAAATCGTGCTTAGGTCTCTGGAATTGGTCAATTTTCCATGGGGAACATTTGGCTTCTATATTCTGATGTCTTGATCTATTTTTTGTTCATAGTTTACTTGCTTTTTGTGATCTAGCTTTTGAGTTGTTTTGCAATTTCCATGTATCCTGTTATAGTTTTGTTGTTGCGATTATTACTCTATAATGTGATTGCTTGATGAATTTTCTTTACTGTGTCGGAACAGGTAAAAGTTTGTGATATCTGTGGGGATGCTGGTCGGGAGGATTTGCTTGCTATATGTTGTAGGTGCAGTGATGGTGCAGAGCACACGTAAGCTTAAATAGTTTCCTTAACTGGCAGAATTTACAGGCTATCTATTCTATGCAATTCTAAATGTCTGCTTTAACATGATTCTTTATATATCTATTGCTATCAATCAGCTATTGCATGCGTGAAATGCTGGATAAAGCTCCAGAAGGTTATTGGCTGTGTGAAGAATGCAAGTTTGATGAGGAAACAAAGGACGATAATAAAAAGAAATATGGTTCAGTGGTTGGGGATGAAGAAAATGAATCGTATGGCCTAGCTGTCACTGATAGTACTTATGTCTCTTTGAAATCGGATGGAAATGGTTCAGATGTTGAGGTAAATAGAACTAACAGAGGCAGTTTGAGTGTGAAAGTATCTGGTAAAAGACATGCAGATGACATAGAAGTTTCTTCAGCTGCAAAAAAGCAGGCTCGTGAAGCAATTATTGGATCATCAAATATATCCAGTCCCAGCAGGCCAGCTGCACTTTCTCGTGATAGTTCATTCAAGAACCTAGATAAGGGGAAAGTGAAGACTGTACATGAATCTTTTTCTGTCACTCACTCTGTCACTTGCACTTCAGAAGCTGCTTGCTCTCCTAGTACAGGTCCAAGACTGCAGACACCTCGAAGTAATATTTTTATTTGCTACTTCTGTGATTAAGCTCTTTTTCATTAGGCAGAGGGTAGCTCTTCTGTGTTTAAGCTCTTTTTCATTAGACAGAGGGTAGCTTTACGTTGTTTATTAGGATGTTGGTTTTGTTTTCTGGGGTATCTTCATTTTAAGCGGTAACTTATACTTCTTTTGCAGGTGCTTTCTTAAAGTCTAATTCCTTCAGTTTCTCAAATGGTAAACCAAAAGTTAAGCCTGTAGATGATGTTGTTCCTCAGAAGCAGAAATCTGCTAGAGAACAAGCTTCTCTTGACGTGAAGGAAGGGACTGCCAGATTGATTGGAAAATCCATGTCATTTAGATCTGCGAATTCAGGCTGTTTAATTGAGCCAAAAGTAAAGATGCCATCGCCTAGATTTTCTCATGTTCAGGATCCAAAAGGATTGAAACAAGCAAAAGAAAGGAACTTATTTGAAAGGATGAATTCATTTAAATCAGAACGCCCATTGGTTAATTCACCAATGGCCACCTCTGTTGTCTCTGCATCGAAAGTTGATAAGAAACTAGCATCTCGTGGTGAAACTCTCTCTCTTTCATCCGCAAACAACCACCGTGAAAAGAAGGTTGTGCAATCTGACAGTAAATCAATTACATCATTAAAGGCAACTAGTCATGCTGTTCATCGGGATTCAGAAATTCCAGTTCCATTAGGTATGAGTGTTCCATCTTATGGTTGGCTTTTGTCATTTATATTTTTATTTCCCTATTTTTTCTGTGTTTAAATTTTTTTGCTATAATTTATCTTCTTTTGCTGTCCATATGAATCAGGTGAAGTTAGGAAGCAGTCTTCAGGCCTCCCCAGTGTAGTTGGAGCTCAATATGCCAAGAGGATTAGTGGCTTTGGGGAGCAAAAGCCTATCCGGGCTAGCCCAAAGGACGATTACTCATTGAGTTCTGGTNGCCAAGAGGATTAGTGGCTTTGGGGAGCAAAAGCCTATCCGGGCTAGCCCAAAGGATGATTACTCATTAAGTTCTGATATTGGTGAACGATCACATAGTAATGTCACTGAAAGTCTAACAGATGGGTTATCTCAGTTCCGGGAGTTGACTACCCTTGGTGAGCAAATGAAGGAGAGTTCTGGTAGTCGATCAAGGCAGATTACTGCTGGTGGTGGAAGAAATGTTTCCTGTCAGAAATGTAAAGAACTTGGCCATTCTGAACAACATTGCACAGTTGACAGTCCTGGGTCACTGACTCCTGATGCATCTTCTTTAAGAAATTCAAAAGAAGTGATGAATAAAGGTAATAAGTTGAAAGCTGCAATTGAGGCGGCTATGCTTAAAAAGCCTGGATTATACAGAAAGAAGAGAGTTCCCGATCAACCTGAGGAGTTGTCTGTGTTAAGTATGAATGGTGAAATAGCTTCTCAGGGTCCATTATCTGGTTCAAATAGTATCAGAAACATGATTTCTGACGAGGACATGCATGAGGGGCAAGCAGTAAAACGGGACTCCACCACTGACTCTTGTATGCCTAAAACTGTCAACAACATGGAGCAGTTCAGTGTGCTTCCTGCTGAAGTTGTTACTTCCAGAACAGAAGATGTTTGTCCCATTGTGCGTTTTGATGGAAAGTCTTCCAGTAGGGATCTGCATTGTTATACTTTGGCATCGATATCTCCTCTTCTGAAGCTTTCAGCAATTCCAGAGCATGAGTTTATTTGGCAGTATGATTCTTTCCCCTTTTCTGAGTAGCATTCATTTTTATAGCCAGAGAATTTGTACTTTCTTGTACTTTTTCCTTTTTGGCTTTCAATGGACTCTTCTGTGGAAGGTATTTTTGCACCTTGAAAATTGGATTTTGCATACTCATGTTTTTTGCTTGCAGAGGGGCTTTTGAAATTCATAGAAGTGGACAAGTCTCAGACTTATTAAATGGAATGCAAGCACATCTATCAATTTTTGCATCCCATAAAGTTCTAGAGGCGGCAAACAAATTTTCTTGCAAACTTACTCTCAATGAAGTACCTCGCATGAGTACATGGCCAATACAGTTCCAGGAAAGTGATGTCAAAGAAGATAACATTGCACTCTATTTCTTTGCTAAAGACCTAGAGAGGTAATCTCCCTTTCCCTCTTCCCCCTTCTTTGTCTCTCCCTCTCTATCGAAATTGTGCCTTTTAGATTCAAATATATATTTTTTCCTTTTGCCCTATATGCAAACCTGTTGTTTCTTATGTTACAGCTACGAGAAGAGCTACAAGATTTTATTGGATAGTATGATGAGCAGTGATCTAGCTCTCAAAGGGATCATTGATGGTGTTGAACTCTTGATTTTCCCATCCAACCAACTTCCTGAGAAATACCAGCGTAAGAAAAGTCCTGACATACTTTCTTGTAAATGAAGTAAGCAAATTTTGAAACTTATGATTGAGGCTCGTATTGAGACAAAGTGTCTACAATGCAGCCTTTTAGGCTTGTTTTTTGGTAAGGTTTTTTGTTGCGGCGTGTGGATTGGGAACATGCTTCAGGCGTTGGAGGCTTGCACCAAGTAGTGTGTGCCCTACACATGATTGTTAGAATGATTGTTTTCTAATTACCAGCTAAAGCCTATAGCTTATAGCCTAGAGAGTCTTTCGTCTTACGGCTCATCTTGAGATAAGGCTCCAGTGCTACATTCTTTTTGGGTTGAGTTCTCAAGTTTTGTTGCTGAGGTGTAAGCACTGCAAAACATGCTTTGATGGCTTGCCCTAAGAAGTGTGTCATACGCATGATATCAGGGCACGCTACCAATATCCTGCTCTGCCTCCATTATATTTTATCGGGGGCTGTAGGTTTAGATACTTCATATGCCATTTTGAATCTTTGGAGCAGGTTCTTCTTTTCTATTTTTTTCTTAAGTTTTATAGGCAATATGAAATCAGATGTTTGTGATACTCTGCCTTTTTGCTCTGAGACTTGTGCCTTGTTTTGAGTTAGGAAGACAAAAATGTTGCTTACATGTACTTGTATGTCAATGTTTATGACCATGTAGTAGAGCAGATATATGAACAACTTCACTTCAATCTTGTGTTGTCCGCCATTCGTAGGTTGGAATATGCTTTTCTTCCTATGGGGCGTGTTCAGAGGAAAGAGGGCAAGTTGCTTGCAACACATGCCTGGCTCCACAGAACAGTTTAGTTGTCCCCAAGATATCTCCATGGCCACCATCTCTTTGCCTGAGAATACATGTTCACTTGGGCCTATAGATAATAGTTCATCCGCCTGTGACGGGGCTTGCAATGTTGATGTAGCATCTGAGGCCCATGCCTCAATAGCATTGCCCTGTTTATCAGAAGGAATAAATGGGGACTGTGATACGAAAGTATCTTCCCTTGTTACAAAGGATGAATGTATACAAATAGTTGTGGAGCAGCAGGAGTTTAGGCTGGACTCTGATCCCTTGTCTACAATACAGAGCAGTAGTGCGCATTTGTGCCCTGGACTTGGATCCATCTGTATATCCCAGGTATTGTTAATTCCTTCACATTTGCAAATAGATTGAAAATTAAATATCTGTTCTCTCCCCATCTCTGTGGTATGGCCTTACATTTGTTTTGAAACTTTTTTGACTCTTCAGGGAATAGACTTGTAACAGCACTGATTGGATTTGCTATTTTTTTTTTTCAAAACCATAAGGAAATCTGGGCATTGCATCCAGATACTAACTTCTGTTTTCTTGTATGCTCTAATTATTGGCATGTGCTTGGCACAAGATTTGGTTTTAGTTGATTTTAAGAAGTGAGGCCATCCACTGATAAAAGATGTAGCTTTTATAGGTTGACATATCGGAAGTTCGACTGTAAGTACTTAAATCGTGATTTCATTTGCTTGACTTGCTGTTGAATATGTTTCTTGAGATTCTACACGAATACAATAAAGTGATTTGTCATTCCTGGGCCATAGCACATGGAGAATTGCTTTAGTATGAAAATTAGTCTCTATTGCTTGTGAATTATTAATCGCAATATTGGTAGACTATGTTCTTTGATATCTCTTGGTTTTCGATCTTTAGTACATCATTCTTTTGAATCTCTACCTCCACTTAATTTATATTACATAAATTAAATCTTTTGAACTTAAAGCACATCTCCAAATTTGTATTATATGTTTATTCTCTACTTTCGACAATTGATATTATATTATCAACAAATAAGATACACTAAGCAAATTCAAACTTAATGTCCCTGATGAATTCATCCGTAATCAAGATAAAAAGATACCCACTTAACACAGGACCTTGATGTAATTCTATAATGGTCCAAAATTCACTACTCTCCCTTGCAGTGGTTTTCACTAAAATCACCATAGCCTGGCATGTATCCTTAAATCTAGTAGTTTTTTAAGTATATAGCTTTTCCATTGTTGACTTTACAGACACACGCTGAAACTTATCCTCAAATACTGTTATTTCAAGTCTTAATCGTTGTGCTGTCACTCTCTCCCTAAATTTCTCTCAATAATTTGTGCATGTGCCCTTTATTTTCCTGTATAGGTACAAAAATATTCTCTAGTTTGCATTTTCTTTGGCTATCATTAGAGATCTCACAAATGTCTTTGGCTATCAGCTACCTATTGCAACCATCCTCTTTTACCCGAGGTTGAGACCGGTTGTGTAAAAAAAAAGGTACTAAGCACAATGCTGGTGGAGTTTAAATTGTCAGCTATTATTGGTTCTGAATAGGGCTTTTTGGAATCTTAACTCTTTTTTTTTTTTTTGGGATAAGTGGACCTCTGTCAAGTGGCTTGCTTCTGCTATTTTTATATGGAAAGAAGATAAACGAAAATTCAATAATTCTTTTGGTAGCTACATGCTTATGGAAGCAGTGCCATTTCTCATGATTTTTGGGGTGGTGCTTTATGCACTGTTATTTTGAATTCACCCGCCTTCAGTCACCACCACCTTGTTGCATCTACTCTGTAACCATCAAGCGGTTGTGTTCAGAGAAAAGAGAAGAGGAAGGAATTTTGCATTCTTCAGTGGGGGCGAATTTGAAACAACAAAGGTTCCATAGAAGAAACTGCACTGCGTCTGTTTTTGTTATAGGTAGCGGTTCTGCATAATTGCATACCTGTGTGTTTCTGCTTATGTTTTGCTTGCTATCCTTTCAATCAACTTTGTAACGTGCTACTTGGATGCCCATTGGATGGAGGGTTGGGTTCCAATCATATTGTCTTTTATACAAGTATATGTGTGACGTTCAGGATTTCTATGATATAAGCTGACTGCTGCCTCAATTTGATTNCCTTTCAATCAACTTTGTAACGTGCTACTTGGATGCCCATTGGATGGAGGGTTGGGGTCCAATCATATTGTCTTTTATACAAGTATATGTGTGACGTTCAGGATTTCTATGATATAAGCTGACTGCTGCCTCAATTTGAATGGTGTCAGTTGTCACCAATGAAGATTGAACCTCTATAAGTTTTAAAGATGATGTTTCTCGCGTACCAGGACCAGACACATGTGGTGAANTTGCTTGTGAATTATTAATCGCAATATTGGTAGACTATGTTCTTTGATATCTCTTGGTTTTCGATCTTTAGTACATCATTCTTTTGAATCTCTACCTCCACTTAATTTATATTACATAAATTAAATCTTTTGAACTTAAAGCACATCTCCAAATTTGTATTATATGTTTATTCTCTACTTTCGACAATTGATATTATATTATCAACAAATAAGATACACTAAGCAAATTCAAACTTAATGTCCCTGATGAATTCATCCGTAATCAAGATAAAAAGATACCCACTTAACACAGGACCTTGATGTAATTCTATAATGGTCCAAAATTCACTACTCTCCCTTGCAGTGGTTTTCACTAAAATCACCATAGCCTGGCATGTATCCTTAAATCTAGTAGTTTTTTAAGTATATAGCTTTTCCATTGTTGACTTTACAGACACACGCTGAAACTTATCCTCAAATACTGTTATTTCAAGTCTTAATCGTTGTGCTGTCACTCTCTCCCTAAATTTCTCTCAATAATTTGTGCATGTGCCCTTTATTTTCCTGTATAGGTACAAAAATATTCTCTAGTTTGCATTTTCTTTGGCTATCATTAGAGATCTCACAAATGTCTTTGGCTATCAGCTACCTATTGCAACCATCCTCTTTTACCCGAGGTTGAGACCGGTTGTGTAAAAAAAAAAGGTACTAAGCACAATGCTGGTGGAGTTTAAATTGTCAGCTATTATTGGTTCTGAATAGGGCTTTTTGGAATCTCAACTCTTTTTTTTTTTTTTGGGATTAGTGGACCTCTGTCAAGTGGCTTGCTTCTGCTATTTTTATATGGAAAGAAGATAAACGAAAATTCAATAATTCTTTTGGTAGCTACATGCTTATGGAAGCAGTGCCATTTCTCATGATTTTTGGGGTGGTGCTTTATGCACTGTTATTTTGAATTCACCCGCCTTCAGTCACCACCACCTTGTTGCATCTACTCTGTAACCATCAAGCGGGTGTGTTCAGAGAAAAGAGAAGAGGAAGGAATTTTGCATTCTTCAGTGGGGGCGAATTTGAAACAACAAAGGTTCCATAGAAGAAACTGCACCGCGTCTGTTTTTGTTATAGGTAGCGGTTCTGCATAATTGCATACCTGTGTGTTTCTGCTTATGTTTTGCTTGCTATCCTTTCAATCAACTTTGTAACGTGCTACTTGGATGCCCATTGGATGGAGGGTTGGGTTCCAATCATATTGTCTTTTATACAAGTATATGTGTGACGTTCAGGATTTCTATGATATAAGCTGACTGCTGCCTCAATTTGATTGGTGTCAGTTGTCACCAATGAAGATTGAACCTCTATAAGTTTTAAAGATGATGTTTCTCGCGTACCAGGACCAGACACATGTGGTGAATTCATTGTCCGAGTGCGTAAATTAGTATGAAACAGCAACCCGAAGCTTAATGTCAGCCTTGAGTGGAGGTATGGAGTTGCGGGCTTCTCTTTGAGTTAGACAAGTGACTTCCTTCGGTTATTAACTCAGCATTGTCATCATTTCCCTGGGATGTGCACAGGCGTCCAGGACTGGAAAATAGAGTTCTTTTTCTTTTTTCACTTCTGGGGGGTGGGGCTAGTGGAGGTTGTTCCCCTGCCTCTGAATTCTCTTTGCTGGGGTGCAAACACTTTAGCAGAACTGGGGGGGTTATACTTGATGTCTCCCCTAGAAATATGCATAGCATTAACAGAAAGAACTCTTTAGCAATTCATGCTTGTGACCCAGGAGATGACATTAGCAATGACGTGGTGGGGTTTGGGGCATGCAGACTATTCTGATTTGCATCCTACTTTAAGGGATAATCTAACAGAATGAGGTAATGTTTAGATTGGCAGACTCTAAGGGTGGTTACACATAAGCTGTGGGTCAGATTACTGTAGTTCACTAGACTCTGAACGGGTCACCCATTCTCACCCATAAATGTCTTGCTACACGTGTTACGTCTAGTGATGAACTGGCTCCCGTCAAGTGTGGCAATGAGTTTGATTTGATGTGGCTTACATTTAGTTGTGAATGAAGGATATTTATAGTGTTGCCTTTTTGTTTTTGAATAAACCTTCCGTAAATTTGAACAAGTGATCTAACATGCCAAAGGTTGAAGTTTTTTTTTTGGGAGTAAGTACCAAAATGCGAACATATCTTTAGATGCATTCTATAGAGTAGGGAACATTTAAGGTGGACATCTGTATGTATGTTGCCCTTCAGCTGATTGTTTGCATTTTGCAGCAAATAAATCTTGGTATTCACTCTTTTCAAGCACAATTCATAGATGAACAGGAGGTCCTCTTATTTGCTGTCCGTAAAAATATTATCATCTATGTATTCTTTTTTGTAGGAAGGGTATGTTGATCCTGATTGCAAAAAGGATGAAGAGCTGAATGCCTTAGAACAAGTTACCAGACCAACAAGTGGTTCTAATAAAATTGAGATGATGCCGATGCACTGGGACACTCCGCATGATAGGCAGCAAGCATCATCTCATTATTTCAATAAAATTCCAGCCGCCATGCAGGAGGTTGAAGCTGCAGGAGTTATAGGCGAGGAGAATATAACCGATAAGATGAACAGGAGCAAAGATCAAGTGAAATTTAGAGGGATCTTAGAAGAACGTGGAATATTGGATGCAGGTGCAGCTCTGGAGGGAGAGACAGTGATTGGAGATGCAACCATAAAGGAGCTCAACGCTCAGTATTTGAACCACAGAAAACGTCCTCACATAGATTCCACAGAGTTGATGTCACAGGCTGCTGGTGGTGGTAAAAGTCAAATAGTACCGTGGAATGGCGTCAATGCCATTTTGGCTGATGGAAGTGAAAACAAAAAACAGAAGACTGGTTTTGGTGGATTTTATGGATGTAATAATCCTACTGATTCTTTGAGAGATGGCTTTGCATCAATGCATGAAGTGGCTTCCAGTTCCAGTATCAAGGAGAAGAGATATGACGAATCTTGTGGCGGGACAGTGATCCCTGATAACTCTCAAAATGCGGAAAGGTACTTCTTTCCTGTAGATTCACCTCCTGTGAAAGACATTGGCTTAGGTGACAATTCCATGCCTTGGAAAATGTTCTTGCCAGGCAACGAGGATGGGCTTCATGACAGGACTCCTAATCTCGAGCTTGCTTTAGGGGCGGAAACATCGTCAAGGCAGGGAATCCCACCATTTTTAGGTGGGAAAGTAGACAAGAAAAAGAAGCTAGGCCAGCCTCCAGATAAGGCAACATCCAAGGAAGAGGAGGAGGAAGTCTCTGCTGCTCTCTCCCTCTCTCTTTCATTTCCGATTCCAGACAAGAAACAGGCTGCGAAGCCAGTTTCGAAATCAGAGCAGCTGCATCCTGAAAGGCGACTTGTTAATACGTCACTGTTCCTTTTTGGGGGCTTATCGGATAAGTAAACACATGGTGGCAGTCACACTGTACATTATAGCGCCTCACATGGATGTGATAGTTCTATATCAGGATGATGTAAAATGATCTTTCTTTGGGTTTGACCAGAGAGCCCAATTCCACCTGTTCATAAGCTGGCATAGAATCTATCTAGAAATTTTCCTCTTTACCTCCGTTCACTTTGGTTTGCAAGTGCATAGTCCGCTGTTTGTATATAAAGAGAATGAAAGCCGGAACAGTTGGGAATTTTTTAGACCAAAAGGATTTTCCTTTTCTCCGTCTGCATTTACTATCTAGCATTTATTATCATGTAACTTTAGGCAGTGAGTTTAGATTAGATTTGAAGGTGTTGGTCGCCAAGCATGGTAACAGGCGAGGTTTCAAAATTTGGAAGAGGGCGTGGTCGGTGAAAGGGAGCTAGCTAGGTACCGCAGGTGGCCGTTGTAGCTGTTTTTAGTCTTTCCTTTTTTAATCGAAGGATAAACTACTCTTTGTTTACTTGTTTCACCTCCATTGAGAAGTTACAGGTATGTAGTTGGGGTGTGTGCAATTTATTAGAATCAGAATCTCGTCCGAGCTCTAGCCATTTAGAATCTTGTCCGAGCTCTAGCCATCTGTCTAATGTTGTCAGATTTACGGGCAACCCAACTTGCCAAGACTGGAAGACGTTTGAAGACAGTAAGCTGATGACAAGGTTAGGGAGATGAAAGAGGATTTTGTGTTTTTTTCTTGAGTTGATAACAACTGGATTGGTTTAGTTGGGGTTGATTGTTGTATGTTTGAAGGTCCTGGACCTGGTCCTAGCTACGGTTTGAGTTGAAGCATGAAGGAGGAGTATATGTAGTGTAGGTAACGAAAGGGTGGATGGTGCCAATGGCTCAGCTTAGTTTAGCCATGCTTGCTAGGCTTATGATGGTGATATTCTCGAGGTTGGTAAAGAGCGGAGATAAAACCAAGCCGATATATGTAAAATGTATAACATCTGATCTGANAGTCTTTCCTTTTTTAATCGAAGGATAAACTACTCTTTGTTTACTTGTTTCACCTCCATTGAGAAGTTACAGGTATGTAGTTGGGGTGTGTGCAATTTATTAGAATCAGAATCTCGTCCGAGCTCTAGCCATTTAGAATCTTGTCCGAGCTCTAGCCATCTGTCTAATGTTGTCAGATTTACGGGCAACCCAACTTGCCAAGACTGGAAGACGTTTGAAGACAGTAAGCTGATGACAAGGTTAGGTAGATGAAAGAGGATTTTGTGTTTTTTTCTTGAGTTGATAACAACTGGATTGGTTTAGTTGGGGTTGATTGTTTTATGTTTGAAGGTCCTGGACCTGGTCCTAGCTACGGTTTGAGTTGAAGCCTGAAGGAGGAGTATATGTAGTGTAGGTAACGAAGGGGTGGATGGTGCCAATGGCTCAGCTTAGTTTAGCCATGCTTGCTAGGCTTAGGATGGCGATATTCTCGAGGTTGGTAAAGAGCGGAGATAAAACCAAGCCGATATATGTAAAATGTATAACATCTGATCTGATCTGATCTGATCTTCCCACCGGCAAGAGAAAGGAGGAGGCCAGCTGCGGATCAACCAAAGCAAGCAACAGTCCCCTCCTCCTTCCCCGTGTGTGTGTAATAATACACGTTGGTAAATAAATATGAATAAAAATTTTATAACATTTTTTATAGTTCGTTTAGTATTAAGAAAAAAACTAGTAAATGTTAAAGATGAAAAAATAAAAATAAAAATAAAAAATAAAATTGGTGAACGTAGCGTCGTTGGTCCCAGAATTCATTTTTACTCCTACTTGGATGGGATGGGATGAGGAAANTGTTAAAGATGAAAAAATAAAAATAAAAATAAAAAATAAAATTGGTGAACGTAGCGTCGTTGGTCCCAGAATTCATTTTTACTCCTATAAATAAACATTTTGTTTCACTCCCTGGCTTTTCTTCCTCCAAAACAAATCTCGTCTCTCGTCTCTCGTCTCTCCATGGCAACCAGCTTTGCTCCTGTTTCGATATCAGGTAAACTCTAACCTAGAGTAATGGCTCCGATGATTTCTGCGGTCTTGATTAAATACGTTCCCTGGGAAAGAGCAACAACGATTTTAGTTTCTTTTGTAATTTCGTTCCTTGTAATCATCGTATTTGGCTGGTTGGGGTTTCTTCTCTTGCTGGAGAAAATTATTAGCATTTAAGCTGGATCTTATATCTTTGAATATTGGAAACTTATGATATGCATTTATCTATAGTTGACAACCGTCATAGCTTATTAATTTTTCCAAAATGAAATGTTTTCAACATAAACCTATTCCAAACTGAAATGTTTTCAACATAAACCTATTCTCTCTGCTGTAACTAAGGACCTTGGCATTTGTGTGTTTTTTTCGGTCTCCTTACTCGAGGTTATACATGCAATTGGATTTGTACTAGTGGGAAGACGTGCCTTCAATCAGATGCTCCGCTGCAGATAATAAGCAGACCACTCAGCGATGCTGATCCGGACAAGCCATGGAGGAGGAGATGTTTGAAAGAGTCCCTTACAAGGGACTGTCCTCTTTTTTGATTCGCCAGTGATACCTCTCTATGCCACCCTCAAAATAGGCCTCTTCTTCTATAAGACTCCCTTACAGCAATCAACAAACCTCTTTAAGTTATAAGGATCTCATCCTTCCAATCCTTCGCGGCCTCAGTCTAAACGTGATTTTGCGACCACAGGTCGCAATTGTGAACTGCAATAAATCACAACTTATACTAAAGTTATTCTTGTAATGAAAAATTAACATTCTTTTGCTTCTACTCTTTTTGGTTTCTTGCGGAACTGTTCATAACTGGATCTAAATTTGAGTTCAACCTTCCTTGGTGAAGGGGAGGCTGACCCAGTGAAAGTTTACAATTAATTTTTATGAACTCAACAATGGTATGCATTCTCATTTGAATAAAAATTTTCTTTTTACCACTCTTTTTTTTTTAATGGGAAGTTACCCGGGGGAAGTCCCGCATATGGTATACTACATCCCATCTAGGGTGCAGGAAGCACTCCACTGNAATGGTATGCATTCTCATTTGAATAAAAATTTTCTTTTTACCACTCTTTTTTTTTTTAATGGGAAGTTACCCGGGGGAAGTCCCGCATATGGTATACTACATCCCATCTAGGGTGCAGGAAGCACTCCACCGCATCGCCTAGTAGCATGGCGCTTGTATTGCTTTGGCTGATGGTATCTTCACAACAATTAATAGGAAATTACGTAATAGGAAATATTGGCTTATGTAGAATTCAAATCTAGATATTGGATTTTTCACTTAATGATTGGATTTTGAGCCAAATATTACTGGAAATTTTGGAAATGCGGCTTTAGAGATAATCGCTATTTCTTTCACTCTGGATATGTAGATGAGAATTTCTTTATGATGGTAACTCTTTCCATATTGATATAGGTGGAGTCCATCTTAAGGCACGTGAGCTTCGGTCCACAAACTTGAGTTCCTCTGGTAAAATACCAATGTTGACAATTCAAAGGAATTCAAACCAAGGGATTGCCAGCCGGAAGTTAATTGTTCGTGCAGAGTACAAGTATGAAATTTTCATCTCGAGTTTTGTGAATTGTGAAATAATATTGGAGTTTGGAAAGGAAAATCTGTTTTATATAAGTTGATAAGATCTTGACTGTGTTAAGATGAGCTAGAAACTGGAATACAATAACTATACTTCATCTAGATTGTTAATTTCGGGATAACTTATGAACCTCTCCTTTCTGGAGTCTGAATAAATGTTTGGGTCTTCAATTTTTTCCAGGGAAAATGAAAATACATTTTTAATTGCATTCATTGGATGAAATTATTTCTATATGCGACATTGCTACTATAATCTTCTCCTGGTCATCTACAAGGTTTTTTATTTGGTGCAGAATATTTGTTGATTGATGAATGAGGTCTCTATGTATTTGTCCTCTATATTATTCAGGCTGAGTAGTTTTCTGTATCCAACATGTGAAGCCTGGCACTCACACTACTTGCAGTGGGAACTCTTGTTCGGATATGCTTTTTGCCCTCTGGTTGCCTCTTCATTTTGGTTTTTCAGTCATGTATTAGTTATCAAGTGGTGTTGGGGTTCAGTCATACTTTTTATTTCTTCCGGAGTAGTCACACAATGCAGTGCTTGTTTTTCTGGTCAACATGATCTGCAGCAGCCATTAGGCTTTGAGCTGCAAAAAATTTTAGTTGCTGCATTACTTTTACACTAGGGGTCATGCATGCACGGTATCTCTGTGCAGATTGGGACAAAGATATGGAAGGGGAAGGGATTAGAATATATAAATCTAAGTGGGTAAATGTGGTTAGAGAGGAAGTCATAGGTGGTTAAATGAAGGAAAACATGAGATATTCCTATAAAAAAAGAAAAACATGAGATATTACTAGACTTGTAATTAACTATTAGTAAATACCACTAGAAGGAGAGGACACCAAACCTCACCCTCTCCCTTTTATTGGTAGTATAGATTGTTGCTTTTTTTTCTCTTGTTCCTCCGCCCCTCCCGCTACACTTCAACCACCAAAAAAAAAAAAGGAAAAAAAATAAAATTACTGTTATTGTGTGGTGGGTTTTGCCATTAGCACCATGGTATTTTGAATTTAAACACATTAATATCAATCATGAAAATTNTTTTTTCTCTTGTTCCTCCGCCCCTCCCGCTACACTTCAACCACCAAAAAAAAAAAGGAAAAAAAAAAAAATTACTGTTATTGTGTGGTGGGTTTTGCCATTAGCACCATGGTATTTTGAATTTAAACACATTAATATCAATCATGAAAAATTTTTATAGGGATATTCACATATATATGAATATGCTAATTGATTTTAGCTGATCTTGTTTTACTTCATTTTCTTTGTGGTCAGAGGATTCTTATTAATGAATTTTTTTTTCAGCAAACTTCTCCTACTTGTTTTCACTATAAATTATAAAAAATCTGGATTTTATTAGTAAATTTTAATTATTTAGCAGAACATTGGTACTGCGTAAGGCTTGGCCTTCATATGTGCATTGCAATTTGAGTAGTTACCTAGGTAACAATGGGCTACTCCTTGGCTTTAGTACTTTCTCCTTGTTTGGTATAGGACATTGCTTGTTTATTTTTGATTGTTCTGGTACCTTATGGATTGACCATATTCTGATTTACAAGATTCTCATTCTAATGAATTACATGTTTTTTTTCTTCCTTAGAGTCCATATTTCAATAATTCTGTCCAAAGTCTGTGCACGCTTCATGGATGACATATTCCAGTTACTACTAAATACTTATCACCTAGTTATTAACTAGTAGAGTATGCAAACTGCATGGTCATTAAATTTATGTTAAAATCTGCTAGGGTCTTCCAAATTTGAGCTTGACTCATTTGAACATAGAATAGGATTAATGCTAGATGAGATTTAAAAAAAAGGTTACTTTTCCTTCATTGCCGAAGAATAGCTGTACAATTGAGTATAACTTTGATGTTACTAGCATGGTTTACAAAAGTAGAAAACTGTGGAGACTATGTGAAGTAGTGAAATACTATAATTGAACATGGGTATTATTGAATCAAATTCTTTGCTTGTTGGCCAGCCAAGGTGCAAGATATTGGGTTCAGCTCAAAAAGAAATGTAGGTGCAGCTTGTGGTCAGAATAGAAGTGGCTGTCCCCTTTTTGTAGACCTGTCTTCCTATTCAAACAGTGCCTTATGTTAATGACTTGCTCTAAATAGTATTTAGCCTTTGAGACTCCCAATTTTGGTTAAAATGTTTTTGTTTTAGTCATTCAAAATAGATTTATTTGTTTCCCATATGCAGTGATCATAAAGGTGGAGGTGGTGGTGATTTTGTTGCCGGTTTCCTTTTCGGAGGTGCATTATTTGGAACTCTTGCATACGTTTTTGCTCCACAGGTGAGAATATATGTATGTATGTGTCAGCTTCAATGTGTAATCTCCACGCATCACTACACTAGTTCTTTAAATGCGTTGTCGACATGCTTGACAGGCTGATTCAAGCTCTCTGAGCTAGCTATTCATCTGTTCAGTATCTTGTGCAGGGGCGGTATAAATTGCCAAAAAACTGTACCTGTAGTTTGTGCATACTTTTCTGACATTTTCTTTCAAGGATTGCTTTGAAAAAATCTATATGAGTAGGGGGGATGTGGAAAAATGAGTTCTATTCAACTTTATTGGAAAATGAAAGGATAGGGGAGTCCCTGGTGAAGTTATCCATAATTATTTTGTGCTTGAAAATCCTTTCTATTTTTTAAAGGTCTGTATCATGCTTTTGCATGTGAAGCGTGGTTTTTAATGTGTTATTCACTAAAAACTCTTTCTCTGCTTTGCAGCTGGCATTGCCACTGTCTTGTATTTTCATTATTGTTGCATCTGTCCGCCATTATAAAAATTAAATTTCTCCTGCTCCTTGTCCTTCTCCTCTGGCTCTTCAGGTTTTTGGTGATTTTTCTTTCCCGGGAACTCAATTCATTAAATTTTTCTTGTGCTCTTCCCTTTTTACATGCAGTGTTGTACAAATGAGAATGATTAAATATATTCATCTCACTAGCTGTGTCATTGCTCCAAGCTGAAGGATAATAAGAGTAATAGTGAATCAGTTTAGATCAAATAATGCTAGTTGAATTTTTTATCATTGTCCGAAAATATTAATACACTTTTAGTTTCCCCATAACTTTTTTGAATTTTGCTTTCACTAATATTGGTTCTTAGTGTGCAAGACTTTTTCGTTGGTTTTTAGTTTGCACTTTGCAGGTGTTTATCTTCTATTATATTGTGCAATCGTCTTGTGTTGTTGAATTGCGACGGGATTTATTGTTTCAATGCTCCTTTGTGCATCAGATTTCATTACTCTTTGTCACAAGTGATGTTGGTTTGTGGTCTATGCTTTTAGTTTGGCATTTATCTTGTTCTGTCTTTTGTGGTTCTCTTCTTGGATATTTTAGATCAGAAGATCACTGCTAAACGAAGATGAATATGGTTTCCGGCGGGCCAAGCGGCCAATATATTACGATGAAGGTTTAGAGGTGATTAAAACATTATTCACTTGCACTCAACTTTTATTGCTCTGACTGGAACATGAAATTACATTTTTCTAGTCTTTTTATTTTTATTTTTTAAATGGATCCATTTCTCAAATGCAGAAAACCAGGCAGACTTTGAATGCAAAAATAAGTCAACTCAATTCTGCCATTGACAATGTGTCATCACGCTTGAGAGGTGGCAATAATATGCCTCCAGTGCCTGTTGAAAGCGACCCAGAAGAAGCCACCATGTAAGACCAACTTATGAGTGTTTTGCAATAATCATGAACTCTTTGTGTTTCAGATCAACTGATTCAGTCTTGTACCTGGGTAATGCATAATTACTGAAAACAAATAGAGTATGTAAATGGGACACATGCAATGTGGTGCTATGAATTTTGTTGGATTGCTTATAATGTCATGATTTTCAATGTAGCATAAATGAAGCTGCTGAATCTTTTTGTGATTAAAATTTAGAGTAATCTTTACCTTTTTTCTTCCCCGCCATCCTTGGAGCAACTTCTTTTAGATTCTGTATTATTGGATAGACATTGCTTTTTCAGGTATTGGCAACCATGATCATGTGGCTTATTGATCTGCCTGAAATCTCATATTCTGTGGAATCTGTTTCATTGATATGGTGGAAAGTATGTCATAGACCGTACTGATATCCAGTATGTTATCATTGTGCTATTCTGGCGGTGACAAATGGAGGGTTCTTAGAAACGTTTTCTTAAACCTGGCCTTTTTAAAAAAATAACTCTTAGAAATGTGTTTTTGCCCTTCTAAAAGTAGCTTTGGTGGAGGGAAATAGGAGTAGGGTGTTAATCACAAACAGATTTTGGTTGGGTGAAGTAGTAAGAATTCCGTGACCAAAAAAAAAAAAAAGGTAGTAAGAATTCAAGTTAACAGCGGTCCTTAAGAAATAGATGGGATTATTTAATGGTGCGGCTGCAGTGAGAGTTGTTTTGGTGCCAGTTAATTGTTATTTGTCTACAGGGCATGCTTGTTTTGGCTGGTGGTTAGTGATGTTGGAGTTTGTGGTGAAATCACAAGCATCATCTGACATTTGTATCCATTTGGTTGCACTAGCACCCCTTTTGACCTTTGACAATTACAAAGGATATCCTTAAAGGTTTCTGAAATTACTTTGATAATCCATACCAGAGTTTGACCCCCACAGACTTTACTGGAGAATACACAGGTACTACATTGTCCATTCTCCCGTGAATAACTTAATTTCATTGTCAAAAATTGTACCAAATAGGGCTCTCTCCCTATCTCGGTTTTGCTGCTGCTCTCTCTCTCTCTCTCTCCTAACACACACACCCTCTCCATCCCAATCACCCACCAATCTCTTTGTTTTTCCCCTCCCTCCATCACCACCCTCTCCATCTTCCCTTCCCCTTGAGACCCCCTTCCCCCCACCCAAATTTCACTATTAACTATACCATTTACCTCAATATTTTTCAAGACTTGGGGTAACACCCTTCGAAGCAATGTTTGCAACTTAAGAATTTCATTGATAACATGTAATTTCGGTATGCCATTAGGGTATTGAAACAATATATTATGTATGTACCAAAACAGAGGTAATATGTTGAGATGTATGCCATTGATTTATATTCATCCAGTATTGATTAAGCGGAATCTCGTGGATGCATGCTCATTTGCTCAGCTTCTCACTCAGAACCTGATAACAACCTTGACGCAGTCTGGCTGCTTCAATAGTTCAAATGCTTTGTTTATTTCAGCCAGTGAAACTTCGTGAGTCAAAAGCTCATCTAGTTGGATCTCCTGTGGGAAAACAATATAACACTAGTTATTTGGTTTTGTACAATGCATATATGTGTTGTCAACATAGTACCAAGGTGTTGATACAGTGCAGTCCACTAGCTTACTGAAATTAGTAACAGAGCTCCGAGATATCTCATCCAACAAGCCCAATTAGGTAAAGGGGCAAGTGCATCAACTAAAGTTCAGTCCGGATTAACCAGAAATGTAAGCCACTCTTCAATTGCAAAACAACAAACACTAGTTTAGATTTAGAAATGTATATAGTTACCTTGTTAATGCATTTGTCAATAATGGTAGGAAGGTCTGACCGGATTCTTACACCACCATAGATGGAGCCCTTCACTGTTCGTCCACACAAGAGTGGAATGAATTTGATCTCCCCACTTGTGTGAAGTCCTGCACCAATTAACAGCACCGTTCCGAGTCCCTGATGATCTCGCACCACCATAGAAAACAATTAGGCGGCCTGTATGCTACAGCTTTATATCGTGGCATCTATTACTATGTTGGTAATAGTTTGAATATGTGAATCTAACTAACGACCTACCACTTTTGTGGATGCAATTGCCTCGTCCAGCAAAGATGGCACTCCGGTGCACTCAAAGCAGTAGTCCACCCCTAATCCTCCTGTTGCCTCGTTAATTAAGTCGGAAATAGATTTATCAGACGCTTTTGCATTTATTATAAAATCAGTCATTCCAAAGGCCTCTCCTTTTTCACGTTTTCTATCATTTATATCGACTCCAAATATCTTAGCTGCCCCTTGCATTCGAGCTCCCGCTACCACCTGCATGCTGCACTTGTTATGACAAAATTTTCCATACTTCTGGCATAAAAAATAGACTCACTGTAATTGTATCCCCATTGAACAATTGTGAAACTAGCTCTCAACCCAAGTAACAATACTGAAATCATATATAGANAACAATTGTGAAACTAGCTCTCAACCCAATTAACAATACTGAAATCATATATAGAAGCGCATATTGTATCTCTATATTTGTGACTTTGTGTACATACATACATACATACCCCAAGTCCAACAGCACCAAGACCCAGAACAGCGACAGTTGAGCCCTTTTCGACATTGGCTTCCTTCCATGCTGCTCCAAAACCAGTTGTAAAGCCACAACAGAGGAAGCTAGCATGTGGTAGAGGTAACCTCGGATCAACCTTGACGGCGTAGTTGGCATCAATAACAATGTAGTCAGACCATGTCGAGCAGCTGAAGTGTTGGTAGATTTTCTGACCTCCCACTGACATTCTTGATGTCCCATCCGCCAACAGACCACTAAAACCTAAGGGATAGACATGGCATAAGTTTGTCTTTCCTGACTTGCAGTTGAGGCATTCCCCGCACTCCCCTAAGTAGAGTGGCATCACTATATCTCCTTCTTTCAGCCCTGTCACATTTTCCCCGACGCTTTCTACCATGCTGCGTGCAATGACAAGTTTATCATACACACATATATAGATATGGAGTATTTGTTCAGAACTTCATGAGTGAGAATGAAAAACGCATTTAAGGGAAAATGGAATGCAGATCAAAACAATACAGAAGATGGGATCATGGATTCCGAATGCCTTGTGGACCCGAAAATTTGCACCCTTTGCTGCTTGTTGATACTCAGAAATGTAAGTATGATGATCCTAACANAAATGGAATGCAGATCAAAACAATACAGAAGATGGGATCATGGATTCCGAATGCCTGGAATTAATTGTGGACCTGAAAATTTGCACCCTTTGCTGCTTGTTGATACTCAGAAATGTAAGTATGATGATCCTAACAAAAGATAGATGGAGGGATATTTCTAATAAAGACAGATCATGATTGGTAGGATACGCAGTGGGCTTTATAGGGGGTTGGGGGTTGCTACCTCTCAAAATCAATCAGAACTTTGAAGAAAAACTATTGGGATCCGATTTTCTTGTAAAACGCAGCTCAAATGTTGCCTCCTCTGTTATACCTTCCTCCTCCTGGTAAATATTAATTAGAAGAGTAATGTAATTTTAATTTAAAAAGTTTAGTCATTAGATTAATTTTTGAAGAATTAAAATAAAATTTACACCACAAAAAATTGAAGTCAGTTTATTTATTTTTGGAATTTAAATTATCTTATATTCTATTATACTAACAATATACGACGTGTGTTGCACATAAATAAATTTAAATAATATTTTTTGTGTGAATTATATGTGTAATTAAATTAAATAATAAATTAGCCCTTATAAAAGAGTCCAACGTAAGTTAAAAGACAAATAAGAGTAAAAACCAAAAATTAGATGAAAGTATACAGGTGAGTATAATTGACTTTATCATAATAATTAAGGATAAAATACAAAATCAAATTTTTTTTGTAAATGCTGACATTTATATATATATATATATATATATATATATATTTGGAATTGCCCCATCACCACCTTTGCCACCAACACTCCCATCGCCCCAATACCATTGCCACCCCACCGCTACAACTACCCTTACCACTCCCACCATCACCGCCCAACCACTCCCACTGTTGTCACCTAATTTCTCTGCCAGCCACTATCACATATCCTCACCACACCTACCACCAATCACCACCACCACCCATCATCACCCACACCCACACTCCCATCGCAACACCACTGCTACCACATCACCTTCACCAGCCTCACAAATTTGTCACACAAAACCTAGTCTCGGCTATCCATAATACAAATTGGCCCCTCTTCGAAGGTCCCACCCGCGTCAATAATAGCCTCCCCCCAATCCACCACATGTGCAGGATTTGTGGTGTACTTCTTAAGCATGGAGACATAGATCACATTGTGCACTCCTAAAAGATGTGGTGTTCAGCACCTTGAAGGGCCAAATCTACCTTGGCAACAACTTATCCCTCTTGCCAAATCTGACCACTCCCCTCTTAAGCATAACTTTCAAGAAGACATGATCACTCACCTTAAATTCCAGATGTCTCCGTTGTCTATCAACGTAGCTCTTATGCTGGCTTTGAGTCATGAGAAGGCATTTTTGAATAATGTTCACCTTCTCCGAGGTGTCCTTGATCAAGTCTAGACCTGTGGAAGGTCCCTCTCTAACCTCCGTCCAACGCACTAGAGGACGTCATAACCTCCCATATAATGCCTCATAGAGTGTCATCTAAGTACTTGCCTGATAACTATTATTATAGGTAAAGTCCACCAAGGGTAAGTGATATCGCCACCCCCACTGCCCCACCGCCCTATCACCACCACCCCAACCGCCCTATCACCCCCACCACCGCCCCTACCGTTGTCACCCAACTTCTCTGCCAGCCATTATCACCCACTCTCACCACACATATGACCAACCACCACCATCACCACCACCACCACCTACATCCACACCCACACCCACACCTACACCCACTACCACCACCATTACCGTCACCGTCACTGNTTCAGCACCTCAAAGGGCCAAATCTACCTTGGCAACAACTTATCCCTCTTGCCAAATCTGACCACTCCCCTCTTAAGCATAACTTTCAAGAAGACATGATCATTCACCTTAAATTCCAGATGCCTCCGTTGTCTATCAACGTAGCTCTTATGCTGGCTTTGAGTCATGAGAAGGCATTTTTGAATAATGTTCACCTTCTCCGAGGTGTCCTTGATCAAGTCTAGACCTGTGGAAGGTCCCTCTCTAACCTCCGTCCAACGCACTAGAGGACGTCATAACCTCCCATATAATGCCTCATAGAGTGTCATCTAAGTACTTGCCTGATAACTATTATTATAGGTAAAGTCCACCAAGGGTAAGTGATATCGCCACCCCCACTGCCCCACCGCCCTATCACCACCACCCCAACCGCCCTATCACCCCCACCACCGCCCCTACCGTTGTCACCCAACTTCTCTGCCAGCCATTATCACCCACTCTCACCACACATATGACCAACCACCACCATCACCACCACCACCACCTACATCCACACCCACACCCACACCTACACCCACTACCACCACCATTACCGTCACCGTCACTGTCACCGTCACCGATAACTGTCACTATCACCATCGTCACCCAAAACTCACCACCACCATCACTGTTGCCACGTACGGTGGCCACTAGGTCTGACAATTCTAGACACTAGACTTGACAATTCTAGACACGACTCGTGAAACCGAAACGAATCCGACACGGATTTAGCGGGTTTAGGTGTAGTTTTAACGAGTTCGGATAGTTAACGGGTTAACTCGGTAAACCCGTAAAATAAATAAATCAATTTTGTGTTTAACCTATAAACTCGTTTCAACTTGTTTAACCCGTTAACAGTAGTATTATATATTTTTTTTAAAAGTTAGATNCTAGGTCTGACAATTCTAGACACTAGACTTGACAATTCTAGACACGACTCGTGAAATCGAAACGAATTCGACACGGATTTAGCGGGTTTAGGTGTAGTTTTAACGAGTTCGGATAGTTAACGGGTTAACTCGGTAAACTCGTAAAATAAATAAATCAATTTTGTGTTTAACCTATAAACTCGTTTCAACTTGTTTAACCCGTTAACAGTGGTATTATATATTTTTTTTAAAAGTTAGATCTCTCAACTTCCACCTTATCTTACACCTCCAATCTCTTGGACTCATTCAAATTTATTAGTCATTTAATGTTTATTTTTTGTTTTTATTTTTTTGCTCAACCATGATTTATTGTTATAGTAAACAAGTCAAATATGTGTAATGTGTAGCAAGTTGATGATTTTTCGTGTGTATTTAAAATATTCTAATCTATTCTCTTATTTAGTGGGTAACACACGGGTTGTATCAGGTAACACGTCTAATAAATGATTCGTATATGAGTGTAATAGTTGAACTTGGTTATATAAACGAATGAGNTTTTATTTTTTTGCTCAACCATGATTTATTGTTATAGTAAACAAGTCAAATATGTGTAATGTGTAGCAAGTTGATGATTTTTTGTGTGTATTTAAAATATTCTAATCTATTCTCTTATTTAGTGGGTAACACACGGGTTGTATCGGGTAACCCGTCTAATAAATGATTCGTATATGAGTGTAATAGTTGAACTCGGTTATATAAACGAATGGGAAATGGATGGAGGGTTTTTTGACACAAACCCGTTCTACCTGACACGAAACCGTTTCACTCGACACAATTGTCAGGCCTACTAGATACGACTTGTGAAACTGATACAAATTTAACGGGTTTGGGTGTAATCTTAACGAATTCGAATGGTTAACGGGTTAACTTGACAGACCCGTAAATAAATGAACCGGTTTCGTATTTAACTCATAAACTCGTTTCAACCCATTTAACCCGTTAATAGTTATATTATAAATTTTTTAANCCCGTTCTACCTGACACGAAACCGTTTCACTCGACACAATTGTCAGGCCTACTAGACACGACTTGTGAAACTGATACAAATTTAACGGGTTTGGGTGTAATTTTAACGAATTCGGATGGTTAACGGGTTAACTTGACAGACCCGTAAATAAATGAACCGGTTTCGTATTTAATTCATAAACTCGTTTCAACCCATTTAACCCGTTAATAGTTATATTATAAATTTTTTAAAAAAAAGTTAGGTCACTTAGTCTCTACCTCATCTCACACCTCCTACCTCTTAGACTCATTCAAATTTAGTAGTCATTTAATGTTTATTTTTTATCTTTATTTTTTTGCTCAGCTATGATTTTATTGTTATAGTAAATAAATCAAACATGTCTAATATGTAGTAAGTTGATAATTTTTCGCGTGTATTAGAAATACTCTAACTTATTCTCTTAGTTAGTGAGTGACACACAGGTTGTATCGAATAACTAGTCTAATAAATGATTCGTGTATGAGTATAATAATTGAACTCGTTTATATAAACGAATTGGGTATGCATGAAAGATTTTTTGACACAAATTTGTTTCACTTGATATAAAACCGTTTCACTCGACACGATTGTCAGGCGTAATTGTCACCATCATTGCCGNTAAGTTGATAATTTTTCGCGTGTATTAGAAATACTCTAACTTATTCTCTTAGTTAGCGAGTGACACACAGGTTGTATCGAATAACTAGTCTAATAAATGATTCGTGTATGAGTATAATAATTGGACTCGTTTATATAAACGAATTGGGTATGAATGAAAGATTTTTTGACACAAATTTGTTTCACTCGACATAAAATCGTTTCACTCGACACGATTGTCAGGCGTAATTGTCACCATCATTGCCGACCACCACCACTGTCATTGCTTACTTGCACTATAATCGGTACTTAAATTCCTTTCTCTCTGCTCTATATTTGTGATTTGATTTTGGGTGCGAATACATATATGTTTATTGTTAAATATATTTTTTTTATTACTCCATTTCTTTAGATACCAACAACAACTAGCCCCCCCCCTAAAATATTTTTTTTTATTAGTTAGATATATGTATTATGTATTATATATTTATACATATATATATTATGTGTGTCTCCTCATTTATATTAGACCTACATTATTTACCCAAAATAATTAAACAATTAAGTCCATTTAAAATAAAAAAAATTGAACTCACTATTATCTATCCAAACATATTAAAAAATCAAATATTTGACCTATTACAATCCACTCNAAAAAAATTGAACTCACTATTATCTATCCAAACATATTAAAAAATCAAATATTTGACTTATTACAATTCACCCAAACCTATTAAAAAAATAAAACTTTTAGCCCAACATTAAAAACAAAATTTTTGACCCAACATTAAAACAAAATTTTTGGCCCACCATTATTAAAAAACAAATTCTTTGGCCAACGTGACTAAAACCTATCTTATCCTTTTTTTTTCCTCTCTGTATCACTCACTCTCAACTGTCTACTACCCACTACCTAGTCACAAGAAAAAGAGAAGAAATAGAAAAAAACTCAACACATGAGAAGCTCAGTTTTTTGAGTTTTTTTGTCCTTCCTTACACTAACCTATAAAATTATTTTATACATTATATTTACCCCCTAAATTTTTGGAAATTTTAATAATGGTTCTCGTCTTTTTGTTTTTTAATAAATTAGTGGACCACTAACCTTCTAAAATAAATATGGTAGTTTTGGATTGACTCAATGTTTTATTTGTATATTGACGAAAATACAATATTTTTCTTTATCTAACATAATGTTAATTACTTTTTAAGAATAATTTTTAGTTTTCATTTACTACTTTTTTAGTAATGGTAGTCTATAACCTAATAAAATACGAAAATTAATTTACATTTAATTCATATATAAAATTTTAGAGATTTAAAAANGTTTTATTTGTATATTGACGAAAATACAATATTTTTCTTTATCTAACATAATGTTAATTACTTTTTAAGAATAATTTTTAGTTTTCATTTACTACTTTTTTAGTAATGGTAGTCTATAACCTAATAAAATACGAAAATTAATTTACATTTAATTAATATATAAAATTTTAGAGATTTTAAAAAATGTTATATTTTATTGTAATATATAATTAGGTTAAAATGTACTAAAAAAATTATTTTGTGTCTTTTTGGTAAGATTTTGTTTCGGCTAAATAAAAATTAAATTTACTATTTTACAATAATTTAGTGTTGATTCTTACTTTTTTTTTTATTCTTGAACTGAATTTTTTTGTATTAATTTTGACTTAATATTTTTTTATACCAGTTATATTTTGCCTCTATCATAGATATTCATAGCTTCACCGCTGACAATATACATTTTTTTTTTGAAATTTTTTATGTTAAATGGACTTCNTTTTTATTCTTGAACTGAATTTTTTTGTATTAATTTTGACTTAATATTTTTTTATACCAGTTATATTTTGCCTCTATCATAGATATTCATAGCTTCACCGCTGACAATATACATTTTTTTTTTGAAATTTTTTATGTTAAATGGACTTCATATAGTAAATATAATATAATAAATATAAATATGTTACATAGTGTGATTAGTTAGAAGGAAAAAAATTAAAGTGCACAATTAAAGTGTCCATCCTGAACAAAATTTTTGGCTCCGTCACTGACAACTAGTATATATATATATATATATATATATATATAGAGAGAGAGAGAGAGAGAGAGAGAGAGAGATTACCCTACACCTTCGTGTCCAGGAATTCGGGGGAACAAAGGCTGGGAAAGCATTAAGAAAGAAAATGATCATATTAGTTAAAGAAAGAGTAATGCTATTTGTCCCTAAAAATTTGATATAATTTGTTGATATAATGATATGGCTTAATAGAAATTATTAGATCAACATCAATTTTCAATGTTTGATAGGACCTATGGTCAATCCAAAGATTACAATGAATTAGATTAATAAATTATGTGAAATTTTTAGATCATGCTCTTGAAAAAATCATAAGCAGGTGAAATATGAATGAGTAGAGATAGCAATAATTGAGGGGTTGAGTACTAACGACTGGAAAACCATTGCAGCATAGTATATCGGTGTGGCAGAGACTGGCGCATAGCATCTTAATCCTAACTTCGGAGGATTTGGGCGGATCCACCTGTATCTCCTCCACCTTCAGCGGGTCCCCAGATTTATAAACCACCGCAGCTGCACCCAAATACTATATATAATTACAACCACAACCACAACCACAACCACAACCACAACCACATATATGTATATATATGATGTATAATATGGAAGCAGGTGGCAGACGATTAGGTGATTACCTTTGCATGTTATGACCTCTGGGCTGGTCTTCGTCATTTTGATGGGTAGGAAAGGAAATTGAAAGGCTTGGAACAAAGTGTGTTTGGTTGGGGTTTGAATAGGCTACGTACTGCTATCTGTCTCTCTCCCTCCTTCCCTCCCGCTGTCCGATCTACATATAATTTATTTATAGTCGGAGTGGGAGTGGGAGTGGGAGGCACAGGCACAGGCACAGGCACAGGCACAGTTATGATGGAAGAACGAAGGGTTTGTATCTATCTCTTCAAAAATTCCATCCAAGTCAAGTGGTTTGATTTTTTTTGTTTCAATTCTCCTCCGCTCTTCTGGTGCTCCATTGCCGACATTACCTAATTTTAATACGTAAAATTACACTATAGCCCCATGCTTTTGGAGAACTCTACTTCTACTACTGCAACCTAGACGAACAATTAAGGCCAAACATGTGTTTGCTGCATTTCGTTCAAACACTGAGCTCTCAACCTTGGAGTGATAATTCTTCCAATCATACATTTTCTCTATTTTTTTTCATTCATATATTTAATTAATGTGGTTATCATCATCACCNCTACTACTGCAACCTAGACGAACAATTAAGGCCAAACATGTGTTTGCTGCATTTCGTTCAAACACTGAGCTCTCAACCTTGGAGTGATAATTCTTCCAATCATACATTTTTCTCTATTTTTTTTCATTCATATATTTAATTAATGTGGTTATCATCATCACCATGATTGTTGTTTGTATTAATGACAGTGATATTATATATATATATATATATATATCATTTGTTTGTACTTTGGCCGGCTGCCAAGATCATTTGTTTGTACTTTTATATTTGAGTAATGCAAGGGGACCACCCACGTTGTACAACTTGACAATATATGAACTGAACTAGGGTAAAAATGCTCTGAGAAGTTATGGTTAAGTTGGAAAATGAATGCAATCGAAAACGAGTCAAGGTTTTTGTATACCATGCAGAAAATCTTGTATATCGTTCTTAAAACACTCTTCTACACCTTAGCTTGTGTCTGAACGAACAATCATTAATTAATGTAATTTTTTTTCCTTCTATTGATTTTTTTTTGTCTAATTGAGGTGACGNTTGGCCGGCTGCCAAGATCATTTGTTTGTACTTTTATATTTGAGTAATGCAAGGGGCCCACCCACGTTGTACAACTTGACAATATACTAGGGTAAAAATGCTCCGTGAAGTTATGGTTAAGTTGGAAAATGAATGCAATCGAAAACGAATAAAGGTTTTTGTATACCATGCAGAAAATCTTGTATATCGTTCTTAAAACACTCTTCTACACCTTAGCTTGTCTCTGAACAATCATTAATTAATGTAATTTTTTTTCCTTCTATTGATTTTTTTTGTCTAATTGAAGTGATGGAGGTGGAGGTGGAGGTGGAGGTGGAGGTGGTTGGTTAATTAGATGCGTCGACAAAAACTCCAAAATCTGGTCCCTCCCGCAAGCTTACAAACTTGTCCAGCTTGGGAGTTGACAACTAGTCTACCCACCACCTCCTTTCTTTCCAAACTACAGTAGTTTCATTCTTGATTTCAGATTAAACTATTCATTGAGAAGCCATGTGAACGGCCAAACTTACAAATGAAGATGATTCTTTTAAAACACAAATCGTAATGATCCATTGGGAAGGAGGGATGACAGAACCAACCAGAGACCAATTCATTTATTTATTTTGAAATACCAGAAGCCCTGAGTGGCAAAGGTGTATTTGTCGGATCNTCATTGAGAAGCCATGTGAACGGCCAAACTTACAAATGAAGATGATTCTTTTAAAACACAAATCGTAATGATCCATTGGCAAGGAGGGATGACAGAACCAACCAGAGACCAATTCATTTATTTATTTTGAAATCCCAGAAGCCCTGAGTGGCAAAGGTGTATTTGTCGGATCGGATCGACGAAGAAAGTCGCAGCAGCACACAGGACTTGAAGCCTTAGGTGGCTACAATCTTGAATCCCTTCCTTTTACGTCATGTATAGAAAAGTCAATACAGGCAACTCCAACACAAAAACTACTAGTAATAGTCTAAATCAAAACTAATTCGTAGAGCAATTAATGCTCTTCGACCTAATTTATTAAATTAATTAAATATTAANGGACTTGAAGCCTTAGGTGGCTACAATCTTGAATCCCTTCCTTTTACGTCATGTATGGAAAAGTCAATATAGGCAACTCCAACACAAAACACTACTAGTAATAGTCTAAATCAAAACTAATTCGTAGAGCAATTAATGCTATTCGACCTAATTTATTAAATTAATTAAATATTAAATTTAATATTCATTCAATAATTTTAATAAAATTATATCATTAAATCAAGTAAAATTTATAGGTTTAAATAGCAATATTCTAATAATATAGGGACTAAGACTTCTAAACTAATTAGAACTCTAATAATTCTAGTAAGAAGAACTAACTAATGCAAGAGATTGGTTTAATCTCAATCTTCCACAAGTCTCGGTTAAACTATGCTCTATACATTTGGTCATCCCCATCCTTCACTTCAACCTTTACGAACGTATCTAATTTAGGTGATTTGGTAAAAATATTTATAATATAAAATCTTTTCACCAATAATCNTAACTAATGCAAGAGATTGGTTTAATCTCAATCTTCCACAAGTCTCGGTTAAACTAAGCTCTATACATTTGGTCATCCCCATCCTTCACTTCAACTTTACCAACGTATCTAATTTAGGTGATTTGGTAAAAATATTTATAATATAAAATCTTTTCATCAATAACCAAATCACAAATATAATAATATTTGTAAGAGATAAAAAACGACAAACCTCTCACATGTATGAAGAATTTATATTCCCAGTACGGATGTGTTTTTGAACTAAATTTTTTAGCCTTTTCCTTTCTGCAAAACGAACAAATTGTCNCAAATCACAAATATAATAATATTTGTAAGAGATAAAAAACGACAAACCTCTCACATGTATGAAGAATTTATATTCCCAGTACGGATGTGTTTCTGAACTAAATTTTTTAGCCTTCTCCTTTCTGCAAAACGAACAAATTGTCCAAGATTGAAGTGATTCGATCGAAGGTACTTCGATACTTAAGTCAGTAATAAGTTTGAATCAATTGCAGGAATGCAAGGAGAGTTCAGCATACCTTTCACCTTGACTCCTTGTGCCTTTTATAGATCCCTGTTCAGTTAGGGTTTCCACGATTTCTGATTCAAAATGGTACACCTTCCTCCAATTAGGCGACTCTAGTTGGGAAGTTGTTGATATCTCTTTTGTCACACCCCATCCTGGTCTCCCAGGGATGAGACGCGACTAGATTTTTGATACACCTGTTTACATATATATATAATCTAGATTAATAAAATACTAATTAATCTCATAGGTGCAATAATACCACCTANTATATATATATATATATATATATATATATATATAATATAATATAATATAAATTAATAAAATACTAATTAATCTCACAGGTGCAATAATACCACCCATCACCTTAGTCAATAAGCATGATGATAAATCTGTCTCATAACCTGTACCAATTATTTGTTTCCAAGGTTATAGACACATACAAACTCCCAGACCCACATGACATACATCACAAAGTATGACTGTTGAGTCTATTTACAAATATACACTATTAAACTGTTATAATAATTTTTCACAAATATAATATATAATTCAGAAATTAGTCATACTGACACTCAACCTAAGTGATATCACACTATCGTTGTACAAGACTCAATCGACTGGACAGTGGATTGGTCAGTATCCCCCTTTACAGTACCTGAAAAGGAAAAGCTATAAGAGTGTGAGCTAAATCATACGCTCAGTGAGTATACGTGTTGTATATGAAATGAAAACGATAGTAATACACTGAAGTAGGTAAATACTACGTAGATACACGTATCAAACAACAACACCAATCCAATTTCAAAGAATTCATAAGCCACATCACATTCATACTACCCCTCATTGGATGATCGATCCCACATGGATCTGTGTCTCCCAAACCTCGCGGGAACACCATAGCGCTAGCACATCACTGCACACCCAGTGACCAGGCATCGACGCCCCTGTCTCAAACAGTGCGCCACATTCCACAATACACAATACAAAGTACAAAACATCATCCAATCACATAAGCTCGTAGCACATAATCTTGGAGAATTGTTATTAAATTCTATCATTTACTATCATAGTATAATAACATTTTCAAAACATATAAAGGTATACACCCACCTCAAGTGTACAGAGCTACGACGAGCCATCGGACCTACCAGTGAATTCTTTCGGTGTTTTCGTATCTGTTTCAATACCAACTGTCCCACTTGTTCCAGCTAACAATTTATAATTAAAATATCAACATATTTATCACATTGAAAAATTGATCATGCATTAATGCATGCAAGACGATTCAACCCGAAGTGTCCCGGTAACCTCGGTTACCGCACCGTTCACTCACATACTGGTACATTAGATGTAGGGATCATATTGCCTCCCCAAATCTTCAAAATCACTCACATTAATCGTAATTATCACAATTAGGATTAAGTAGGTCAAACACATTGACCAGGGGTCCATTTCCACACATTTCGACCCCGAATTCTAAAAATCGCATTTCCGACATTTCGTGCATTTCGCATCAAAATTTACATTATCACATCATACATTATTTAAAAATGCAGCATGCAAAATTTTAGGTCATTTGGATTAAAACTCACACATGTGATAATAATATTTAGAAATTAGGGTTTCGGTGTTACCGACACCCATGTCTAACTTTTATCGTACATTTTTATTTAAAACCGCTACACTTAAATTCACGTACACGTTTAATCAATGCAAAATAACTCTCTAAATTATGTTAACTCACTTAATTAAACTCAAAAATCAATCCACGAAATTTAAATTAAAACAACCCATTATTTGAATGCGAATAGCCCACCAAATTAAACTAAAATAGTATGTGAAATAAATTAAAATAGCCACTAATTTAAAACATGTTAAAACAGCTCATATATGTACAACATCTATATACTAAAATTAATCACAACCCATGTATAAATTAAGTACCACATACCTTCCTTGCTCACGGTTCAAATAGACCCACGTGTGTACATTATTTTTTATTTTTTATTTTTTTTCCCTTCTTCTTCTCTTGCTCTCCTGCTCACCCTCACTTTCACTCACGGTTTCTATAAAGAAACCAGACTCACACGCACACACAGAGCTTTATATTTTGATCACACACACACACGTCACACACCCACACATACACTTGAAAGGCCCACCACCAATGCATGACACATATATAAAGATATTTCAATCAACTTAATTAATTTCACTTGCCTCTTCCCAAATTCTTAAGTTATTTCAAAATCAACCCAATACCACTTTCATTCACAAAATTCTATATAATAAATAATTCCACCTAATTGTAATTAGTCCATATAATTATGCTAATATGTATGAAATGCATGATTGGGTCTCACAACTTTAGCAATTCCTCCTGTCGTGCCTATAATTTCGTCAATGTGTTTAGCCAGAATGCCTGAGTTATAGACACCCCCTTGGCTATTCATTTACTATTTGAAACAACTCGGTCATGATGAGGACCGACCTCTTCTATTCATTACGAAGCTCTTTGATAAGTTCGATTTCAAACTACCGACTTAATATATAATTATGTCTCAGTCACGTGACTGGTCTTGTCTTGCTCACGTGGGATCATTAAATGCGAGTGCATGTGTCACGTTGGGAGACACCCTCTTCATTTGCTCCTAAAAAATGTCTGACAGACGCCTTTCATCTGTCAGCCGTTTTATGTCCTTAATCCCATCATTGCTCACACCTTTGGGACATCCCCCTTTGTTTTGGCGGCGAGTCTAGGTCATTTAAATATTGTCTTTTAGAATTCCTTCCCTTTATAAACAATTTCTCTTCATCTATCTTTCATTTTGCCTTTCCAGCTTCAGACTTCTTTATCTTTCTCTCTGTACTTTCATTATCATCTTTCTTTCTGCACTTCCTCCATCTTCCTCAATGGCCCCTCTCACGCCTTAAGAAATTCCAGCCTTCAAAACTAAATATAACATTGCAGAGGATGTTAACAATCGGGTGGCTGGTACCGATGAGCCCCTCATTGGAACCAGGGAGAGCATCTCAATCTACACTCGTGCAATCACAGAGGGCGGAGTTCGCTTTTCACTTGACCCCCTGCTCCTTTGGGTGCTGTCAACCATAAAATTGTGCACCCCATCCAGTGCTGCCCTAATTTCTTCAAAATAGTGATGGGTGTGGCCACTTTAAACAAGGTTCTAGACTTGAGCTTAGGGTTGTGGGAGATCCTGTACTATCATATCCTTAAACCGACTAGAGATAATTGTTACCTTGCAGTGAGGAAGAAGAACCGTTACTTGATGACTCATCTCGCAAATTCTAACAAAGGTCATGAGAATGACATTGTCTTTGTTTCTGAAAATTGGGAGTACGTTGTTGGTGTTGTTCCATCCCATCGCTGTCCGTACGAAGAAGGCGCACCAGGTATCTGTATTTTTTTTTTTTTTTAACTCTTCTAGATTAGACTTGTTTGTCTATTGTTTTTGACATAAGCTCTTTTGTATAAAGGTAAGACTGTGAAGGGTAGAATTCTTGAGTCATCTGTAAAAATGGATGAACTTTGAAAAGTTTGGGGCTACAATGATTCTTTGTTCTGCTGAGCTACACACACTTTGATTGGGTACACGCCAACCTACACGTCTTTCATAACTGTGCAGAACCGCCCCAATGCAACACTTGCCAACGTGTTCTCTTAGGTACGACCCTTTTCATAGGTGCGCAACGTGTTCTCTTAGGTGAAGACTTGACTTCAACATCATCTAGATGAATTATTGGAGTTCAACACTTTAACTCATATCTTGATATTGTTCGATTTTTCGTTTTCGGCATTTTTTCTAGCAACATAAATAATGTTAGTCACAGTGCCATTTACAAAAAAGATCAGAAAAAAAAATGGTACATGTATATGCCAAGTGATAGTATTCAGTATTCACAACTTCATAATTATAATAAATAGTAGTAAACAAACGTTTTATAACAGTTATAGTTCTTATCTATCGTTTATAACCAATAAACGTCACGGTTTTTGTGACAGTTTTTATTTGTCATTTAATAACAAATAAAACCACAATGACAGAAATTGTCACTGAAAAAATTCTAAAAAAAAACGATGTGTAGACTAGAGTGACAGGACAAAATAACAATGTTTTAAACCAAATAAAATATCACATTGGCAAAAATATACTTTTTTTTTTTTTTATTGGCATCATATTGTCAGAGTGACAGAATTGTCACTTTAACACGCACGTCAAAATGTTACAATGACAACTCAAATCATAGTAACACCAAGTAGTATTTGATGCTATTGAATGTCATTNATTAATGAAAACTGAAGATGAAGAATCAGTCCCTCAATTATCTGGCGGAGGATGAGGATCGGACGACGACGACGACGACACGAAGATTCGAATCTGATCCAAGAAACTGAGATGCTGAGGTCTATCCATCCGCTTTACGTATCCTTTGGCCTCTTTCTCGGAGTAGTTACTGTACCCTTTCTCTCCATTCCTCTTCCACATCTCCACCGCATAACTCCTGTGCGCGTAATACGCCTCCGCCTCCGCCTCCCCCTCGCCGGACTCAACTTTGATTGGCAATCTCTCGTAATGGCCTCGGCTCGTGCCTTCCAACTCGTCCATGCGAACCAGCGCCCGAGTCGACACGGCATACAACTCGCCCCAAACTCGGTCGCCTGAACCAGGGAAGTTGAGCAAGAAAGGCACCCTGTAGGGACCACAGACCAATGGTAACTTCTCAAGGGTCCGATAGACGCCGAGGTATGAAACGTCTCCGGTGGCAACCATGTCCTGTATGAGGCTGTGGTTGGAGAAACCATGCTTGAGGGTTCCATAGGTGAATATTAGTGTCGNACATTAAAACCCTTTTGCTTCTCTTCTCACCTTAGTCTTTTGACGATTTCTGAACTTTGTTCCTGAGCTTGAATCATATATTCAAGGTCAAATACATTTTTTATTGTATAATTCTTAATGACCCAAATGTTTACTACTTATCTTTATTGGGTCAAAAATCCATCATAATGGCCACCAAAAACCTTATGTTAATTAGTTTGATTTGGATATAGGCCTGAGCNATGAAACGTCTCCGGTGGCAACCATGTCCTGTATGAGGCTGTGGTTGGAGAAACCATGCTTGAGGGTTCCATAGGTGAATATTAGTGTCGTCTTCTCCACCTGCTCGTCCTCAGCCCCCATCCAAGCTGTATTTGAAATGGATCTGTAGAGAGAGAGAGAGACAGATAGTCGAGGGTGTGNATTTTTGTTTTGAGCTATGATAATTGTAAATTTATAATAATATTTTATTTTATACATGTTTCCAATTGTAAAATGTCAAAATTGAAGCCCCACAAAGAGCACAAAAAGAAAAAACAGTAGTGGGTATAAAACAAAGCCAGAAATCATAGATTGGGTCAACATATATGTGATTGATATTCTCTGTCAAGTTGGTAATTGAGATGCGCATCAATTACCTCAGACATTTTTAATCTTTGAATCAAAAAATACTAACAAAAAAAAATGAAAATATTCCCCGTGAAAGAATTTTCCCTGACACAAATTATTAAAGTAGTTATCCTAATAATAAGTGATTAGAGAATCTATCTATATCTACGTAACATAATAAAAAGGAGATTCTCATCCTAGATTTATTATATTATATTAATGAAAACTGAAGATGAAGAATCAGTCCCTCAATTATCTGGCGGAGGATGAGGATCGGACGACGACGACGACGACACGAAGATTCGAATCTGATCCAAGAAACTGAGATGCTGAGGTCTATCCATCCGCTTTACGTATCCTTTGGCCTCTTTCTCGGAGTAGTTACTGTACCCTTTCTCTCCATTCCTCTTCCACATCTCCACCGCATAACTCCTGTGCGCGTAATACGCCTCCGCCTCCGCCTCCCCCTCGCCGGACTCAACTTTGATTGGCAATCTCTCGTAATGGCCTCGGCTCGTGCCTTCCAACTCGTCCATGCGAACCAGCGCCCGAGTCGACACGGCATACAACTCGCCCCAAACTCGGTCGCCTGAACCAGGGAAGTTGAGCAAGAAAGGCACCCTGTAGGGACCACAGACCAATGGTAACTTCTCAAGGGTCCGATAGACGCCGAGGTATGAAACGTCTCCGGTGGCAACCATGTCCTGTATGAGGCTGTGGTTGGAGAAACCATGCTTGAGGGTTCCATAGGTGAATATTAGTGTCGTCTTCTCCACCTGCTCGTCCTCAGCCCCCATCCAAGCTGTATTTGAAATGGATCTGTAGAGAGAGAGAGAGACAGATAGTCGAGGGTGTGAGAGAGAGAGATAAATAGTTATATAATTGCAGACTTGAAAGAGAAAGCGGAGGAAGGGAGTGGGACCGGACCAACATTGTTTTTAAATAGATGTGACGAATGGTTGTGGTTGTGGTTTGTGACATAAAAATTTGACCGCGTGGGTGGGTGGGTGTGGTGCATATCGTTAGGTTTATTTCTTTCTCCAATAAGTATAGTAGTCTCCACAAAATATTATATTTTATTATATCTATTTTAATGGTGCATTTAATAATAATATTATTTTGGCATATTAATTTTTTAAGGCAATGATTTGGTTGTTTGTAACTCCATCTTGTACATGCCAAAGTGATCTTACCCGGCCAGTTTGTGGAGAAAAAGATATGTGGCATTGCAAAGCCACCTAGGCATTCGACGGCTACCCCAAAGATCTCTTGGCTAGTATTTCAAAAACACATTAGTGCATTATTAAGACATATAGATATTATAGTGTGAAGAGTTGATGGCTGGCGGTTAACTTAAGGAACATGTGTTTCTAACCGTGGTGAAGTGACCAAGAAAAATGGTCTTGACGCTTAGAAATATGGCCTATAAATACAAGAGGGTTAGAGCTAAAGAAGAGGATCCAACATCAATAACACAACCAGTCTACGGAAAAGACATAAAGAGAAATGTAGTAGTTTCCTTTCAACTGAAGGGATTGAAAATGATTCAAGCTTTTCCATAGTCTAAACAATCGACTAGGAATTATCAAGTTCAATAATTCCATTGGCTTTAACAAGATCTCAAGTAAGGAAAGAGTTTTTGATTTGTCTCAAGATAAACAGCTTCATATAAGCATAGGGATGAAAAGGAAATAAATATAATCCTGTGTTTATGCTTATATATGACTTTCAATTTGTTTCTTAGTCATTGTTGTTATGCTACACCTAATCCTCCTTAAGCTTATAACTTTCTGTTCGTCATGTCTGAACCATATGTATGTATATCCGTTGGTTGTTGAAATCATTTTCTTTTAAGCATCAGCAAAATCGAAGCCCAAGTTTATTGATTTAAGGAATATTTATTGGACTTGAGCAATGCATAGCCGTGGAAGTACATGTTCATGATCGAGTTCCTGCACTAAAGTTCGTAGCCCAACCACATATGAGAGAGAGAAAGAAAAATAAGAGAGTGCAGAGAAATGGTGGAAAATTTCACTTTTTTTTTTGTTTAACGGCAAATGGTGTTTAAATCAATTTACATGCACCTCAATTAATTCTTTTTTTGGGTCCAATTAAAAATATGTCATTAACAATGAGACTAAAATATTCATGAATGATAAATTTTTCATAATATAATCTCAAAAAATTTAATAAATTTAAATTTAAAACATTTAAGTTTACATTTTATCCATGTTATCACGATTTATCAACACGCTGCTGCAGCAATCAGTTTCCTTCATCATGCATGCTTTGTAAAGTTTGAATAAAGGTTGTAAAGCACGTGGCATGCCATGTACCTCTGCTTTAGCTGATTCATTATCTCAGATATAAAAACATTAATTAATTAATTAATTAATAGTCTCAAGTGGCCTGGCCAATAGGAGAAGCAACATACGTTAAAGTCGCAACATACAACAGATTGAATGAATTGTTGTTATTATTATTATTATTAATAATAAATAAATGCCCCATTTTTTTTTCCAGATAGCGAAAAGAAAAGGAAATTAAGACGGAAGCCAGTTCCTTAATATAAAGTATATAAACGCATCTTTTGGTTTGGGTTCGGAGACAGCTTCGGCTCTAGACTTTTTGGGCAGATAAGCACGATCCATTACCCATCCCATCCCACCCACCACCCACCACTACAAAAGAAACCCCTCTTTCCGTCTCATTTTCTTCTTCTTCTTCTTCTTCTCTATCATCNAGTAAAAAATAAGATCAAATGGTGTAAAATTTAGGTGTATAATTAAAGTAAATTATGCAGAAATATCAAAGAGGTTGCTGGAGGGGTTAGAGGTTTTAAATGTAAATATGTAGTTATGACTAGATATACATATTGATAAATAAATGGTGAGAGAGATTGGGGGGAGAATAGTTTGTAGGTAGCTTAATTAGCTACTTAATTGGAGCTGTGAAACAAATTAATNTCTCTCTCTCTCTCTCTCTCTCAAGAAATTTCCTCTTAATCAAAACTGGCTATAGATGGTAAAGAGTCCACTTTCAGAGAAATTGNAGATTGGGGGGAGAATAGTTTGTAGGTAGCTTAATTAGCTACTTAATTGGAGCTGTGAAACAAATTAATATGTCTGTATATATGATGATGCATGGTTGCAATCCTTAAGAACAATGTAAAATGTATCTTTGCGAACGTATCTTTATGATCTGTTGTCTTGGCTACTTGCTCCAAAGCATGTCTGTCTGTCTGGTTTTGTATAACTTATGATTTTCTTGGTTCCTTCANTTTTTTTTTTCCCTCCTCCTTTACATAATGGTCAGTCAGAGTGAAAATTTTGAAGTTTGTATTGTAAAATCGAATCTCAGGGTGTTGATGAAGAAGTTGATGATAAGGAATGGCCGTCTTGGCTGAGGCCACTTCTCCGGACAAGCTTCTTTGGTCAATGCTCGGTCCACGCCAATGCTCACAAGAGTGAATGCAATATGTATTGCCTTGACTGCATGAATGGAGCCCTCTGTTCTCTCTGTCTGCTTACCTTTCACACACACCACCGTGCCATTCAGGTTTCATTTCTTAATCAACATTCATTAATTAGTGCTTCCGTTGTTGAAAATCCACTTTATTGGATTCATTGTAAAGCATTAAGTACCCTTTTCAACTTCTCTAATATAACGTATATATGTATATATTTTTATTTACTCTTTTATGTATATATATGTATGTATGGGTTTGTTTGTCTATCTCCAAAGGGGTTGGTTGGTTGGTTGGTTAGTTCTGAACTGTGCCGTTGCACTATTCTTTTTTTTGGAGAGGGGCAGATAAGGAGATCCTCATACCATGATGTGATCAGAGTTTCTGAAATTCAAAAGTTTTTGGACATAGCAGGGGTTCAGACCTATATCATCAACAGTGCCAAAATCGTCTTTCTGAATGAACGGCCTCAGCCAAGGCCTGGTAAAGGCGTCACCAACACCTGCCAGGTCTGTCAGCGTAGCCTCCTTGATTCCTTCAGTTACTGCTCTCTTGGTTGCAAGGTATACACATACAAACTCACACTGACTATACTACACCTTAGCTTTCACATTCACACCCTATCTAGTAATGACACCAGTAATTCAATGCAAAACTATAAAAACTCTCGAACATGATTTATAAGTTAAGACCCAAAAAAAAAAGGGTTCTGCATGGTAGAGAGCTTGTGTCGTGGATATTAATGGATTATGGTTGATTTTTCTTATTTGGGTAAATATACAAATGTTACAGATAGTTGGGACATCAAATAATTTTAAAAAGAAGAGGATGTGCATGGGCATGGGTGGCTCAGACTCGGAGGAGTCGATGAATATTGGCGTTGGGTCTGGACGTGTTAAGGATAGAATTCGGAACTTTACACCATCAACGCCGCCTCAAGCTGCCGTGAATTACAGAAGTACCAAGAGGAGGAAGGGAGTTCCCCACAGGGCTCCAATGGGAGGACTTACCCTACAATACTGGTAGAGTACGTAATTAAGTAGTACAATTTGGCTGCTGCTTCTCTCTGTTTCAACTATTCTACACACAGCCGGCCGGTTTGGAAAATCAAGACATGAAGTTGTCTCTTGTACATAGAAAGATGCAATAGAGTACCCGTATATATACAGATCAATATAATTAAGAAGAAGAGATGGGAGTAAAAAATAAGATCAAATGGTGTAAAATTTAGGTGTATAATTAAAGTAAATTATACAGAAATATCAAAGAGGTTGCTGGAGGGGTTAGAGGTTTTAAATGTAAATATGTAGTTATGACTAGATATACATATTGATAAATAAATGGTGAGAGAGATTGGGGGGAGAATAGTTTGTAGGTAGCTTAATTAGCTACTTAATTGGAGCTGTGAAACAAATTAATATGTCTGTATATATGATGATGCATGGTTGCAATCCTTAAGAACAATGTAAAATGTATCTTTGCGAACGTATCTTTATGATCTGTTGTCTTGGCTACTTGCTCCAAAGCATGTCTGTCTGTCTGGTTTTGTATAACTTATGATTTTCTTGGTTCCTTCACAAGTTAGTTTCCAATAGTTCAGCATGAACTGGATTGTCCATATTAGGGTTAGGGGCCGAAGTAATTTAGTGAATAATTTACCTAAAATCCTCCACATGGCAAATATGTTTCCACCACCGTCATGTCATCGTTAATCCTTTAATTTTCATAAAACAAGGAGAGCTGTGAATGATAGCATGTAACTCACTCACCCTAAGTTTGCTTGGTAATTAATTACAATGTCTAGATCTCGCTCTCTAAGAGATGGTGAATTCGAGAAAGAGGGGTGAGATGTTGGGTTTGTGACTTGAGGAGTAGTCCTCTAGGACTTGCGTGCTATGCTACTTGACCTAGAGTAGCTAGCTAGTCCGGCCGGGAAGGGAAGGGAAGGGAACCCGTGATGTGGACAGAGATTGGTTTCTTGTGAACCGGTATTAACGGTAATAACAAACCTAGTTGTCAATTGTAGTTGACAGCGACGGAGAGTACACTGTACACCCCGACCTTACCAAGTCATTCACCATATGAATGCCGCCACGTATAACTCTCTTTCCAATAAATAATTCTCGTCTAGGGAGGGAGGGAGTCCTCTCTAATCCTAATGCGTGACCCACCATCACCGTGTACATTGATTCCTTCCCTCTTTCCAACAAATGTACTCAAACTAAATTTTAGTTTTAAAAGAACAAATATACTAGAATCGATCTCTACGTTTAAAATAACTTTCTGGTTTATCTAAATCTCTATGTGAATATATATATATATATACATATATATTCTTATGACATATCATATCTGTTCTTGTGTCATTCTTCTTGTTTGATTTAATAACTCTTTCTTGGTCTACTTACTTGCTCCACCAACAAACCAACTTGCCTAAGCCGTGATGTCAACTGAATTTATTTATTTTACCAAATCTTCATATGATGTTATGCGTATGCATATACCTATGAAGAGGAGGAGGTGACCAGACTCTTTAACTTCAAGCTTGCATGGTGACCCAATAATAATTTCATAGCCTTCAATTATTTAGCTAAATTATTAATGTTGTTCTAGCTAGGTCAGCCGCACCACCAAGAATTAAATCAGCTTACCTGCTGCATTAGCACCACTTTGATATGTCACGCTGTTGTTTGTATATATATATATATATATAGACTTCTTGCGCATCTCTAGACCACTCTATCGTGAGTTTCCCAGTGTTACCTTATGACAGCCACTATTTATTGCTTTTAACCAATAATAAATTAAGATAAAGATAGTCATAAGTCGTCATGATTCTAATATTATATTAACAATCCATTTGTCCAAAGGTTCCTTTTATGTGGGTGCAACAGTTGGATCAATAATGTTATGAGATTCTCAAACTCCCACTAGAATTTATTTGTACACCCATGTTTCATTTATATTAAAAACTTCCTGGTTTGTTGTGTGTAGCTGGTTGTCCAGTGGAATCATTCCGCTAGTCTGGCTGGTGAAGTCATGACACTTATTATAGGTTAATTCAAGGATGGATGATCAACTGCTGAAGCTACATGATTTTCATCTGCTAACTCAAAGGAAGGGCCGAGAGAACAATAGTTACACAGCGTCATTGGACGAGAAATAGGGCCATGGCTGTTTTTTTGTTTCTTCTTCTGTTTCTAGATCTTCTGTATATTCTGCTGGAAAAGAGAGAGGGATGGGTTGGGAAGATGATCAAACAGGTTTGATCAGAGTGAGAGGAAGATGGGTTAGTGGGTCTTCAAAAGAATTTGGTGATCAGGTATCCTCATCAATTGCAGCCGTAATCAATCTGGACAATCATCACCGATTAGACAATTTTAGATATAAATTTCAAACTTGAGAAAACACTATGACACAAGTGGTAGTGGAAGATCAAAGTGTGCGCAGAGGCAAGAGATTGTCAGAACCATCAAGGACTTTTGGTATCTTGCCATTATTTCCCATGGTCCGAACCCAACCCTAATATGTTATAGGAAAGGTTTCCGTTACCAAGCCAATTATTATTTTCCTTCCTTGTGTGACTTTCCAAGGGAATAACCCACCCAAAAATAAAAAAAAAGAACACCAAAATAACTCAATCGCCAAATTAATTAGTTAAGAAGTACACATTTCAGATTAAAATGACTCTAATACCCTTAATTATCTATTTACTAAGGTAGCATTTTGGTAAATGCTTGTTTTCGTTTTTTTTTTTATTTTTGTTTTCATTTTATGCTAAAAAAAAAATAAAAACATATTTGGTGGATTTTTTATTTTATTTTTAATTACTCTATTTTAAAAACAAGGCTAATATATAAAAACATCCTTTTGGATGTTTTTGAAAACATCAAAAAGAAAAAACAAACGCGCAATGGTGAAAGGATTTAATGGGGTCTGGGCATCGANAGGGAAGGGAAGGGAACCCGTGATGTGGACAGAGATTGGTTTCTTGTGAACCGGTATTAACGGTAATAACAAACCTAGTTGTCAATTGTAGTTGACAGCGACGGAGAGTACACTGTACACCCCGACCTTACCAAGTCATTCACCATATGAATGCCGCCACGTATAACTCTCTTTCCAATAAATAATTCTCGTCTAGGGAGGGAGGGAGTCCTCTCTAATCCTAATGCGTGACCCACCATCACCGTGTACATTGATTCCTTCCCTCTTTCCAACAAATGTACTCAAACTAAATTTTAGTTTTAAAAGAACAAATATACTAGAATCGATCTCTACGTTTAAAATAACTTTCTGGTTTATCTAAATCTCTATGTGAATATATATATATATATACATATATATTCTTATGACATATCATATCTGTTCTTGTGTCATTCTTCTTGTTTGATTTAATAACTCTTTCTTGGTCTACTTACTTGCTCCACCAACAAACCAACTTGCCTAAGCCGTGATGTCAACTGAATTTATTTATTTTACCAAATCTTCATATGATGTTATGCGTATGCATATACCTATGAAGAGGAGGAGGTGACCAGACTCTTTAACTTCAAGCTTGCATGGTGACCCAATAATAATTTCATAGCCTTCAATTATTTAGCTAAATTATTAATGTTGTTCTAGCTAGGTCAGCCGCACCACCAAGAATTAAATCAGCTTACCTGCTGCATTAGCACCACTTTGATATGTCACGCTGTTGTTTGTATATATATATATATATATAGACTTCTTGCGCATCTCTAGACCACTCTATCGTGAGTTTCCCAGTGTTACCTTATGACAGCCACTATTTATTGCTTTTAACCAATAATAAATTAAGATAAAGATAGTCATAAGTCGTCATGATTCTAATATTATATTAACAATCCATTTGTCCAAAGGTTCCTTTTATGTGGGTGCAACAGTTGGATCAATAATGTTATGAGATTCTCAAACTCCCACTAGAATTTATTTGTACACCCATGTTTCATTTATATTAAAAACTTCCTGGTTTGTTGTGTGTAGCTGGTTGTCCAGTGGAATCATTCCGCTAGTCTGGCTGGTGAAGTCATGACACTTATTATAGGTTAATTCAAGGATGGATGATCAACTGCTGAAGCTACATGATTTTCATCTGCTAACTCAAAGGAAGGGCCGAGAGAACAATAGTTACACAGCGTCATTGGACGAGAAATAGGGCCATGGCTGTTTTTTTGTTTCTTCTTCTGTTTCTAGATCTTCTGTATATTCTGCTGGAAAAGAGAGAGGGATGGGTTGGGAAGATGATCAAACAGGTTTGATCAGAGTGAGAGGAAGATGGGTTAGTGGGTCTTCAAAAGAATTTGGTGATCAGGTATCCTCATCAATTGCAGCCGTAATCAATCTGGACAATCATCACCGATTAGACAATTTTAGATATAAATTTCAAACTTGAGAAAACACTATGACACAAGTGGTAGTGGAAGATCAAAGTGTGCGCAGAGGCAAGAGATTGTCAGAACCATCAAGGACTTTTGGTATCTTGCCATTATTTCCCATGGTCCGAACCCAACCCTAATATGTTATAGGAAAGGTTTCCGTTACCAAGCCAATTATTATTTTCCTTCCTTGTGTGACTTTCCAAGGGAATAACCCACCCAAAAATAAAAAAAAAGAACACCAAAATAACTCAATCGCCAAATTAATTAGTTAAGAAGTACACATTTCAGATTAAAATGACTCTAATACCCTTAATTATCTATTTACTAAGGTAGCATTTTGGTAAATGCTTGTTTTCGTTTTTTTTTTTATTTTTGTTTTCATTTTATGCTAAAAAAAAAATAAAAACATATTTGGTGGATTTTTTATTTTATTTTTAATTACTCTATTTTAAAAACAAGGCTAATATATAAAAACATCCTTTTGGATGTTTTTGAAAACATCAAAAAGAAAAAACAAACGCGTAATGGTGAAAGGATTTAATGGGGTCTGGGCATCGATCTTCCATAGCAACAAAATATGAATTTTTTTGCTTGGGTATATAAAAAGTCATCCCTCTTGTTCACCTTTCATATTTCTGTCGTCTCTCTATCTCTCTGACTCTCTTGTGTTGAAGACGAAGTCGAAGCCACAGCCACGAAGATGAAGACGAAGGATCCAGACGCCATCTCCCCTACTCTCCCTCTGTTGCTCTCACTCACTCTCTCCCTCTCTCTCTCTCAACCTTCTCTATCTTGATAGNTATACTAGAATCGATCTCTACGTTTAAAATAACTTTCTGGTTTATCTAAATCTCTATGTGAATATATATATATATATACATATATATTCTTATGACATATCATATCTGTTCTTGTGTCATTCTTCTTGTTTGATTTAATAACTCTTTCTTGGTCTACTTACTTGCTCCACCAACAAACCAACTTGCCTAAGCCGTGATGTCAACTGAATTTATTTATTTTACCAAATATTCATATGATGTTATGCGTATGCATATACCTATGAAGAGGAGGAGGTGACCAGACTCTTTAACTTCAAGCTTGCATGGTGACCCAATAATAATTTCATAGCCTTCAATTATTTAGCTAAATTATTAATGTTGTTCTAGCTAGGTCAGCCGCACCACCAAGAATTAAATCAGCTTACCTGCTGCATTAGCACCACTTTGATATGTCACGCTGTTGTTTGTATATATATATATATATATAGACTTCTTGCGCATCTCTAGACCACTCTATCGTGAGTTTCCCAGTGTTACCTTATGACAGCCACTATTTATTGCTTTTAACCAATAATAAATTAAGATAAAGATAGTCATAAGTCGTCATGATTCTAATATTATATTAGCAATCCATTTGTCCAAAGGTTCCTTTTATGTGGGTGCAACAGTTGGATCAATAATGTTATGAGATTCTCAAACTCCCACTAGAATTTATTTGTACACCCATGTTTCATTTATATTAAAAACTTCCTGGTTTGTTGTGTGTAGCTGGTTGTCCAGTGGAATCATTCCGCTAGTCTGGCTGGTGAAGTCATGACACTTATTATAGGTTAATTCAAGAATGGATGATCAACTGCTGAAAGCTACATGATTTTCATCTGCTAACTCAAAGGAAGGGCCGAGAGAACAATAGTTACACAGCGTCATTGGACGAGAAATAGGGCCATGGCTGTTTTTTTGTTTCTTCTTCTGTTTCTAGATCTTCTGTATATTCTGCTGGCAAAGAGAGAGGGATGGGTTGGGAAGATGATCAAACAGGTTTGATCAGAGTGAGAGGAAGATGGGTTAGTGGGTCTTCAAAAGAATTTGGTGATCAGGTATCCTCATCAATTGCAGCCGTAATCAATCTGGACAATCATCACCGATTAGACAATTTTAGATATAAATTTCAAACTTGAGAAAACACTATGACACAAGTGGTAGTGGAAGATCAAAGTGTGCGCAGAGGCAAGAGATTGTCAGAACCATCAAGGACTTTTGGTATCTTGCCATTATTTCCCATGGTCCGAACCCAACCCTAATATGTTATAGGAAAGGTTTCCGTTACCAAGCCAATTATTATTTTCCTTCCTTGTGTGACTTTCCAAGGGAATAACCCACCCAAAAATAAAAAAAAAGAACACCAAAATAACTCAATCGCCAAATTAATTAGTTAAGAAGTACACATTTCAGATTAAAATGACTCTAATACCCTTAATTATCTATTTACTAAGGTAGCATTTTGGTAAATGCTTGTTTTCGTTTTTTTTTTTATTTTTGTTTTCATTTTATGCTAAAAAAAAAATAAAAACATATTTGGTGGATTTTTTATTTTATTTTTAATTACTCTATTTTAAAAACAAGGCTAATATATAAAAACATCCTTTTGGATGTTTTTGAAAACATCAAAAAGAAAAAACAAACGCGTAATGGTGAAAGGATTTAATGGGGTCTGGGCATCGATCTTCCATAGCAACAAAATATGAATTTTTTTGCTTGGGTATATAAAAAGTCATCCCTCTTGTTCACCTTTCATATTTCTGTCGTCTCTCTATCTCTCTGACTCTCTTGTGTTGAAGACGAAGTCGAAGCCACAGCCACGAAGATGAAGACGAAGGATCCAGACGCCATCTCCCCTACTCTCCCTCTGTTGCTCTCACTCACTCTCTCCCTCTCTCTCTCTCAACCTTCTCTATCTTGATAGTGGTGATGGATTTTGGGGAGTGGTGGTGAGGTTGGTTGGTGGTGGTGGGTTTTCAAGGATGAGGATGGGCTTGGATGGTGGTGGGTTTCGGGGATAGACGTGGGTTGGGTGGTTGTGGGTTTCAACCGATTGGGGCGGTGCTGGGGTTGGGTTTCAGCTGATTGGGGTGTTGTTGGGGCTGGGTGGTACTGGCTTTCAACCGATTGGGGGTGTCGTTGGGGCTGGGTGGTGTTGGGTTTCAACCGATTGGGGTGGTGCTGATGGGGGTGATTTTCGATGGTGGTGAGTTTCGAGGTAGGGGTGGTGAATTTCAGGGGTTGCTGGGTATTTAAAAGGGGTTGGGGGTGGGTTTTGGTAGTGGTTGGTGTTTGGTGGTGGTGATGAATGGTGAATTTTTGCTATAATACAAAACATATTTTTTATTTTTGTTTTTATAATTTTTTAAATATAAATAATTACCGAACATGTTTTATATTTTTGATTTTATCACAAATAAAAACAAAAATGTGTTTTATTTTTTTTTATATAATAAATATAAAAACAAAAATGTTACCAAACGCATCTTAAATTAACTAAAGTGAATTAAGAAACAAAATCAATTCATTAACTGAATTGCTATTTCTACATATCATAACTTTTAAATTGATGCAATCCTTCTATATTTAGATTTCAAAAGCAACTATTTTTTTATATTAAAATATTATAATTTCCTAAAATGTTGTTACTTTTTAACCCCAAAATTTCTAAAAAATTCAAAAACCTCATGAATTTGGGTTCGTAAATAAAAGAGTGATATAATTAAGAAATAATGTGACATCAAAAAAATATATCAAATAGTGAATTCACACATTAAAGAGTGGCATAATTAAAAAATAGTGTTACATACTTAAAAAAAATAATTTGACATCAAAGAGTTATATAATTTTAAAAATAATGTGATATCAAAAAGTGATATAATTTTAAAAATAGTGTGATATCAAATACAAGAAAATTGATGACCCGTCTTGTAGAAAACCAATAATGGGTATCAGTAACTGTTTGAAAATGATGAATATGAAAAATAAAGATATGAAAAAGAATGATTACAGTTTGAATTAATATACAACAAAAACGTTAACTGCAAATATATTTTTGTAATCTTTTTAAAATTCAAATGATTAATAGCCCATTAAAATAAGAAACCACTCGGTCAATGAAAACAGAATAAAAAAAAACCACTAAATATTGCATCAAATAAGTAAGGGCATTTAGGTACTACTAAAATATGAAAATTTAAAAATTTATACTTAGCCACCAAATATTTTATAAACAATATACTTACTAACTTAAAAATTTGGGCCATAGACTTTTCTAGGAATATTTTTTAAAAAGTGTACCTGACACAAATTTCCCANAATTTAAAAATTTATACTTAGCCACCAAATATTTTATAAACAATATACTTACTAACATAAAAATTTGGGCCATAGACTTTTCTAGGAATATTTTTTAAAAAGTGTACCTCACAAATTTCCTAAAAAAAAACAGAAACAGAAACAGAAAAAATGCCCAATAGGCTTCCAGCAGGTGAAACCACCAGTCTTCAAAGAGAATGAAAAACCCACAATCAGGATTTGGGGGTAGGGATGACAATGCCAAGTGTCGAACTGGTTGATAAATTCTCATTTTTGGAGGTGATGCATAGAATGGCCGTCTTAAAAGTATAATATTGGATAAAATAACAAAAAATTGTATCTTCTATTTTTGCATATTCATCACAAAAAAAAAAAAAAGCAGCAGCTGTAACAGGCACTCAGCTCAATGTTACTTATATCTTCACATACAGAGCCAAACTTTGCATGACATCTAACTAAAAAATTTCAATTAGATATTGGAGGCTTCCTTGCCAGTATACATAATGTACAAAGGGAGAACTTAAAAATCATAGAAAATCAGTCCAAAAAAATAATTGGGGGAAAATAACCAAGGTGGCCATCACAATGTATTACAAGCTAGAGATCTGATCAGAACCCATGTCAGAATGAGCGGATGAGCTTTCATGATGGAATGTAAATGACTCTGCCAACCCAACAGCGTCTTGGACCCTTAGCCGGGTTCCCTGTTGCCCAACAACTACAGCTGCAACCCTAGCTGCTAATGTACCCATGCCTTTCAAATCTGACACACCCCTTAAAATACCATATAAGATGCCTGACGCATATGCATCACCTGCCCCACAAGTGTCCACAGGAACACACAACGAAGGAGGAATATAAACAGGTTCCCCTTTCACACCAATGTAAGAGCCTCTTGGCCCATCCGTAACTGAGACTACAGGAACAAAATGGCTTAGGTACCTTGTAGCAGAAATGGGGCTTTCCTTTGAGGAGAAATGACAGAAAGCTCTGGCTTCATTGCTGTTTGCAAAGACAATGTCGGCATAATTCCCCATAATTTCCCTGAAGAAGAAAAATAAAGTAACAATATACATCGTCAAATGTGTGTAAGAAGAACAAAGAGAGACAACTAAGATGGCAATGTACCATGACCAGGAAACAGTATTTGACCAGGTTAATACTCTTTTCTGCGTATCTTAGCTTTCCTGTGGATGCTTACTAAAACAGGTTTCTTTAACTATGCAGTGCACTGTCAAAAAAAAAAAAAAAAAGACTATGCAGTGCAACAAACATTCTAAGACAACGTTTATGTTTTGTCATATAATGTCAATTGATGAATTTGCAACTGAAACCTGCAATCCCAAATCAATTTTGATTCTTGATTAGGAAAATAAAGATTCCAATCCAATATAAAATTCTTGATTTGAAAATTATGCTCATTGGTAAAATTTCCATGGCATGTCTATCACTTTAGAGGAGAAAATTCCTTTGAACGAAGGAAGGACGTTATTTGCAAGGCCAGCCATGCTAGTTTCTGGTTCTCATAATTCACTGCTATATCCCATAGCCATATTTCTTCATGCCCAGGTAACATATGGGACCTGTGCAATTCACATTATATAATGTTTTCTGCACAGTGAGCTTTTAAGTGTCATTAGATTGAAAAGAACAGGGCAAAAACAAGTCATTAGCCAGTTTGGTTCCTGCTAAGTGAGGTGCTCCAAGGATGGATTAGGTATAAACTCACCTTGGCTTGCAACGCTACAGTTGTTCGCCCGCACTATGAAACGATCTCTATTGAATTGAAAAGAACATAAATATCTCAAACCAAGTCAAGTTAAAGATTACCAGAAATCATCATAATGTCTCTCAATGCAGGAGACATCCGACGCTGTGACAGCAACCAGAGCACCACTCCTGCGGGCATCTTCACATGCTTTTTTAATTGTTTTGATTGTATCAGGAAGCTCAAGTAAATAACCTTCAACTACAAGTATTCTTGTTTTACCAATACAGCTAGCCAGGCAAGGATCATAGTCAACCATCGAAGATGTGCCCTGACATGACAAATGTAGGCAAACTAGATTAGGATTGCTAGCATTCTTTAGCTTCCTGAATCATTCAGTATCAAAATCAAATAATGGCGTGAAGTTCTCTTAGAATAAACAGCATATCAAAACTTTTCAGTACTTCATGAGGAGCACCCTAATAGAAGAAACAGTGGAAAGAATAATAGTCTGACATTCATAATCAGCAGAGGAATGACTTAATAAAAAAACCATGAGCAGAAGTAAGCTATATTTTTCGGACATACAACAACCAAAATAATATCAGTCCAATCGCATAGAAAAAAGAGGAAGAGATTAAATCTTTTCACCCTTTTAATTGGATGGGGGAATAGAAAGACTAATATTTCGACTCCTATCCCTCCCACTCTATCGCGTTATGTAGGGATTCTCCAAATTGGGCCTGCTTCTTCTTTTCAGAAATGGTGGCGAATATTTCTTGCCCTCATCTGCCACCTCATCTACGCAGTCCACATACATTCTACAGCTTAACTTAATTTGACTGAAAAAAAAATCATGCATTTTCAGTTTCTCTAAACTCCATTGAAATATTTGCAAACACGTAATTCCCCTTAAAAAGGTAGGTGGATAGAGATTATTTAAAATGTAAACCAAGTTACACATGGGGAGAAAATAAAACACAAATTGCTCATGTTAAATGTCTTCTTCAGTACCAGGAAGGCAGATATGTATTTGCTTTCGATGACTAGGTCAAACTTTGGGATCAGCACAAGAAAATAAGCAGCAGCAAGTTTTAGTAAGAAATCATGCAGCAGTATTGACAACAATTAACTGCTGTAACACAGTGCAGGTTAGAAAACACAGATTAGGGTCGATAGAGTGTCTAATAAACCTGGATAGAACAAGGTGGCATGTTCATCTAATTCCTTACGAGCAGGTCATATAGACAAGAGAACAATTTGTTAGGAACCAAATTTCAAGGTAATGGTGAATCGTGCTCATTTAGAAAAAAAATAACTCGGAACACATAAGAAAATACTTGCATTTGACAAACAAAGAATGATTACAAGAACAAAGTTACATAAAAATTGCATTCACTGAAATTAAATATGACCTGATACGCAAGCATCGTACGCTGAGCATCTGGAGTTGTCAGCACTATAACTGTTCCTGTTGTCCCATCTTTGACTGGTGCAGAGAGAAAATTCACATTTGCCCGACGCAATTTTGCTCTACATAATACATGAGAAGCTTGTACATAAAAATGGCACTCGCTATGAACAATACAATCTCCTAAATATTACATAGCCTCTTTCATGTAAACTAAGCCTGTAAGCTATCGTGCTATACCCAAACTAAACCTATAAGCCCCTACAGTCTATTTAACATCTTTCATGCCTGTTAAGCAAAAAATGTTGTCTTAAACATATAAAATCCATCCAAATCCTCTCCAAAACAACAAAGCCAAAAATAGAGCCCTACCTGTAGAACTCACCAAGTGGATCACTACCAATGCTGCCAACCATAGCCACATTCAAGGCAGGCCCTCCAATGGGCTGACCACCAAGTCTGGCCAAGGCCACAAGACTATTAGAAAGAGATCCACCAGCAGCAGCCTTGTAGCTGCACCCATCCATTGCCCGCAAAATTCTACCCCTCTCCTCATGATTCACAACCTTCCTTGTACCCTTCTCTATACCCAGTCTATCCAAAAATTCGCCATCAACCACGCCAGAAAAATCTACCTAGAAGTTCAAAAAGGAGAAATAAACAATGCACGCTGTAATAATCAAGTACAGCCCAGTACAGAGAAAATGTGAGTACTATGACATTAAAATGGATAAGACATTTTAAGAATTTTAGACATTTGAAGAAGTGACAAATTATATGCAACTAATGCATTGAAAGGATATAGCATTTGTTCACCAATAATTTAAGACCCCCAACGCAACAATTTGGTAAGCAACTACTACATGATAAATCGAGCAGAATCTTCCAAAAAAAAACAACAACGTGAAGCATGTGAAAACAGATAAGAAATTACTGGAGTACATTTTGTCCAAATGGAATCCAAGATATTCAAAAGTACAACTAAACTATATCCCAAAGTCAGAAGAAACTTCAGTTCAAATAATCTGCCATCTTCCAAAATAAAAAACTTCCCATTTTTATCAGAACTCCTAATCAAAGGGAAATGAATTCGCAGCGGCACTTTATGAAATTAAACTTGAAGCAGAAAGAAAAAAATACAAAGGGATACCACCTTCCGTCCGTTCTGCTCAACACAAGGCGACGGAAGACAGAGAATTCAACGTTACAAGTAATTCAAAGAATTACGCCGTTATTTGAATTGTACTTCCTATCATAGATATTTTCCAAGGAACCAAAGGGAGGGAGTAATTACGCAAAGAAGCAGACAATGTAGAAATACCATGGCTTGGCCGAGACCTAACACGTCCCATCTCTCAGGCAAACTAGAAGGCCTTGGCCTTGTGCCCTCCTTGGAGCTATCAACGACAACTTCTTCATCCTCGTCGTCGTCAGGATCCCCATCTTCTTCTTCGCCGGCAACACGGTCCTCCCCTCCGCCAATAGAGCAGGAAGAGTAAGAAGACGATCTAGATGAAAAGAGCCTATGAAGGGGTTCGTTTGCTATCGACATGTAAGGTAAAAAGAGGTTAGCGCAATTGTGTGAGATGGTAATACCAGTCCCAGGGTCATGGCGTGGGATCTTAGTAAAAGGCGGAGTGGATGACGAAGATGAAGGTTGGGAGGAGAGGAGAGAGAAAAGAGGCGGATTTCTGATGTGAGAAGGAGCGGCAAGAATGGAGGAGGAGAATGAGAAGTGAGAGGCAGGAGAGAGGAGAGAGAAAGACATATCGGTTGGGGTTGGGTTTAGGATGGAGAAAGAGAAACACGTTTCTCCATCCACCTCCACTGCCTTCGCACCGTGCGCCTTCTTGGCCTCTGCATCTAAATCTAGTCTATTTAGGCAACGCCAAGTTCGGCTTTGTCTTCCTTTTTTTACCGCTTCTGCCCTTTTTTGACCTGCTTATTTGCTTTCTTTGTGCTGCTTTTTGCGTAATTCCAAACCAAATCAAGCAATAAATTTATTATATTTTTATTTGGACAAGTCATATTATTCCCAAGAAATCCTAATTTTTGGAAACAACATATTTTGTTTCAATTTTTTATTTCTCTTAAATCTATTTTATTTTTACCTATAATTTTAAAACTAATTTTGTATTTAGAAATCTTCTATTTTTTTATAATTAAATACTTGGAATTCGAATTTCCAACATTAGGTTTGTAATGAATGTAAATTTTTCCAAATTCGATTTCAAATTAAATCTAATTAATTGAATGTTGATTGAAATTCTTACATAATTATCTAATTCTAAACCATATTCAAATACGAACCCGTTATCTCCTATATGATAATTTTGGATTTAATATACTATTATTCGAGTTGAACATGGTCCAATCCGAATTATGTGTGTATATTAGTGTTCTAAAACTTGGCCTGACGGGTTGACCCGGTATACCAGTGTCTAAACCGGGGCGGTTCACCTATTGGATCGTTTATGTATAAAAACCGGAGTAAACTCGGTGGATCGAAAAAAAATGCGGAGAACCCATCAACCCAGGCAACTTTAATCAAACCAGCCAATTCATTAAATTTAGTATAAAATAAAGAATTTTGGCCCTTTTGGGCATTTTGCCGTAAATTGTTTCCAGCCTCGGTCTCTTTCTTGGCAATTGGTGGAGTGGTGGACAACTGGAGCCTGAGTCTCCTTCTCTTTCTCTCGTCTTTGCGGTCGACAGTAGTGTGCACTACGAGCACAAAAGGAAGTAAGCCATCCAGTGAGGCACTCGATCGAATACTTGAAATAAAAGGAACATTCGATTTCAAAGGAGAAAGCTGCTTCAAAGCTCCATCGAGGCATCGACGACGACCACCAGAAACTAGCAGTAGGTCCTTTCATACTCTCTCAATCTATCTGCTCTCTAACTCTTGGTGTATGACTCTGCTACATCTGATTTTTGATTTGTATTTTGTATACATTGAATTTTTGATAATTAATAATGCTATATTTTATACATTGAATCTTTGATAATTGATAATGCTATATTTCATACCTTAAATGAAGCTTTGATTTTTTATATATTTGTTTTCTTATCCTTTTGCATTGTTGAAAATCCAAAGTTGATTGTGGTTGTAATTGTGATGGTGATGAAGCCACTGAAAAACCTAGAATTATGGGCTTTATTTTTAATTATTTTCATTTGTTGATGTAAGAACTTTGTAAACTTAATCTATATTTTTAATAATAGTGGGATGTTGTTGATGCTAGAAAATTTTAAACTTGAATATAGATATATGGTGGTCTTTGATGTTATAGAATGAGATTTTGTTGGTGGTTTTTTGGTTTTGGATGCTCATATCAAAACATTATTGTAAATTTTTAGACTATTTATTATTATTTTTTATTTTTTATTATTTTACCGGTCTAATCAGTGACTCAACAGATTAAACTAGTAACTCATTGATCTAGTCCCTTTACCGAGTTGATATTCGGGCCGGGTTTTAAAACTATGGTGTATATATCTATATAATAAAGTAGTTAATTTCGTTTGTTTTGAGCATTTCGCAGCTCATATCGTTTGAGAATTATTGATCAGACGATCTTAATTGGACTTTCATTCCTCGTAAAACTTTAAAAATTCTATCTCTAATATCATTTTCTTTCTCTCTCTATCTTATAAACTCAACTTTCATACGTATATTAGTATATAACTATATCTCTCTCTCCCTTACAGATATTTTAAACATACACTATTCCATCTCTCATACTCTCTCTCTTATATATATATGAAATAGAATGAAAATCTAATTAGGATTTTCAAGACAAATAATATTATCTTATACTTTATCTCTTAGCATTCTTAGCATTATTTATTTGTCTTAACAATCCTTATTGGACTTATTTACTCAAAATATTTGTATGATTTTATAGATAAAAAAATATTTAAATATTTAAAAAAATTATGAGGTTGTAGATATTCAAAACTAAGTTAATTACCGATAAAAAATAACAAGTGATATTAATATCACCGAAAAAATAAAAATTCCAAAATCAAGTTAATCACTAATAAAAAATAACAAGTGATATCAATTGCACCAAAAAAACTAAAAAATTTAAAGTCAAGCTAATTACCAATAAAAAAATATCAATGATCAATAAAAAAAAATAAGTGAAACCAATTGCACCAAAAAAAATAATATTTTAAATCAACTATTAATTTTTTTTTCCTTATTTGTATTGTTTTCTCCTTGCTAATGTTCATATTTTTTAAATACTTGAATTGTGCAAAATAGACACCAAAATGATAAAAATATCCGTTAAATCAATTTTTTTAAGTAGTTAAACTTTGATTTTGTTGATTTAGTTTAATTGCAGCGTGAAAATATTTTTGTAGCATTCGAGAAGTCATAACTGCAAATTATTTANTTGGTTTTGGATGCTCATATCAAAACATTATTGTAAATTTTTAGACTATTTATTATTATTTTTTATTTTTTATTATTTTACCGGTCTAATCAGTGACTCAACAGATTAAACTAGTAACTCATTGATCTAGTCCCTTTACCGAGTTGATATTCGGGCCGGGTTTTAAAACTATGGTGTATATATCTATATAATAAAGTAGTTAATTTCGTTTGTTTTGAGCATTTCGCAGCTCATATCGTTTGAGAATTATTGATCAGACGATCTTAATTGGACTTTCATTCCTCGTAAAACTTTAAAAATTCTATCTCTAATATCATTTTCTTTCTCTCTCTATCTTATAAACTCAACTTTCATACGTATATTAGTATATAACTATATCTCTCTCTCCCTTACAGATATTTTAAACATACACTATTCCATCTCTCATACTCTCTCTCTTATATATATATGAAATAGAATGAAAATCTAATTAGGATTTTCAAGACAAATAATATTATCTTATACTTTATCTCTTAGCATTCTTAGCATTATTTATTTGTCTTAACAATCCTTATTGGACTTATTTACTCAAAATATTTGTATGATTTTATAGATAAAAAAATATTTAAATATTTAAAAAAATTATGAGGTTGTAGATATTCAAAACTAAGTTAATTACCGATAAAAAATAACAAGTGATATTAATATCACCGAAAAAATAAAAATTCCAAAATCAAGTTAATCACTAATAAAAAATAACAAGTGATATCAATTGCACCAAAAAAACTAAAAAATTTAAAGTCAAGCTAATTACCAATAAAAAAATATCAATGATCAATAAAAAAAAATAAGTGAAACCAATTGCACCAAAAAAAATAATATTTTAAATCAACTATTAATTTTTTTTTCCTTATTTGTATTGTTTTCTCCTTGCTAATGTTCATATTTTTTAAATACTTGAATTGTGCAAAATAGACACCAAAATGATAAAAATATCCGTTAAATCAATTTTTTTAAGTAGTTAAACTTTGATTTTGTTGATTTAGTTTAATTGCAGCGTGAAAATATTTTTGTAGCATTCGAGAAGTCATAACTGCAAATTATTTAAATTAATTGTCTTTGCATCTACAAACAAATTCGTTGAACAATGTTAGTTTAGTTATTTTTTTTTTCTATTTTTTGGAAATTTGATTTGTAGTTCAATATGATCTNTATTTTACCGGTCTAATCAGTGACTCAACAGATTAAACTAGTAACTCATTGATCTAGTCCCTTTACCGAGTTGATATTCGGGCCGGGTTTTAAAACTATGGTGTATATATCTATATAATAAAGTAGTTAATTTCGTTTGTTTTGAGTATTTCGCAGCTCATATCGTTTGAGGATTATTGATCAGACGATCTTAATTGGACTTTCATTCCTCGTAAAACTTTAAAAATTCTATCTCTAATATCATTTTCTTTCTCTCTCTATCTTATAAACTCAACTTTCATACGTATATTAGTATATAACTATATCTCTCTCTCCCTTACAGATATTTTAAACATACACTATTCCATCTCTCATACTCTCTCTCTTATATATATATGAAATAGAATGAAAATCTAATTAGGATTTTCAAGACAAATAATATTATCTTATACTTTATCTCTTAGCATTCTTAGCATTATTTATTTGTCTTAACAATCCTTATTGGACTTATTTACTCAAAATATTTGTATGATTTTATAGATAAAAAAATATTTAAATATTTAAAAAAATTATGAGGTTGTAGATATTCAAAACTAAGTTAATTACCGATAAAAAATAACAAGTGATATTAATATCACCGAAAAAATAAAAATTCCAAAATCAAGTTAATCACTAATAAAAAATAACAAGTGATATCAATTGCACCAAAAAAACTAAAAAATTTAAAGTCAAGCTAATTACCAATAAAAAAATATCAATGATCAATAAAAAAAAATAAGTGAAACCAATTGCACCAAAAAAAATAATATTTTAAATCAACTATTAATTTTTTTTTCCTTATTTGTATTGTTTTCTCCTTGCTAATGTTCATATTTTTTAAATACTTGAATTGTGCAAAATAGACACCAAAATGATAAAAATATCCGTTAAATCAATTTTTTTAAGTAGTTAAACTTTGATTTTGTTGATTTAGTTTAATTGCAGCGTGAAAATATTTTTGTAGCATTCGAGAAGTCATAACTGCAAATTATTTAAATTAATTGTCTTTGCATCTACAAACAAATTCGTTGAACAATGTTAGTTTAGTTATTTTTTTTTTCTATTTTTTGGAAATTTGATTTGTAGTTCAATATGATCTGGATAACCTAATCATTAAATTTAGCAAGATATTGAAGAAATGAACACTCATTGGAAAAAAGAGCCACCATGAAAAAATAGATGGCAGGATAATTTTGTAATAGTGTTAATTTAAATTCATAGAGATTTTCAAATTGTATTTATTTGATATGATTTTTTCATTTCAATTCTTATATTTCTTTTACTTGAGACATTATTGGATGCCCAATTTTCTTGACACAGACTTTNTAAAACTATGGTGTATATATCTATATAATAAAGTAGTTAATTTCGTTTGTTTTGAGCATTTCGCAGCTCATATCGTTTGAGAATTATTGATCAGACGATCTTAATTGGACTTTCANGGATGCCCAATTTTCTTGACACAGACTTTTTAAACATGCTCACTCCCATCTCTCATATTCTCTCTCTCTCTCTCTCTCTCTCTCTATATATATATATATATATAGAGAGAGAGAGAGATAGAATGAAAGAATTTTGCGGCTCAGATCATTTGAAGATTATTCATCCGATGATCTTAATTAGAGTTTCACTCATTTTAAAACTTCTATCTATCATATAACTCTCTCTTTCTTTATTTCATATGCTTAACTCTCATACGTGTATATATATATATATCATAGACATTTTAAATACACACTCTCCTATCTCTCATACTCTTTTTTTTTTTTTTATANTATATCATAGACATTTTAAATACACACTCTCCTATCTCTCATACTCTTTTTTTTTTTATTTTATGAAAGTTTAATTGGGATTGTCATGAGAAACAATGTTATCTCATACTCTCTTTCTGTCTCTCTCTCTTAGCATTATTTGTCTTGAAGATCCTAATTAGACTTAATTACTCAAAATATTTGTATGATTTTATAGATGAAAAAAATATTTAAATTTTAAAAAAAAAATTCAATTATAGACATTCAAAGCCAAGTTAATCACCAATAAAAAATAACAACTAATACCAATTGCACCCAAAAAAAAATTAAAGTCAAGTTAATCACCAATAAAAAAATCATACAAAACAACAATAATCAAAACCAACTGTCAATTTTTTCCCTTATTTGCATTGTTTTTCTTTTATTAATGTTCATATTTTTTTTGAATAGTTAAATAGTGCAAAATAGACACTGAAACAACAAAAAAGTCAATTCAATTAAATTTTTTTAAAGTGGTGAAATTTTGATTTTGTTGATTTGGTTAAATTGCAGTGNTTCTTTTATTAATGTTCATATTTTTTTTGAATAGTTAAATAGTGCAAAATAGACACCGAAACAACAAAAAAGTCAATTCAATTAAATTTTTTTAAAGTGGTGAAATTTTGATTTTGTTGATTTGGTTTAATTGCAGCGCGAGAATATTTCTGTAGTATCCAAGAAGTCACAATAGCAAAGAATTTAAATCAAATATCCTTGCAGTTACAAGTAAATTCGTTGGACAATGTTAGTTCAGTTGAGTTTTTTTTTATTTTTTAAAAACTTAATTTGTAGTTCAATGTGAACTAAACAATANTCCAAGAAGTCACAATAGCAAAGAATTTAAATCAAATATCCTTGCAGTTACAAGTAAATTCGTTGGACAATGTTAGTTCAATTGAGTTTTTTTTTTATTTTTTAAAAACTTAATTTGTAGTTCAATGTGAACTAAACAATATATTCATTAAATTTAGTCAGAGGCTGAAAAAATGAATACTCGTCGGAAAGAAGAGTCACCATGAACAAATGTATGATAGGATAATTTTGTAATTATGTTAATTTAACTTCATGGGAATTATTGGATTGTGTTAATGTTATAAAATTTTTCTTTATTTAAACCCTTACACTTCTTTTATTTAAGACATTCTTGGATGTCCTGCTTGACAAATTTTTTGTGTTAAAAGTAAGTTCTGACATAGATAAAAACTAATATATATATATATATTATTTAATTGAAGGCGGACGACCCATTAACATTCATTCTTTCGGGATAAAGAAAGCCCAAGTGGAGGGCCTTGGCATCCACAAAAATTCCATTAACTTAGCCCACGCAACCTAAGGTTGGGCTTTAATTGAGGCCCAGGGCCTACCCACTTACATCTTTGGATTTGATCGGATACGTCATCTTTGAAGGCACAGCAATCCACGGAGAGCAGCACGCAGTGGAAGGAATAACAAGTAAAGAATGGAACAAAATGGAGAAGGCAAAATGGAATTAACGAAAGAGAAGGACAAGAAGAATAAGATATGCAAGAGGTGTAAAGTGGATTACAGTCCGTCGTTAAACGACCCTATTTCGTGCCGATTTCATCCTTCTTTCTTCGTTTGTCGTCGTCACGACGACCAGAAAAGGTAACCTAACAGCAGATTTCTTATAAACCTTCCCTCTATTTGATTTTTACCTTTCTTTTTTTACTGTTCATAGATGGTTATTTACTTCCGTTTTGTCTTACTGGTAGATTTTGCTGGATGCCTCGAGAAAAATGAGGCATTTGTGTTTCTTCTAATTCGATTACTACTTATTTACAATAACGTCTAATCGAAATCAGGACGATCAATATCTCTAATTCACATATTCATTAACTTTGCCATGTGAATTGGGAGTTTCAGATAGTTGTAATTTTGCACTGGAGACTAAAGGAAACTCCAACATTATTTCTCACCTTAAAATTTGCTAGATTCTGTGGGATTAAATGGCTAATTCAAGCTATGATGTTTATGTATAAGTTTACTCGTCTGATTAAGAAGTATGGATTAGGATAATTTGTTTCNGATGTTTATGTATAAGTTTACTCGTCTGATTAAGAAGTATGGATTAGGATAATTTGGGCCACTGGCTAAACTGATAATTCTATGCAGCAGAATTTCAAATATTGCAAGCGCAATTACCCATAAAACTATTGTAAGAGCAGGGGATAACTTAAAATCAGGTTGAACTGTCCNGCAGCAGAATTTCAAATATTGCAAGCGCAATTACCCATAAAACTATTGTAAGAGCAGGGGATAACTTAAAATCAGGTTGAATTGTCCATTAAAAATGTAGACTTTCTCTATTTCTTCTGCTTTAGGAAGTTTTTTGAGCCCACAGTGATATACAAAACCCAACACCAGGCCTAAATGCAGCAAATAAACCTGACCACGCAATATAACTTGACTGGTATAAGACCAAATAAAACATTTGGTTCAAAGACATTACCCATTTCTTGCAAGTACTGAAATTACACAATGACTTTGACATTAGAAGTCTGACAAAACACAAAAATAATTATTCTGCAACTTGATCTGAACATAACAATAGGCAGTAGGACGTACAATGGGGAGTAAGCCCTGTGTTCTGTAATCTCATTCTGCTATATGATTGGGTCATGATGCAAGATAGTAGGTCATACAATGGGGAGAGGATATGAACAGAAGTTATAGCGAGAAAAGGGCCAACCAATTATGTACTCCATTCACTCTTCTTGTGTCTTTGGTTTTTCGATGAGAAGTCAGCATGTGCCTGTGGTGTGGAGGGCAGGGTAATCTTGAGTTTTCTCAGCTTAAGTTGCACATTGGTTCTTCCCATTAGGTGTGAACATAAATTCATCCGAGGTATCTTTTTCAAGTTCCAGTTCTCTGTCATTTGCCTAGGATGGCATTCTTCTTAGGTACNTTCTCAGCTTAAGTTGCACATTGGTTCTTCCCATTAGGTGTGAACATAAATTCATCTGAGGTATCTTTTTCAAGTTCCAGTTCTCTGTCATTTGCCTAGGATGGCATTCTTCTTAGGTACTCTTNCCCCCATGTGTATGGTTTGGTTTTTAATTTTTCAAAGGAGACATTTTGAACTGCTTTTTTTTTTTGGTTTCTTCCTAAGCATTTTTAAATCAGTCTTATCTGATCTGTCCTAGTTTGATTCTCGAGGCATTATTTATTAATGTACATTCATGTGGTTGCATTGCATGTAAGTTTTAGAAATGCACCATTTTGGTTGTATAGTTGTACAGCACTACTTTAATTTGATTTTCTTGGTTGGTTGCATAAAAACGGAATGAGACCTGCGACACACTCGATCAAGTGTTGGTTTCACTTTCACCCCACTGATCATCATTCTTGCCACTGTTTTAATCAACTTACAAATGATTTCGAGTGTGAAACTTGTAAGATATCGAATCACACCACATCGTTGTCAGTTCCTTCCTTATCAACTCAGCGTTCATCGCGTAAGCTTCAATCTTTAACAGGCTGGAGGAACTTCAAATCAGAATTAGGGCTAATTGAATTGAATTGAATCACCGGTGTATTAGGCTGGTTGGGTTTTGTGGTGCAACATGCAAGCTAGTTATGGATTGACTGAGGAAGTGTAAGACATACGCCAAGATAAAACAAGTCTCACCTAATTTGATCCATAATGTAATTATTATTATTATTATTATATTTGTCTAGCAACTGCAGGTAGGAAGATGAGGAAGCTTAATATGTGGGTCGATTGATGGTCTACTTCCTACCAATTCTTTGGTGGTGTTCTTTTGCCACGCCCAAAAGCTTTAAATTTAATAATTGCTCTATTATGTCGGACGGACATACATTCTTCTACGGAAAGTCTACGATAGAAAATTTTGGTATTATATCAAAAGTTATTATTTTTAATGACAAAGTTATAAAGTTGAAAGATAAAGTTACAATTAGTTGAGAGAAGTGATCATAAGATAAGATTTTTTGTAACTTGTAATTTGGTCTTTGAAAGTTGTAATTTTTATGATCGATCGTAATNGATAGAAAATTTTGGTATTATATCAAAAGTTATTATTTTTAATGACAAAGTTATAAAGTTGAAAGATAAAGTTATAATTAGTTGAGAGAAGTGATCATAAGATAAGATTCATTTGAACAGTTGTAACTTCTAATTTGGTCTTTGAAAGTTGTAATTTTTATGATCGATTGTGGTNACACTCGATCAAGTGTTGGTTTCACTTTCACCCCACTGATCATCATTCTTGCCACTGTTTTAATCAACTTACAAATGATTTCGAGTGTGAAACTTGTAAGATATCGAATCACACCACATCGTTGTCAGTTCCTTCCTTATCAACTCAGTGTTCATCGCGTAAGCTTCAATCTTTAACAGGCTGGAGGAACTAATCAGTTTCAAATCCGAATTAGGGCTAATTGAATTGAATCACCGGTGTATTAGGCTGGTTGGGTTTTGTGGTGCAACATGCAAGNAAATGATTTCGAGTGTGAAACTTGTAAGATATCGAATCACACCACATCGTTGTCAGTTCCTTCCTTATCAACTCAGCGTTCATCGCGTAAGCTTCAATCTTTAACAGGCTGGAGGAACTTCAAATCAGAATTAGGGCTAATTGAATTGAATTGAATCACCGGTGTATTAGGCTGGTTGGGTTTTGTGGTGCAACATGCATGCTAGTTATGGATTGACTGAGGAAGTGTAAGACATACGCCAAGATAAAACAAGTCTCACCTAATTTGATCCATAATGTAATTATTATTATTATTATATTTGTCTAGCAACTGCAGGTAGGAAGATGAGGAAGCTTAATATGTGGGTCGATTGATGGTCTACTTCCTACCAATTCTTTGGTGGTGTTCTTTTGCCACGCCCAAAAGCTTTAAATTTAATAATTGCTCTATTATGTCGGACGGACATACATTCTTCTACGGAAAGTCTACGATAGAAAATTTTGGTATTATATCAAAAGTTATTATTTTTAATGACAAAGTTATAAAGTTGAAAGATAAAGTTATAATTAGTTGAGAGAAGTGATCATAAGATAAGATTCATTTGAACAGTTGTAACTTCTAATTTGGTCTTTGAAAGTTGTAATTTTTATGATCGATTGTGGTGTTTTAGGATTAAATGGTGATGGTTATGCTTATGCATATACTATTATTTATTAGGATTCTTCGACTATAACACCATAAAATAGAGAGAGGCTCATTATATAGACAAATAACCGCTTGGGTGTTAGCCTTTCTGTGCCTTACCTTCTCATTATGGAGGTCCAGTGGGCCCTTCTTAATCAGTGCAGTGTTGATGGCTTTAAACAAATCCTTTTCCCTAAAACTTGAGTTTTATAGACAACTTGTAAGAGAAAATTTTATAAAGGACCAAATTAGCTTATTGGTCTATCAAGTGTGTATTCAGTGCTATTTGTATTTGCACCCCTCATTTTGTAAATTTATCATTTTAGTCCTTCCAAACTTCAATTGTGTCATTTTATTCCAATCCAAAACAATGGTTAAATCTGACCAACAAAATTGAAGGATTAAAAATTAAAGTAATACAAATTAAAACTTTAACAGACCAACGTGGTGGTGCCTTGGGTGACTACTTCCGTTATTCAATTTTAGTAGAGATTTTATGATTGGGTCAAAGCAAGACAGATGAAAACTTGAGAAATTGCTGTGATAAAATTAAAAAATCAAAGTGACACAAATTATATGTATACATATATATAGAATAATGGTAAGTATGCCAAAAATCCTATACAACACGGGGCTTTGGATGGTAGTATACATATCTATAGAAGGAATATGCTTAATATACTTTACACTTTTGGCAACGGAATCAGAGTTTAGCATGGGAAAATTGAAATTATGAGTAATTTGTCTCTTCTTTTTTAAAAGCTGGAAAGATAAATCAATGTAGAGAGAGACAGAGTGTGTGTGTGTGTGTGGGGAGGGAGGGAAATTAAATGATATTGTTACGACCGGACCCTTTCATCTTTTTGCTGAAAAGCTGGGTTGGCATGTTTCACTGGTCGTCTTTAACTTCCGAAAAACTATCACCCGGGGCTAATTTGGTCCACTTCAATTGTTTTTACACCNACTCTTGAACAGACACTTGCAATTTATGTTGTGTTTGCCTTGAGATTCATTGCTGAAACTAACACACCTATATGCACGAACATAGCGACAAGAGGACACTCCTAAGAAACCTGGGGGGTCGGGGCAGGATGGTTGGGGACCTCACACAGCTTTTTTAGCTTGGCTGTCTGATGTCAATATTAACCACCAAATTTCCCAGAACGAATTTTGATGCTAAGGTGGGTTTATGACAAGCAGCTTTGCCAAGTAGGGATCTAAAATTAAGACGAGAAGTATTTGTCCGTTTCCATGCAATTTCGTCATGGAAGTAGTTTAACGGACAGAAAAGAATCACAAGGACACTGGCATGCATACTTCTGTCAATATGAGACACATAGCACTATGTTCAGCAATGATGGTGAAATTTTGGATTCCAAAGTTTCCTTCCTTGTTTATGGTTTAATGAAAGATCATGGCTCTTGAATCTTGATAGAGCACAATGGAGAAGCATGATTCATGTCACCGATCTTAAAAAGTTGGGATAAAGCTTTGATGAGTTGAGTTGAGATGACTTCTTGTCCCTTGCTTGGAATGAAACACCCCTTTATTGGAAGCTATATTAAACAAATTTTGTTGTTTATTTCAACATGTTTTTTCCTGATGTTTGTTTTTTTCTCCTATATGTGGGGAATTTTTTTTTCCCCTGAATAAGTGAATGTAATTGTCCACCTGGATATAATTGCACATATGTAAGTCCTGTTTCCCTTTTATTTGTGATTCTTGCTATAATTTAACAGAAAGAGATTTACTACTCAGGATTTCTGCATGTTATTTTGTTGAAGGTACTATGAACTGGGACCTGATGATCCTCCCTATGCTGCCAAATTCTATGATTGTTGTGGAGCAGAGGACCCTGAAGCATCCGGCTGCACTACTGGTTTCCATGTTTCTTATGATGACGACCAATGAAGTATTGCTCTTCTTCATCACTCCACCTTGACGGTAAATTAGAGGTCTAGAAAATTTGAATATCCTCCTCTGTTTATAAATTTTTTCTGTCTCCATTAAATAGCAGTGTTACGAATACATTCCTAGCCAAAGATGTATTTGGGGATGTTTTTATCTCGTTATTAGTTGGATGGGTTAGGAATATCCTGAGTCGAACTTAAACTCTGTTGTGACAGCAAAATAGAGAGGGCACCCTCTGCACAGGACAATGTTTTTCATTCCATCCTTGATTTGGGAGTTTGAGTTTGAGCTGCGTAGGTACAATATGTGCATGCACGGGCAGGTTTGTGTCCTTTTTTTTGTTCGCTTTCATGAGTAGGAAAAATATTTGTTTGTCCATGTGTCAACACAGTGTGGTTGTGTGTTTGGTGTGTTAGTATGCGTTTGCGTTTGGTGTATTAGAGAATGTGTGCGCGTGCATGTTTACTTTTTTTATTGTGTGTATGAGTGTGTGCATAATTTTTTTTGGTGTATTAGTATGTACATTTATTTAGGCTATTAGTGTATGCGTTACACAGGGTACGGGTCTGTTAGCACAGTGTATGAGAGTGTGTTTTGATGTGTTCTAAAACATTACTTTTTTGGGTCAAAAGGCGATCCTAGTCCGTCACAAGATCTGGCCGTGTGTAGTAAATGGTCATGGACAGATATTTTAGAGCAGACGTGTGTAGTGTAGGTGTAGGTGAGTAGCTCTTACTTTTATTGGGGATTTACAGGATTCTCGTGAGGATGATGCCACTTTCTGGTGGTTGGGGCAAAGCGAAGGAATAAATGACTAATAGAATATTCGTCAATTTTCCAAGAGGAACATGCCCTTTTTTTTTTTTTTAAATTATTATTATTTATTTTCCTTAAAATCAGGCAGATGAGGCTGGTGTTACAGCTTATCTTTGCTGTCCCCACTGGTGCATGCTGCTGTCAATTTGATTTTGAACCCACCCCCCATGTGTATGGTTTGGTTTTTAATTTTTCAAAGGAGACATTTTGAACTGCTTTTTTTTTTTGGTTTCTTCCTAAGCATTTTTAAATCAGTCTTATCTGATCTGTCCTAGTTTGATTCTCGAGGCATTATTTATTAATGTACATTCATGTGGTTGCATTGCATGTAAGTTTTAGAAATGCACCATTTTGGTTGTATAGTTGTACAGCACTACTTTAATTTGATGTTCTTGGTTGGTTGCATAAAAACGGAATGAGAACTGCGACACACTCGATCAAGTGTTGGTTTCACTTTCACCCCACTGATCATCATTCTTGCCACTGTTTTAATCAACTTACAAATGATTTCGAGTGTGAAACTTGTAAGATATCGAATCACACCACATCGTTGTCAGTTCCTTCCTTATCAACTCAGCGTTCATCGCGTAAGCTTCAATCTTTAACAGGCTGGAGGAACTTCAAATCAGAATTAGGGCTAATTGAATTGAATTGAATCACCGGTGTATTAGGCTGGTTGGGTTTTGTGGTGCAACATGCATGCTAGTTATGGATTGACTGAGGAAGTGTAAGACATACGCCAAGATAAAACAAGTCTCACCTAATTTGATCCATAATGTAATTATTATTATTATTATATTTGTCTAGCAACTGCAGGTAGGAAGATGAGGAAGCTTAATATGTGGGTCGATTGATGGTCTACTTCCTACCAATTCTTTGGTGGTGTTCTTTTGCCACGCCCAAAAGCTTTAAATTTAATAATTGCTCTATTATGTCGGACGGACATACATTCTTCTACGGAAAGTCTACGATAGAAAATTTTGGTATTATATCAAAAGTTATTATTTTTAATGACAAAGTTATAAAGTTGAAAGATAAAGTTATAATTAGTTGAGAGAAGTGATCATAAGATAAGATTCATTTGAACAGTTGTAACTTCTAATTTGGTCTTTGAAAGTTGTAATTTTTATGATCGATTGTGGTGTTTTAGGATTAAATGGTGATGGTTATGCTTATGCATATACTATTATTTATTAGGATTCTTCGACTATAACACCATAAAATAGAGAGAGGCTCATTATATAGACAAATAACCGCTTGGGTGTTAGCCTTTCTGTGCCTTACCTTCTCATTATGGAGGTCCAGTGGGCCCTTCTTAATCAGTGCAGTGTTGATGGCTTTAAACAAATCCTTTTCCCTAAAACTTGAGTTTTATAGACAACTTGTAAGAGAAAATTTTATAAAGGACCAAATTAGCTTATTGGTCTATCAAGTGTGTATTCAGTGCTATTTGTATTTGCACCCCTCATTTTGTAAATTTATCATTTTAGTCCTTCCAAACTTCAATTGTGTCATTTTATTCCAATCCAAAACAATGGTTAAATCTGACCAACAAAATTGAAGGATTAAAAATTAAAGTAATACAAATTAAAACTTTAACAGACCAACGTGGTGGTGCCTTGGGTGACTACTTCCGTTATTCAATTTTAGTAGAGATTTTATGATTGGGTCAAAGCAAGACAGATGAAAACTTGAGAAATTGCTGTGATAAAATTAAAAAATCAAAGTGACACAAATTATATGTATGCCAAAAATCCTATACAACACGGGGCTTTGGATGGTAGTATACATATCTATAGAAGGAATATGCTTAATATACTTTACACTTTTGGCAACGGAATCAGAGTTTAGCATGGGAAAATTGAAATTATGAGTAATTTGTCTCTTCTTTTTTAAAAGCTGGAAAGATAAATCAATGTAGAGAGAGACAGAGTGTGTGTGTGTGTGTGGGGAGGGAGGGAAATTAAATGATATTGTTACGACCGGACCCTTTCATCTTTTTGCTGAAAAGCTGGGTTGGCATGTTTCACTGGTCGTCTTTAACTTCCGAAAAACTATCACCCGGGGCTAATTTGGTCCACTTCAATTGTTTTTACACCTGCTAAAGTTATGAGAGACAGAGAAAGAGAGTGAGACCATGACCAGTGAGTTTTCAGAAANTATCACCCGGGGCTAATTTGGTCCACTTCAATTGTTTTTACACCTGCTAAAGTTATGAGAGACAGAGAAAGAGAGTGAGACCATGACCAGTGAGTTTTGAGAGAGAGAGAGAGAGAGAGAGATTACTTGTGTGGCCACTCTAGTCCAGAGACAGAAGAACACCAACCCAAATAATTCTTCTGTAAATTCTTCTCTCCCATCAGTACTACGAACTCTGCTTACCATACTTGGATACATCTATGATCTGAGAAACCTTCTCCCCTACATTCTCTTGTATGATAATGCCAGCAATATAGCAGCAACCCCCCACCCCCTCCATAGTCCACACACCCATTCAGCGAATTTTGATTCTTCTTCCATCTGCAGCGACATCNTTTTTTTTCCCCTGAATAAGTGAATGTAATTGTCCACCTGGATATAATTGCACATATGTAAGTCCTGTTTCCCTTTTATTTGTGATTCTTGCTATAATTTAACAGAAAGAGATTTACTACTCAGGATTTCTGCATGTTATTTTGTTGAAGGTACTATGAACTGGGACCTGATGATCCTCCCTATGCTGCCAAATTCTATGATTGTTGTGGAGCAGAGGACCCTGAGGCATCCGGCTGCACTACTGGTTTCCATGTTTCTTATGATGACGACCAATGAAGTATTGCTCTTCTTCATCACTCCACCTTGACGGTAAATTAGAGGTCTAGAAAATTTGAATATCCTCCTCTGTTTATAAATTTTTTCTGTCTCCATTAAATAGCAGTGTTACGAATACATTCCTAGCCAAAGATGTATTTGGGGATGTTTTTATCTCGTTATTTGTTGGATGGGTTAGGAATATCCTGAGTCGAACTTAAACTCTGTTGTGACAGCAAAATAGAGANGTTACGAATACATTCCTAGCCAAAGATGTATTTGGGGATGTTTTTATCTCGTTATTAGTTGGATGGGTTAGGAATATCCTGAGTCGAACTTAAACTCTGTTGTGACAGCAAAATAGAGAGGGCACCCTCTGCACAGGACAATGTTTTTCATTCCATCCTTGATTTGGGAGTTTGAGTTTGAGCTGCGTAGGTACAATATGTGCATGCACGGGCAGGTTTGTGTCCTTTTTTTTGTTCGCTTTCATGAGTAGGAAAAATATTTGTTTGTCCATGTGTCAACACAGTGTGGTTGTGTGTTTGGTGTGTTAGTATGCGTTTGCGTTTGGTGTATTAGAGAATGTGTGCGCGTGCATGTTTACTTTTTTTATTGTGTGTATGAGTGTGTGCATAATTTTTTTTGGTGTATTAGTATGTACATTTATTTAGGCTATTAGTGTATGCGTTGCACAGGGTACGAGTCTGTTAGCACAGTGTATGAGAGTGTGTTTTGATGTGTTCTAAAACATTACTTTTTTGGGTCAAAAGGCGATCCTAGTCCGTCACAAGATCTGGCCGTGTGTAGTAAATGGTCATGGACAGATATTTTAGAGCAGACGTGTGTAGTGTAGGTGTAGGTGAGTAGCTCTTACTTTTATTGGGGATTTACAGGATTCTCGTGAGGATGATGCCACTTTCTGGTGGTTGGGGCAAAGCGAAGGAATAAATGACTAATAGAATATTCGTCAATTTTCCAAGAGGAACATGCCCTTTTTTTTTTTTTTAAATTATTATTATTTATTTTCCTTAAAATCAGGCAGATGAGGCTGGTGTTACAGCTTATCTTTGCTGTCCCCACTGGTGCATGCTGCTGTCAATTTGATTTTGAACCCACCCCCCATGTGTATGGTTTGGTTTTTAATTTTTCAAAGGAGACATTTTGAACTGCTTTTTTTTTTTGGTTTCTTCCTAAGCATTTTTAAATCAGTCTTATCTGATCTGTCCTAGTTTGATTCTCGAGGCATTATTTATTAATGTACATTCATGTGGTTGCATTGCATGTAAGTTTTAGAAATGCACCATTTTGGTTGTATAGTTGTACAGCACTACTTTAATTTGATTTTCTTGGTTGGTTGCATAAAAACGGAATGAGACCTGCGACACACTCGATCAAGTGTTGGTTTCACTTTCACCCCACTGATCATCATTCTTGCCACTGTTTTAATCAACTTACAAATGATTTCGAGTGTGAAACTTGTAAGATATCGAATCACACCACATCGTTGTCAGTTCCTTCCTTATCAACTCAGCGTTCATCGCGTAAGCTTCAATCTTTAACAGGCTGGAGGAACTNTTACAGGATTCTCGTGAGGATGATGCCACTTTCTGGTGGTTGGGGCAAAGCGAAGGAATAAATGACTAATAGAATATTCGTCAATTTTCCAAGAGGAACATGCCCTTTTTTTTTTTTTTAAATTATTATTATTTATTTTCCTTAAAATCAGGCAGATGAGGCTGGTGTTACAGCTTATCTTTGCTGTCCCCACTGGTGCATGCTGCTGTCAATTTGATTTTGAACCCACCCCCCATGTGTATGGTTTGGTTTTTAATTTTTCAAAGGAGACATTTTGAACTGCTTTTTTTTTTTGGTTTCTTCCTAAGCATTTTTAAATCAGTCTTATCTGATCTGTCCTAGTTTGATTCTCGAGGCATTATTTATTAATGTACATTCATGTGGTTGCATTGCATGTAAGTTTTAGAAATGCACCATTTTGGTTGTATAGTTGTACAGCACTACTTTAATTTGATGTTCTTGGTTGGTTGCATAAAAACGGAATGAGACCTGCGACACACTCGATCAAGTGTTGGTTTCACTTTCACCCCACTGATCATCATTCTTGCCACTGTTTTAATCAACTTACAAATGATTTCGAGTGTGAAACTTGTAAGATATCGAATCACACCACATCGTTGTCAGTTCCTTCCTTATCAACTCAGCGTTCATCGCGTAAGCTTCAATCTTTAACAGGCTGGAGGAACTTCAAATCAGAATTAGGGCTAATTGAATTGAATTGAATCACCGGTGTATTAGGCTGGTTGGGTTTTGTGGTGCAACATGCATGCTAGTTATGGATTGACTGAGGAAGTGTAAGACATACGCCAAGATAAAACAAGTCTCACCTAATTTGATCCATAATGTAATTATTATTATTATTATATTTGTCTAGCAACTGCAGGTAGGAAGATGAGGAAGCTTAATATGTGGGTCGATTGATGGTCTACTTCCTACCAATTCTTTGGTGGTGTTCTTTTGCCACGCCCAAAAGCTTTAAATTTAATAATTGCTCTATTATGTCGGACGGACATACATTCTTCTACGGAAAGTCTACGATAGAAAATTTTGGTATTATATCAAAAGTTATTATTTTTAATGACAAAGTTATAAAGTTGAAAGATAAAGTTATAATTAGTTGAGAGAAGTGATCATAAGATAAGATTCATTTGAACAGTTGTAACTTCTAATTTGGTCTTTGAAAGTTGTAATTTTTATGATCGATTGTGGTGTTTTAGGATTAAATGGTGATGGTTATGCTTATGCATATACTATTATTTATTAGGATTCTTCGACTATAACACCATAAAATAGAGAGAGGCTCATTATATAGACAAATAACCGCTTGGGTGTTAGCCTTTCTGTGCCTTACCTTCTCATTATGGAGGTCCAGTGGGCCCTTCTTAATCAGTGCAGTGTTGATGGCTTTAAACAAATCCTTTTCCCTAAAACTTGAGTTTTATAGACAACTTGTAAGAGAAAATTTTATAAAGGACCAAATTAGCTTATTGGTCTATCAAGTGTGTATTCAGTGCTATTTGTATTTGCACCCCTCATTTTGTAAATTTATCATTTTAGTCCTTCCAAACTTCAATTGTGTCATTTTATTCCAATCCAAAACAATGGTTAAATCTGACCAACAAAATTGAAGGATTAAAAATTAAAGTAATACAAATTAAAACTTTAACAGACCAACGTGGTGGTGCCTTGGGTGACTACTTCCGTTATTCAATTTTAGTAGAGATTTTATGATTGGGTCAAAGCAAGACAGATGAAAACTTGAGAAATTGCTGTGATAAAATTAAAAAATCAAAGTGACACAAATTATATGTATGCCAAAAATCCTATACAACACGGGGCTTTGGATGGTAGTATACGTATCTATAGAAGGAATATGCTTAATATACTTTACACTTTTGGCAACGGAATCAGAGTTTAGCATGGGAAAATTGAAATTATGAGTAATTTGTCTCTTCTTTTTTAAAAGCTGGAAAGATAAATCAATGTAGAGAGAGACAGAGTGTGTGTGTGTGTGTGGGGAGGGAGGGAAATTAAATGATATTGTTACGACCGGACCCTTTCATCTTTTTGCTGAAAAGCTGGGTTGGCATGTTTCACTGGTCGTCTTTAACTTCCGAAAAACTATCACCCGGGGCTAATTTGGTCCACTTCAATTGTTTTTACACCTGCTAAAGTTATGAGAGACAGAGAAAGAGAGTGAGACCATGACCAGTGAGTTTTGAGAGAGAGAGAGAGAGAGAGAGATTACTTGTGTGGCCACTCTAGTCCAGAGACAGAAGAACACCAACCCAAATAATTCTTCTGTAAATTCTTCTCTCCCATCAGTACTACGAACTCTGCTTACCATACTTGGATACATCTATGATCTGAGAAACCTTCTCCCCTACATTCTCTTGTATGATAATGCCAGCAATATAGCAGCAACCCCCCACCCCCTCCATAGTCCACACACCCATTCAGCGAATTTTGATTCTTCTTCCATCTGCAGCGACATCTACTTTCCCTTCCATCATGTCTACCAAATCCAAGTAAGTGCTTTTCTTTTTTTTATCTTATCTGGATCTGATTCGGGCATTCTCATGTTTACCTTTTTTTCAGTTTATCCTTACTGGGAAATAAGTTCTCTTAGTTTTCTGTGTGGTGGGTTGGATCCATCTAGGTTAGAATTCTCATCTTTCTTTGGCCCCCAACCCCACTCTCTGTGTGAGCGTATGAAAGTGTGTAGGTTTTTTTTTTCCCCCTGAATTCGGTTACATTTGGCTATAGATCGAATTTCTTCGTTTTCAGTCTTGATCCCATTTCATTAGGGCTTGATGATTTTGATCTGACGTTGAATCAATTTGTCCCTAATTTTCAGGTGTAATTTATGTATGGTGTTTTCTCTCTATAATTTGTTTTTAGAATTTGTTACTTCTGTTTGATGCTGAATTTCTGTTACGAAGTTTGCATCTTTGGCGTAGATGCGTCTATATTTGTTTGCCCTGTACACTCAACTTATCAGGTTGTGGTTTTATGTCTCGCATCGCATGTATTATGAAATCGGATTCGATCTTGTTCTGTAATTTTTAAGATTTTTGGGTTTGCATAGATCTACTTCCTCTGAAACTGCCAACAACAACAAAGCATCACCAGCAACTCCGAGGGTCAGCAAACTGAGCAGGGGAGTGATTAAATCTGAGACTGATTCACCCTCTCCACTGCAGAACCCACGCCTCTCAGTGGATCGGTCACCTAGATCTGTTGCTTCGAAACCTACGGTAGATAGAAGGTCCCCAAAGCTCAGCACCCCGTCTGATGTAAGTTCCTGCAAATTTTCAATATTGATTCAGAACTGTGTTTAAAGTTACTATAATGGAATAAGAATTGAAGGTCCAGTTTCTCATTCTGCTGTTTTGGTTGCTTTACATTCAATTTTGGATTGGTTTTCAACTTGTGGCACCCAAATCAATGAAGACACTTTTAGCTTGTAGACGGAATGCAACAAGTGAATGAGGCCTACCAAATCTTCCGACACTAATATGCATAATGATCTGCATTGTGATTTTCCAGAAACAACCGACGCGGGTGTTGAAGGGCTCAGAATTACAGACTCAACTGAACCTTGCTCAGGAAGATCTTAAAAAGGCAAAGGAAAAGTTAGTTTCCGCTGAGAAAGAGAAAGCGCAAGCACTTGATGAATTGAAAGAGGCCCATAGATTGGCCGAAGAAGCAAATGCAAACCTCCGGGAGGCTTTGGTGGCTCAAAAGCGAGCGGAAGAGAATTCTGAGATTGAGAAGTTCCGGGCTGTTGAGATGGAACAGGCAGGCATTGAGGCGACTCAAAAGAAGGAAGAGGAGTGGCAGAAAGAGCTTGATGCTGTGAGGAATCAACACGCTGTGGATGTGGCTGCCCTTCTTTCCGCCACTCAGGAGGTCCAAAGGGTGAAGCAAGAACTGGCCATGACCAGCGATGCCAAAAACCAAGCGCTTAGCCATGCTGATGATGCAACTAAAATTGCTGAGATTCATGCTGAGAAAGTGGGGATTCTTTCAGATGAGGTGGTCCGCTTGAAGGGCTTGCTCGATTCCAGGCTTGCAACAGAGGCTAATGAGCACAAATTGGTGGCAGAGCTAAAATCAGAGGTAGAGACTTTAAAGCAAGAACATGATAAAGCAAAAGGTTTCCAGGAGAAGGTGCTGGAACAAGAAGTTTCTTTGGACCAACTTAATGTTGAGTTGGAGGCTGCAAAAATGGCTGAATCTTATTCCCATAATTTAGTTGAAGAGTGGAAAAAGAGAGTTGAGGAATTAGAGGTTCAGGTTGAGGAAGCAAATCGGTTGGAGAGATCTGCATCAGAATCCTTAGAATCAGTCATGAAACAGCTAGAGGCAAGCAATGATTTGTTGCATGATGCAGAATCTGAGATTGCTTCTCTTAAAGAGAACATGGGATTATTGGAAATCTCTACTGGAAGGCAGAGAGAGGATCTTGAGGGATCAGAACGTCGTTTGGATGCTGCCAAGAAAGAAGCTTCTGAAATAGCAAAAAAGGTCGAATCGCTTAAGTCTGAGCTTGAAACTGTGAAAGAGGAAAAAACCCAAGCCTTGAACAATGAGAAGCTCGCAGCTGCCAGTGTTCAAACACTATTGGAAGAGAAAAACAAACTCATAAATGAGTTAGAGAATTCAAGGGATGAAGAAGAGAGAAGCAAGAAGGCAATGGAAAGTTTGGCTTCGGCCTTGCATGAAGTTTCTTCAGAAGCGAGAGAAGCCAAAGAAAAGCTATTGTCTGGTCAAGCTGAGCATGAAAACTATGAAACCCAAATAGAATATCTGAAGCTTGTTTTAAAAGAGACTAACGAAAAGTATGAAAGTATGCTTGCTGATGCTAAGCATGAGACTGATATTCTTACTTATTCGATCGAACAATGTAAGCATGACTTCCAGAATTCCAAAGTTGAGTGGGAGCAGAAGGAACTTCATTTGATTAATTGTGTTAAAAAATATGAAGAAGAGAACTATTCTTCTAAAAAAGAAACCAGTAGGCTGGCAAATTTGCTTAAAGAGGCTGAGGAAGAAGCTGCTGCCACAAAAAAGGAAGCTGCTCAGGTGAAGAATACCTTGAAGGAAGCTGAATCTGAGGTGATTTATCTAAAGGAAGTTCTTGGGGAAGCAAAGGCTGAGAGCATGAGGTTGAAGGAGAGTTTATTGGACAGAGGAAATGAATTGCAGAGTATTATTCAGGAGAATGAGGAGCTTCGAGCTAGGGAAGCTGCTTCTCTCAAGAAGGTTGACGAGTTGTCTAAGTTGCTTGAAGAAGCTATGACCAAAAAACAAGCTGATGAAAATGATGAGCTTACAGACAGTGAAAAAGATTATGATATGTTACCAAAGGTGGTAGAATTCTCTGAACAGAATGGGGATGGGAGAGCAGAAAATCCTAAAATGGAGCTCTCACCTCAACAATGTGAGCAACCTGTCAAAGTGGCAGAGGACAAGATCTTGCATAATGAGGCAGTTAAGACCGGTACCGAAGTCGAGACTTTGAATGGTAACCCAAAAGAGGATGACAACAAAGAAAAGGAAGATGATGATTCGGTAGAGGTTGAATTTAAGATGTGGGAGAGCTGCAAGATAGAAGAGAAAGACTTTTCAACTGAGAGAGAACTAGAGCAGGAATCCTTTGAGGAGGAACTGGACTCAAAGGCAGCAGCTGGTGAGAGCTATGACCAGATAAATGGGTTATCTTCAACAGAAAACCTCGACAATGGTGGAAGTTCACCAACTAAAGAGCAAAATCAAAAGAAGAAGAAACCTTTGCTTCGTAAGTTTGGAAGCTTACTTAAAAAAAAGGGCACTAGCAACCAGAAGTAATAGTCTAGTTGTTGCTTGGCTTGTGCCTTTCCAGTAGGGAGGTACATTGGATTCTATCTTGCACCCGAGTGTATTTGAGTTTATGCTTTTTGCTTCCTTTTTTTTCAGAGTAGGGGATGATGTTAAGGGGTCTACCGTCTAGAATTTTTTATTTTTATATTTTCTTGATGTTGTTCCCCTTGATGGGAATATCTTATGTGCAATTGAGATTTCTTTTCTTTTTCAGTTGTTTTCGAATCTCTTCTCATCAAATTTCATGGAAAGGAGTGATAGCTTAAAAATGTATTTTAATGCCCTTTCGTCTATTTGTCATGGATAAATCATTGTGTATAGTAACACATTCAGTTATGTAGAAGCGCTATGGAATTTACACTGTTTATTTCCTGGTGGTGTTTCATGAGAAGATTATTGCTGTATCAGGATATTTATTGATACTGAAGTGAATTCTCTATGCTTTTTCTCTGTTCCTGCGAGCATGAAGTTCATCCACTTGAGGGTGGTTGAATGGTTCAATACAAGTTACCATATTCTGTTCTACGAGATTGTGTTTTATTCAGGAACGTGCCTGGATTACTTGCAAATTAAAATTTCTAGTTCAAAAGTGCTAAATTTCAAGTTGGATAAAGAAGGACAGCTCAAAATGTTCCAACAATTTGGGAAACCTGGAAAAGATTTGGAACAATCTGCAGAATCTGTTATACTAAAGGGGTTTCAATACGACTCATTGAAATTCCATGTGTTTTTTGGGGGGCTGTTCTCAGAAATTATTGGCGTACACATTATTACCAACTGGTATGAGACATTCCNAATCTGTTATACTAAAGGGGTTTCAATACGACTCATTGAAATTCCATGTGTTTTTTAGGGGGCTGTTCTCAGAAATTATTGGCGTACACATTATTACCAACTGATATGAGACATTGCNCATCCACTTGAGGGTGGTTGAATGGTTCAATACAAGTTACCATATTCTGTTCTACGAGATTGTGTTTTATTCAGGAACGTGCCTGGATTACTTGCAAATTAAAATTTCTAGTTCAAAAGTGCTAAATTTCAAGTTGGATAAAGAAGGACAGCTCAAAATGTTCCAACAATTTGGGAAACCTGGAAAAGATTTGGAACAATCTGCAGAATCTGTTATACTAAAGGGGTTTCAATACGACTCATTGAAATTCCATGTGTTTTTTAGGGGGCTGTTCTCAGAAATTATTGGCGTACACATTATTACCAACTGGTATGAGACATTCCTGGAAATATATGCTCGTTGCAATGCAGTATTGAGTGTAATGTCATGGGTGGCATGTTGCAGGGAGGGACAAGGTGCCCGAAACCACCTCTAGAGTCGAGACAGAATAGAATGTCGCGTGAATGTTGAAATTACTTCCAAAAATAGATTGTTCCTTATTACAGGTTGCAAAATTGATAATTGATGTTGCTAATGCTATGCTGTTTTTATAACTAATGTTTTTGCTGTTAGGTTTGATGGGATTTAGTGGATTTGTTTTGTGTGCAGTATATATCCTAATCCAAATGTCCGTCCACCTTGAAGATGTGCCTGTACCGCATAGTTTCGTTAGATTTGGGAAAGGGAAAATGACAAAGTCACATCACATAGTGTTTGATCAACCGTTTACACATACATGCTTGTTTACAATTATAAAAACCATACCTGTTGGGTAACCTCCTCCAAAATGGAGGTTTCCACGGAGAGAGCAGATGAAAACTGTATTTGGGGTTGGATGATTATTTATAGCCTACCAGATTGGTTGCCTACTGTATTTGGGGTTGCATATGGAAATCACCAAGTACAACATTTCTGAGGGGCTATTGACCCAACCCACCCACCCAAACATTTTCTTATCTTAGGGACTGCATGCCTATTATTGCATTTGGTTTGGGTAATAGCAAAGATCTGTATCATATTATTAATGTGAAATTGATAAAAGAATGGTTTTCTTTTAACAAGAATCTAGTAGTTGCCCCGCCCCGCCCCAAATGGGCTTTTCTTCCACAATAGCTAAAGAGCTGCGTAGGATCAATGTGCGGTTGTGGCTCCAGACGGACTCCTTATCTTGCAGATTAAGACATAGAAATGGTAAGACGAAATACGCGTTATCAACACAACCAACTCTCTCACCTGATCTCATCAAACCTACTAGCTACTTTATTAAAAGATCCTTTCCTTTCATTTCATTTGGCGGTGTGTGGCACGCTCGCTAGCTCAAGTGCTACCCACCGCGTCGACTCAACCAACATACAAAATATTAAAACTTAACTCTTATTTATTTATCGTCTGTATTTTTTTATCTAAATTTGTCATTAATTTTGATACGATTTCTCACATGAGCCGAAAATTAAGGTATAGCATAAGAAATTCGATCAAATTTAANCCTGGAAATATATGCTCGTTGCAATGCAGTATTGAGTGTAATGTCATGGGTGGCATGTTGCAGGGAGGGACAAGGTGCCCGAAACCACCTCTAGAGTCGAGACAGAATAGAATGTCGCGTGAATGTTGAAATTACTTCCAAAAATAGATTGTTCCTTATTACAGGTTGCAAAATTGATAATTGATGTTGCTAATGCTATGCTGTTTTTATAACTAATGTTTTTGCTGTTAGGTTTGATGGGATTTAGTGGATTTGTTTTGTGTGCAGTATATATCCTAATCCAAATGTCCGTCCACCTTGAAGATGTGCCTGTACCGCATAGTTTCGTTAGATTTGGGAAAGGGAAAATGACAAAGTCACATCACATAGTGTTTGATCAACCGTTTACACATACATGCTTGTTTACAATTATAAAAACCATACCTGTTGGGTAACCTCCTCCAAAATGGAGGTTTCCACGGAGAGAGCAGATGAAAACTGTATTTGGGGTTGGATGATTATTTATAGCCTACCAGATTGGTTGCCTACTGTATTTGGGGTTGCATATGGAAATCACCAAGTACAACATTTCTGAGGGGCTATTGACCCAACCCACNAGTTATGTAGAAGCGCTATGGAATTTACACTGTTTATTTCCTGGTGGTGTTTCATGAGAAGATTATTGCTGTATCAGGATATTTATTGATACTGAAGTGAATTCTCTATGCTTTTTCTCTGTTCCTGCGAGCATGAAGTTCATCCACTTGAGGGTGGTTGAATGGTTCAATACAAGTTACCATATTCTGTTCTACGAGATTGTGTTTTATTCAGGAACGTGCCTGGATTACTTGCAAATTAAAATTTCTAGTTCAAAAGTGCTAAATTTCAAGTTGGATAAAGAAGGACAGCTCAAAATGTTCCAACAATTTGGGAAACCTGGAAAAGATTTGGAACAATCTGCAGAATCTGTTATACTAAAGGGGTTTCAATACGACTCATTGAAATTCCATGTGTTTTTTAGGGGGCTGTTCTCAGAAATTATTGGCGTACACATTATTACCAACTGGTATGAGACATTCCTGGAAATATATGCTCGTTGCAATGCAGTATTGAGTGTAATGTCATGGGTGGCATGTTGCAGGGAGGGACAAGGTGCCCGAAACCACCTCTAGAGTCGAGACAGAATAGAATGTCGCGTGAATGTTGAAATTACTTCCAAAAATAGATTGTTCCTTATTACAGGTTGCAAAATTGATAATTGATGTTGCTAATGCTATGCTGTTTTTATAACTAATGTTTTTGCTGTTAGGTTTGATGGGATTTAGTGGATTTGTTTTGTGTGCAGTATATATCCTAATCCAAATGTCCGTCCACCTTGAAGATGTGCCTGTACCGCATAGTTTCGTTAGATTTGGGAAAGGGAAAATGACAAAGTCACATCACATAGTGTTTGATCAACCGTTTACACATACATGCTTGTTTACAATTATAAAAACCATACCTGTTGGGTAACCTCCTCCAAAATGGAGGTTTCCACGGAGAGAGCAGATGAAAACTGTATTTGGGGTTGGATGATTATTTATAGCCTACCAGATTGGTTGCCTACTGTATTTGGGGTTGCATATGGAAATCACCAAGTACAACATTTCTGAGGGGCTATTGACCCAACCCACCCACCCAAACATTTTCTTATCTTAGGGACTGCATGCCTATTATTGCATTTGGTTTGGGTAATAGCAAAGATCTGTATCATATTATTAATGTGAAATTGATAAAAGAATGGTTTTCTTTTAACAAGAATCTAGTAGTTGCCCCGCCCCGCCCCAAATGGGCTTTTCTTCCACAATAGCTAAAGAGCTGCGTAGGATCAATGTGCGGTTGTGGCTCCAGACGGACTCCTTATCTTGCAGATTAAGACATAGAAATGGTAAGACGAAATACGCGTTATCAACACAACCAACTCTCTCACCTGATCTCATCAAACCTACTAGCTACTTTATTAAAGATCCTTTCCTTTCCTTTCCTTTGGCGGTGTGTGGCACGCTCGCTAGCTCAAGTGTTACCCACCGCGTCGACTCAACCAACATACAAAATATTAAAACTTAACTCTTATCTATTTATCGTCTGTATTTTTCTATCTAAATTTGTCATCAATTTTGATACGATTTCTCACATGAGCCGAAAATTAAGGTATAGCATAAGAAATTCGATCAAATTTTAAAATAATTAATTTGAATGAAATTACCACATTCTAACAAAAATATTATAATTCAAAAAATTAAATTAACACAAACCACTTAATAGACGTAAATAGTATCCATAAGAGAGCCACTAACGAAGACTTTGTCTTTTTAAAATTAAAGTTTCAAATTTCATTCTCCTCCCTCTTCCTAAAAAAAAAAAATTGGTAAAAGGTTCAAGTCTCCTCCTCGAGGTTTCCCTTCCTAAAAACAAAATCAAAGAATTATTAGAATTAAAAGAAAAAAAAAAGTTAACTCACACCTTTGCTTTGCGACCATTTTTAAACATGTTCTTTTCTTTCTTTTTCTTTTCTTATTTCAAACTTGAAGCTCTCTGTTCGGCATCTTATCTCTGAGTGATTTGGAAGTGTCATTATTAGTAAGTAAATCAATTTGGGTTGACGGTAGGAAGGTATGTGGGTGGAGCTGATTTGTGGTCTGGTAATCTACAGATTGGTCCGTCGCTTCTTCTACGATGATGATATTTTCGAGCTCGAATTGTCCGATTCCAATGTCCTCTTCTCCGTCGCCGAAAGGTAAATTTGCCTTCCCTCTTTCTTTCGACCTTTATAGATCCTGCTTACTTCCTACGGAAATTTGTACATGGGAAAAAAAAACTATAAACGTTTAATGTAAAGACTCCGTATTTTCAGTGTTTGACATCAGAAAATTGTTTAAGATCAAAAGAAAAATCAGAAAATTCTTTAAATACCTCTTAGCTCTGCCGAAGGTGAGTGAGATCGGGTGATGAAAACCTTTTGCTGGCTATTTGTAGGCTTGAAAAGCTATATGGTGGTAAAGCCTACGTAGGGCTTCGGATTCCCGACGCTGATACAGGTTCGCGACAGAATATTGATATGGTTCTCGTCACCAAAGGGTAGGTACAGCTTTCTATTCACTATTTGGTTGCCTTTAAATTGAGTTCAGTTTTTTTCTTTTTTGCTATAGATTTCCGTTTACTGGAACCACTCCGTTAAGCTTGGTGAGATCATTTTCTTATTAGTTGATTGGATTATCTCATTAACATTTAAGAACGAAATCAACATAAAAAATATACAATTCAGAATTCATTTCCCGTTCTTATAGTCAAGTATCCAGAATTCTAATTGGGTTGTACATTGTGTGGCTCGATTTACAGTGAGGCAGTGGTGATATCTGTTAATAATATATCGGGATTCGTATCTATCGATAAGGACAAAAGTTGGGTTTGCACCGGCGGACATAAGCACAAAACAAAGCATCATCCAGATCCTGTAAGTTGTGATTCCATTTTTGCTCATGTGATTAATTTATTTACCACTGTTCCTGCGATTTTATCCCCTGATTAATGCTTTCATAGAATTGATAATCCGCTTTGGGCTTCCAGCTGTTTTTTTTCCTGTTCCCCATGATTTAAATAATTAATCGAGTGTGATTAGTTTAAATTTGTAAGGAACGATTTGTGATATCTTTTTGGTTCACTGGCTATGTGTATGAAACGAATGTCATTAAACTCGTTTCTTTCTCTCCTCTTCCTGTGCAATCTTAGCTATTCAAGTTCCCAAGTGAAACATATTTTTTAGGATCTTCCATATGAAACTTAAATTTCAAGAAGCAGAGCACCAAGTTTTAATCATAGTCCTTGTCTCTTTGACCTTTGCAAAAGCCATTATGATCATGTAAATCCTCGGAGGGAGTTGCATCAGTATTAAATTTTAAAGCCACCCTAGAGTGTGTTGACGCACTTCAGGTAAAAACCTTGCTAGGTAAAAAGTCGAAGTTAGAAAGAAGTTACATTTTGCAAATTGCAATTACTATGTTACTGAAAGTGCAAAAAGAAAGTACTTACCTGGTCTATCTCTTGCTTTCAAAGTTGTTAAACTAACCTTGAAATTAACTCCCTCTCTCTCTCTCCCCAAAACCAAAAATAAAGTTCATCCAAGTCTAAATGCATTCGGCTGTGGATGTTATGTTTCCAACTGGTTCACGAATTTCCCTGAGATCTTTCTACCCATTCTGGGGAATGGACACCTATCAATCAATCATTACCTTATTTGGGGGATTGACACCCCTAAAAACTAGTTAAGTGAGAGAGTAAAACTAGTGATTTTGTCAATATGCCCTCTTGGATATTTACATCTTATATGGTAAAGGTACTGAACTTTTCTGGTGCTCCAGGCAACAGATTTTGAGGGAGGCTTACAAAGATTGTGATAGTCCTTTCTTTTATTTTTTCTTTTTTCTTTGGTGGATGGGAAGTGCATTACAAGGAATTTCTAGTGGATAGTTCTTCATTGGAAGATACTGATTTTCGTGCTACATGGTGTTTTCTCTGCAAAATATGAGAACTGGGTTGAGGATGTAATATAGTGTATGTTTCAGGTGGCAGAGATTAAACAACAAGCTGCCATTCTTGAAGCATATCTTGAACAAAGGGGAGTTACACTTCCAGAAGGATATTTATCTTGCAGAGTTGTATGTCCCAACCCAAATTTCCGGTATGCCCAAGAATTCTCGTTTTGGTGTGTTTAGATAGTGTCGTATACTCCTTTAAGAGGGGAATTGTTAACATAAATTTTCTTGTCTTGAATTTTATTGCTTTGTTCTTCTTCAATGAATTAGTGATCTCATTGCCCAAGAAAAATTTGTCCCCAGCACTGGAATCTCTATTGGCCTTGCAATGCTTATATTGCTTAATTTGGCTTAGAGGTCTTTGACGAGTTTTGGTTTTACGTGGTGGGAACTATGTTACATATTTAAGCTGATCAGAAACAATATGTTTCACTGCTGAAAGTTTATCATCAGAGTTCGATATGCCCCCATAGCCAAGTTTTCATGTATTGATGCTATGAACTTACAAAGAAAATTGGGCTCGTGAGAACTCGGAGGAAATATTTACGTTGTCTTAAGCTGTGGACACAGACATGGTTGATTGTCTCTAATTGACAAGAAATAAATTATGAATGGAAAAATTAGGGGTGGTATTGTTATTTAGGTTGCAACATTATTTTGATCATTTATTGCATAAAGATTTATAAATTTGAGTCTCTTGGGAGCTGACACTTTGTATCTCCTAATTTTTATGCTTTTGTAAGTACTAGTTGATGCACACGTGAGTTGCACGTAAACCATTTTTGATTATAATTGAATTATAATAATGCATATATAAGTATCATGTGTTCATACATCTATAATTGATTTTACATAAAATGTAAACAAAGTTAAAAAGGTCAATAAATATAGAATGTAAAATAAAAAATGTAAAAAATTATTAAACACAATTAGAAAATTTACATCTCATATATCTTTCTATTAAATTTCATTTATTTAGTTTGAATTAATTCCTTATGGAGTGCATGCAAATGAAAAACACAGTTTCTCTTTCTTTAAAAGAAGAAATGTCTTAATAACAACAAATAAAAAGTCAATGTTAATAACAATAATGTTATTTGAACCTAATTTGCTAACATCATCCATCAAAACTATTAAATTGGTTGTGGGTCATAACAAATACTGGAGTTCACAGTCAATCAAATAATTATGAATGATTAGGTCAATAAATTAAGTTCAAATAACATTGCTTATAACATATAGATGCATTGAAACAAAAAATAGCACAATTCTCAATCCAAAGGCTTCTAATTATTTGTCTACTAATCACTACTCATACTCTCAATCTCAATTGTCAATTTCACTTTATTTTTCCTGCCTTCTTTCTTCTCTTCGTGGTCATAGGCAATGTAGAGAAAAATTAAAAAGTTCAACCATCTTTATACCTTGACATAATATTTTATTGGACTATTTTTGCTTTCTTTTTTTTTTCAACCACCATTATTATTTTTTATCTGGGCGTTGGTCCTTTTTTGTTTTGAAAATTTCATAATCCAATCAGCATATAGACATAACAAATATTTAGGAGTCGATAATCTTCACTTTTTTGGGGGGAAAGAATGACCTTATAGCTTTTACATAAAGGGCACATGGATAACTGATGGACTGAGTTTTATAAGAATTGGTTATTTACAAAAAGATTAGGGTATTTTAGGTAAAACCTTATTCGTTAGTAGACTCTTCTACTAACTTGGGCCAAATTTTCAACTTAAGTAAACTACACTTTTGAGTTTTCCATCTTCTAGAATCTTCTCAACAATCTATCGTGTCATTTGNTATTTACAAAAAGATTAGGGTATTTTAGGTAAAACCTTATTCGTTAGTAGACTCTTTTACTAACTTGGGCCAAATTTTCAACTTAAGTAAACTACACTTTTGAGTTTTCCATCTTCAAGAATCTTCTCAACAATCTATCGCATTTTTCCCTCACCCTTTACAGTATCCGTCACTTTTTTAACCATCTCATCCACAGTTTTAACTTCTTCTGAAATTTGAGTTGTTTGCGCATAAAAAATACGATATAAGAAATATAATCACCACTAACAACTATTCATGGTCTCTCAAGACTCATAAAACATGCAAATAAGTATCACCATTTTACAGGAGTAGATATAATTTGTTCAAGAATCTCGTGAATTTCAAGATCCATTATCTAAGCAAGGTACATGACCAATTCGATTATCTAGCTCATCCTATAAGAGTATTAGAAAAACACTAATTACATTGTGGGAGAAAGTGAAAGAAAAGTAAAATTGAATATTTTTATCCAATGCGTAATAAACAAGTGGATTCTGACTTACCAAGGATTTCCAAGAGGCCAAAAAAGAACAGGAGCTCTTGTTTGAAAGCTGCATTAGATCACAGAGTTGCTATATAAATAAGGTGATCTAGTGCGTTTGCGTGTGTGTAAAATATGAAATCCATGTACATACAAGGAGATGGTCCCTTTCAACAGGTGATCCAGTGCACCAATTATTATAATGAAAACTGATGATCTTTGAACAAAGAGATTAATAATAGACATGAGGAAAAAAAAAAAAAAGATTACAGGAGAAGAGAGAAAGAGACCTCATTGGTTTTTTCACATAGTTGAGAAGCCTTTCGCCACAAAATTTTTGTTGATTGCACCTTTAAGTTGTTGAAGCTAAAGAACCTGGTTATCAAAGAATTCCTTCAACCAAAAGCACTAAAAACAAATTCGAATCAAAGGCAACAAAGCCGTATGAGAAATACTTGCATTATCTATTACCTCACAAAATAATATTTTCGTGTTTAAAACTCACCCAGCTTCTATGTCTGCTTGTTTATTTTTGTTTGTTGGGATGTATTGCAAACTTCCATTCCTCAAAAAATATCATACGTGCTAGAGTTTTGAGATTGTTGAAGGATACTTGAGAATATGAAATGCTTCTAAGAGTATGTAACAATAGCTACATAAAGAGTTCGTAACAGTCACAAAAATTACAACTACTNATACGTGCTAGAGTTTTGAGATTGTTGAAGGATACTTGAGAATATGAAATGCTTCTGAGAGTATGTAACAATAGCTACATAAAGAGTTCGTAACAGTCACAAAAATTACAACTACTGAAAAACTGTTTGAATTTGTAAGGTCACCCTTCTACCTTCCTTTAACAAATGATCAACTTGATATTAAATTCTTATTTAAATATATATATAAACTGTAGCATTAGATGTGTAGGATAAACATGACATAGTTGTATTGTTGGAGGGGTAAAAGTGAAAAAAAAATGTTTTTCATGTATGCTAATATTTTAAATTAGTATAGATAATAAATGATCAACTTGACATTAAATTCTTATTTAAATATAGATATAAATTGTAGCATTAAATTTGTAGGATAAACATGACATAGTTGTGTTGTTGGAGGGTAAAAGTGAAAAATAAATGTTTTTCATGCATGCTGATATTTTAAAGTAGTATAGATTTTGTTGTCAGTGCGTAAAAAATGTAGGATCCTATCACTAATTGAAGTTGTCCGTGGGAATGGAATGGGCCATGAAAAAAGCGTGCGTGAATTTCTGTTAATCGATATACTGGCAGCCAGTGCATGATGATCCTACCACTGTGGGAAGGGTAGATGTATGTAGCCTTACCCTTGCATACAAAGAAACTGTTTCTATGACTTAAATCCATGAGATCTAGATCACAATGAAGTAACTTTATCATTGTGTCAAGACCCACCTGTAAGTCAATACACTATAGTGGCAAATTTGATGTCAATAAGTGATCTACGCATCCATAACATATAAATAGTAGGCTGGTTTGTTAAAGTCTGACTTTAGTTTTAATGGTCATTATTTTGGTTTGCTTGATTGATTAGCTAATTCTAAAATTTGTCAAATTCATGCAGGACCGTTCATTCAAACAATTTTCCATCTGAGGTCATGACTTATGATCAGTGGATACAATTGAAACCAGAGCCAAAGTACACATTTTCTGGCTGGATTAAGGGTGCATTTCGTGGTGGAAAGAAGGAAATGCAGGAATCAATACATCAACAGCTTATTTTCATCCTCAGCACAGCTCCAGTGTGGGATAGGTCTGTTGCCTGGTGTACCTTATATATTTGATTTTATGTGTTACCAGGCCATTATATTCTCTGTATAAAATGTATGTTTTGTGGTGGAGAATGACATCATGATGGCTGCTTTGTGCTGAAACAGAAAAGTGCAGCCTGCCTTACTCCAAACAAGTAGACTTTGCAGTTTCAAATATAAATAAATGCTGGAGACTGGAGCTACTTATGAAAGGAGGGAATAATTTTAAGGAGATGCTACTTACAAGACATAGTTAAAAATATTTTTTTTTTTAGAAAAGAAAGCAAGAAATATTTTTAAGGAAAATCCGATTAGTTAGGATTGAGGTTCTCTTGTGTTCACTTAGTTGTTGAATAGCACAGATCAAATAATAGTAACTAAGGGTTTGTTGAGTTATCAATCCAAAAAGAGTTTAGAGCTAAATAGAAAAAATAATTAGCTGCAAAGAAAAGAATACAGGAAAATATAAGAAACCTAATGGAAAATATGGACTGAGGTTCATGTAAAATTGCATCGGCAGTGAATGAGGAGTTAGTAAAAGAAAGTAGTTTTAGCATGCTATATTTGTAGGCCCTTGAGATTGCTTTTTCATAGGTAATTCATTGATGACCAATCAACTCCATCTCTTGGGCTCTACTGTGCATTTTGATGATTCTGACTTTTGACTTCTGATTTCTGTTCATGCGGTTAAATATCATTGATTAGTCTCTTTTTTTTAATTATTTACCTTGAACTGTTATCACATGAAAGTTGTTTCACTCCATGCAGGCTGGTGCTTAAAGGTAACAAATATCTCCTAGGTGAATTTCTGGAATTTAAAGGGAAGCAAGATGATACCCAGGGGTTGAGAAATATCAGGAGATCGAAAGTTGGCCGTTTAATCATCCAAAAGACAAGCATGTTTGGTTTAGGTAACTTCCTGTTATTTGTTTCTTCTCCTAATATCTGTGAATTATGCTTTTCTGCTGGAATGCTTCCTTTTTAGGAGAGGAATCAGAGTAACTGAATTCAGGATTTTGGTTGGGGACATGAGCTGTATAAAATATGCCATGCATGTCAATCTAACATGCTTGTATGTCGATTGTTTGGCCCCTTGTTTGAAAGTGCAGTAGCTGTATTAAATGTATAGTATTTTATGGAACATCATGCACTCCAGCAGTTTCCAACTTATAAGCTATTTCATGTATATGAGAATGTTACATGAGGAGTTAAATTCCCTGTTAGGGGCTTTCCTTCACTCCCTGCTTGCTTCCAGACATCTTTGTTTGCATATATCCTCTTAAGTAATAGTACAAAGATAACAGGAGGACGAAGATTCACTCATTGCGTGATTGAGCAGGATCCCCTCCTGTGGCCCCTGCACCTTTAATACTTCTTTCTCAGGTTTGCCCCCACATTAGTACTTGTTGGGACTCTTGTGATGTGGAGGCATTAGGATTCAAAATGAGCTGAGCCAAATAGATAACATGTTTAAGTTCAGCTCAAGCTCGGCGGTGTTTTTTGGATTCTTGCTCAAGCTCAGTTCAGCTTGACATTGGCTTAGCTTGATAACTCAAATTCAAGCTAAAGCTTAGGCTTGAGCTCAGCTTGACTTGGTTTGGACTTTTTGGCTCCTCTTGATGATGTGAACCACGAGCTTTTGAAACAAATGGACTGATACACTCATTTTGGATCGAGTGAATTTATCAAATATACAATATAAGATGATGATGATGAAGAAAATTGATTCACGAGATCAAGGGAGTAGAAAACTTTTGATTGGCTAGCATGGTGTGCCTCCATAATGAAGATGTAAGACCTCTATATAGAACTGTCATTGTGGTTTCCTTGATAGCCGAAGTCCTCAGGGTGAAGCAATCCCTTGTGATTGGTGGGGGTGGTTGATGATTTGTTGAAGTTGGCCAATTAAAAGCCATATTCTCGAGGAGGATAAAATTCACTCTTTGATTGGTGTAGCACATTTGACGACTAGCTGGTGGTGGTCCAAGATTATACTTTTTGATTGGTTGAAATTTTAGATGTTGGAATTTGAAACATTAGCACGCCATAGTCAAAAAGATGTTAAAGCAAGTTAGGCCAAAACAAAAAAGTGTGTGTGTATGAAAGACGCATATGTATAAGATCCTTGTAATTTATTTTAGTTTACATTTGTTAAGAGAACTTGTATCCCACATCGAATAATTAATACTATTAAGGTTGGTTTATATACTTAAGGGTCACTCCACCCACTGTCAATAGGTTTTGAATTGCATGTTGTAACATGATATAAGAGCTGGCCTTAGGTGGTTAGTGGATCAAATATCTTACACATTTGAATTTTCCGCTATGCATGTTTGTTAATTTGTTTATTGACCCCACTTGTGAACTTGGATCCCACGTGAGGGAGTGTGTTAAGAGAACTTGTATCCCGCATCGAATAGTTAGGACCACCAAGGTTGATTTATAGACCTGAGGGCCATTTCACTCATTGATAATTGGTTTTAGGTTGGAATTATTCATAGGTGTGCCTTATTTTTTGGGCCATGAAACTTTATTTAGCTAAAATGTTTAATAGACTTTCATATGTTTATTGAGTTGTTTCATTTACGGGGACAAACGGGTGGCATATTTCTGCTGTATCCTTTGAATAATTCTAAACAACATTGTGGTCCGTCAAATGCAGCTCATTCAAAGCTCCAAGTTCTGTACTCTCCTCGAGACTACAGAAGTGACGAGGCTTCAGCTTCTGAATGGAAGGAAGTAACTGTTAGATCAAGTACCGAGGTGCTATTTCAGCCACAAGATTCTAGTAAAGTCCGCAAGTTCAAGCTTTCTTCGATTGTGTCCATGTCGCTGAGCGCCTGAAGATTTCCAACTCAACATCTTTCTATTGCAATATGTTGTGTAATAAGCTAACAAGGGTGAAAACTATCAAAGGAAAGTGAGGGATGTCAAAATTACTGTTGTTATCAGTGGATTCCAATCTTTGTTTTGACATATAATGTTACCAGATATTACTTGTAAGTATGTTGCATATATTTCTGGTGGAAAATGCTTTCGGATTAATTAGTTTATCAGGGCGGACTTTTTCTATACCAATATCCTCCCCAAAAGAGTGGGCTACAAAATTGGCATACCGATTGATTTCTGCTAGCTAGAGCTTTCATGTGGTTTTCGGGAGAATGGTCTCAGCATTATTCCTTATGTTCACAAGCAAAGCATTACAAGCTCCTGCTGCTCCAAAATCAGAGTTTTTTTTTTGATGAATTAGCTTTTAGTAGGTGAGAGCACATGCATGCATCATAGTAAAGATAACTTTTGCATAGATGAAGCTGTCTATTTTACAGAGATTTGAATGCAGCTCAGGCAGTCTGTTCTGTCTGATCTTTGTATGAGGAATCAAAGAATGAAATGCCCGAGTTAGCCGGCCAATGTCTTCCGCAGGTAAACAACAAACATTAGCAACTCTAAGTTTTATTTATTTCTCTTTTCAAATAGGCAGAGCAGTTGGATGAGAAGCTAATACACAATCCTTATAGAAAATTTTGCTAGATTGCTTGTATGATTTGTCACGGTCTTGCAAGTTCATGAACATTGTAAGCAAGGTAGCTGGGTTAGAGACAATGTCCACCAGAGTTGTCTCATTTTTTTCAAATCCGTGTTGCCAATTGATTTGCAATCAAATTCACCATGAAAGCGATTTTAGTTACTATTATCAAAAGTTGTTGATACAATATTCTCACAAGTATATGAGAGAATGTCTAAATGGAAAGGTTGGTGAAAGAAGTCTAGATCCATTTCCAGATACTGTGAACCAGTTTAAGGTAATACCAATTTGAAAGGTCAGTTGATTTTTAGTCTACAACGCACTCTAAATATCCGTTTTAAAATGATATATTCTCACAGGTAAAAAACAATAAGAATTACAAACGCACTTGATACAATCATTAGCTTGTTTAACCCAAAAAAAATATACATATAATTTTTGATTCATCTTAAAATAATCTCAAACGAACATGCTTCTAGGTGGATTCCAATAATCATTCTGGATATCAACGNGCACTTGATACAATCATTAGCTTGTTTAACCCAAAAAAAATATACATATAATTTTTTATTCATCTTAAAATAATCTCAAACGAACATGCTTCTAGGTGGATTCCAATAATCATTCTGGATATCAACGATAGAAAATTATATATGGCCCAGGAATGGTGTCTTAGAAACCTAATCAGAAGTCATATACAATGCACGTCTATTTGTTTTTATCTAATAGGCAGGTGCATGCATATCAATTAACTTGGAACTCCATTGTCAAAACCCAGCATCAGTTTGTTTAGTTTCTTGTTGCTTATCCTTTGTTGATAGACTCTGTTGTCCTCGGAGCTGCTGCATATAGATGCAAAACGAAAGTGAAATTTGGATGTACATAATCATGGATCTGACAAACAACTAATAATACATGTATTACAATTGTTGAAAGAAAAATAGTTATCAGCATTATAGCTAGATCGAGTTTAGCCGCCTTAGTTTATTACATTTGCTAGATTACTTGATTATGCTAATTTCAAAATGATACGGGAAGCCTATTGGAGGGAGATTATCATCTCTTATGGTTCCAATAGGCTCTGATATGGAATCTGCCAGACGGTTGATACTAGAGTACAGATCCAGTTGATCATATCAGCTGGTTGTGTTTCTTAGTATTATAATAAGCATTTAGTATGTTTTGATTTCAATAAGGAGCATTGCAGTCTGCTGTTTTCTACTTATTCAATGAGGGATTTAATTTTCTTTTCCACTTGAGTTGTAGTGCCAATTCTTCCTGTGAATGAACTCAATTATAGTAACTAAATTTTTATTTATAGCAAAAAACAGAAGAAAACATGGTCATCAGCATGATAAAAGATATTGTTGAGTTGATGAGAATATAACCTTGATGGCCCGAGAAAGCTAGTATCAGAATGACAGCTTAATTATTTTCGGTTGAACCTTGGAGCCGTGATTTCGGTGAAAAATAAAAGACTAAAGCTTAGGAACGCAATTAGAGTAAGAACTGACCTTTGAGGTGGTGATGATGCAGAGGTTGGCAAGAGCATGTGGGCGAGCCTAATGGCATCTTCGCTGCAGTTAATGACATGGTTGAAGCATAGATATCGTCCGTATGCTGCGATGTCCTCAAAGACACTGATGTGTGCATCCACCAAAAACCTGAGGTCCACAGTAACAAACACACCATTCTCATACATCTCAGCCGCTCCTTTCAAATAAGGATTGATGACGGTGAGATCAGGACCCATCAATAGACCTCCGTTTATGGACACCATGTTTACCCCTCTGTCCATTGCTAAGGCCCACGCTGTCTTCTCTGCCAGTGTCTTTGACAGCCCGTGCCACAGCTGTCCACATGAATTAGGTCAATCCCGGAGGTTCAACTCAATAATTCTTTTTTGAAACTTCTAGACAGAGTCCAAAGATTAAAAACAAATTAATGAGCCTTTGCTATACCACAAGTCATTCAAAATGTCATATAAGAGAGAAGTTGGAACTGTGATATACCTTATACTTCTTGCAAAAATTTATGTCACTCCAATTTCTTTCATCCGTGGTTGTGTTATGTGGGTCCCTCCAGATTACAGCCGTCACAGAGGATGTGAACACCACCTTCTCAATGGTGTCTGTTTGTGCACAAGCTTCCAATACATTGTGTGCAGCTCTAACCTCTACTTCTCCCATAAATTCCTGCACCAACATTGTTGCTGCGTGTTAATGCACATCAAAGTTTATAGATACCCAAGTAAAGTTAACAACCAAAAATGGTTTTTCTTTAGTCTTTAATTTGCTTATCAAATTTTTTAGATGTATGACAATGCCAATTCATACAGGAAAGTAATAGAGTAACATACATCGTAGCTGGGCTGGTCTGAGGGCGGCTCGAAGGAATAAAACAAGGCAGAGCATCCCCTCAATGAGTCTAGAATGCTGTGATAATCCAAGGGGTCTGAGTGAAATACTTTCAATTTCTTGTTATCACAAGATAGTCCCTCTCCCTCAAAACAATGCAATTCACCTGCACAGCAGCACACCTTCCAAATTCACATACAAGTACATCCCCAATCCAAAACACAGTTACAAAACTAGAACTTGCGATACTAATAACAACACCCTATTTATGGTGTGCTAAATTGGGCGGGCGGAGGCGGACAACGGAATGAATTAGAATAGTACTACTACTATTAGACCCAAAAAGTTTCACCTATTTGTTATTTTTTTTTTGGGAAGAAACAGTTGAAAAAACAGCTGTGCCAGAGTAGTACAATTCGAATCTCGGGGGTGAATGGCCGGCCGCCCGCCCGGTTTAACTAGGGAAAGCGCAAAATTGTGTTTTGTGGAGAAGAAAGGGACGAAATGAATGTACCATAAATAATACCAAAGAGAGAAAGGGGGGTCCCCAGGAGGGAGGATGGATATAGAGGGAAAAACGAACCTTGGTTCTGGACAGTGGCGTGTACAGTGTAGCCTCTTTGCAAGAGCCGATGCACGAGGGTCGAGCCCAGGCGCCCTGATGCATCCATTACACAAACAGCCGTAGACGAGGCTTCCCGCAAAGAAGCTGGTGCCATTGTATTGAGAGAGAGAGAGTAGAAGGAAGAGGTTTGAATCTGAAGTGAAGGTGAAATGGGGGAAGGGCTAGGTGGGGGTGTGCTGCTATTGCATATTATATATAACAATAATTAGAGAGGAGAGGGAGAGGGAGAGGGAGAAAGAGAGCATTGAAAGAGTGTGGGGTTAGAAGATGTAGATGGTTGGAAAGGTGGCAGTTAACCAGAGGTAAGAAATTTGGGAAGGAATACGCGCCTGGATTTTTTAATGGAAGATTGCATTCATTTAATAACAAATTAGCACAAGAAGAAGAAGGCGAAGGCGAAGGCGAAGACGAGAAAGAATAGGTTCAAAATAATTGGACTTTGGTAGCAACGGAAAGTGTCTGTCTGTCTGTCTGTCTGTCTTCGATCGATCGATCAAGANAAAATAATTGGACTTTGGTAGCAACGGAAAGTGTCTGTCTGTCTGTCTGTCTGTCTGTCTGTCTTCGATCGATCGATCAAGAGAGAGAGAGAGAGAGAGACGTATCGGTATCGGTATCGGTATCGGTATCAGGAAGAAAGAAATATGAGAGAGGGTGGCTATTATTAATAGTTTGGCAGTGCCAGGAGTTGACGGACGGTCGTGCGCAAGCTGGACCCATCAGGGGGACCCACAATTTTCACTTATAATTGTTTTGTTCTGTTTGAGTTTGACCCAACAAACTCTGTTAATTGTGCTGGCCTGCAAATCTCACATGCAACTAACTGACCAAGTCCAGCTGGAACCCGTACAGCCTGATCCGTTTTGGCCCAATAAATTAATGCCCCATTGAAGATTCCAGATCGTCTCTGCCACTCAAAATAAACAGCTACAACCAGCTCCATCAAAACCCAAAGCAATACAATACAACTGTAATCTAGTTCATACTTTTGACTACTATACTTGTATTTGATCAAATGTAATAAATTTGGTAAGTTTGTCCCTTCTCGATACTCATCTTTTATCGCCCGTATCATTGTCTAACTGATTGTCAATGACCCATTTGACAAAGAGTTTATAAACACAACCGCTTTTACACTAGGCGGGGCCACAACACAGATATAGACAAGACATGAAGTTGATTAAATGGCCAGCTCAGGTCAACCCCCCATCCAGAAAACAATCCCTTGCGTTGACCGACACACATTCAACACCAACGCTCAGTATCAAGTAAAAACGAAATTGTAGCAAAACACAATTTTACAAGACATGTTGTTTTATGCTTCAACGGACGCAGTCAAAACAACAAGACCATGTGTGCACTTGCAATATGGTCTAGTAGGTTGATAAACCAACAACTTGCATGACAATAGAGTTGGGGTTCAAGCTATGTCGCCCCCTCTACTCATTATATAGTTTACAAGAAAACCAACACTAAATTGCTTTAAAAAAAATTTATGCCTTGCAAAGAGGGGTTATTTAGACCAATGTAAGGAGCCAAAAATGAGTAGGGCAAAATACAACAGTTTTGTTTCTGTTCTTACAACTCTCCTCCACACAATCTGAGCAAGCAACTGCCACACAAATGCTCAGAACTACAAACACAAACATTATAGCAATAACAGGGGCTCAAAAAGAGAATTCCTCTGGCAACTCTTGAAACTTGCTGGATAAAAAGGTCTTGTACCTTCCTTGGAGATATCCACCTGCAGAATTGTTCATCCAGTAAATAATGCTAGTTCACCATGAGAAAGAAGCAGTTTTGAAAGGACAATGAAGTTACCTTTAGGTTGAAATTTTGGAATGTTTTCCTTTAGGGTCGATTGCACCAAATTAATCAGATCCTTGCCTATGGAAGCAGATCGAGGAAATAGAAAAAATCATCAACTCTTTTGAGGTGGATGGCAAATTTTAAGTTCAGCTTCCACATTACAACTGAATATAATAAACATTTTGCCAGTACTTGAAGCGGTACCAACTAAAAATCATTGTGCACTTGCAGATAACAAAATGGTGTGGCCTCAGTTTGAAAAGCTACTGTGTCAGGGCCAGGTTTTTTTGTTTCCAATAAAAATTCTCCTGGAGGAAAGGAAGAGGTGGGTTCAAGCAGCACTAGTCCTGCCACCCCCTTAAAAAAGACAGCGATATTATAAACCAAGTTTGATATTTTCAATCCAAAAGAGACCTCTTCAGAGCACACTGAAATAACGTTTTTGTTGTCCAAGAAAATGAAAATTTTTAATTGAAAAGCGAGGCCAATTCATTAGAAAAAGGGTAGCTAATAAAACTGTTACTAAGTGATCAAATTTCTAGATCAACTGTTACAACTAAGCTGGGGCAAATTGACTAAATATTTTCCCTTACCAGTTGTCCGCTTCTCTCTGTCATTGATATTAATCAGGAAGGATGAAATTTGGTTTTCTTTCAAGTGCAACAACAGTGTAGAAGGGCAATGAAAAACGACACTAAAAAGTAATGAAGACATAATTATTCAAACTTGGAAAATGCATTAAAAGATGGATACGGTTTTCGTGTTTGACCTTGGACAGAAGAGCCTGTGCAAGCTCCAATGGATCAACAGAGGAAGAACCCTTGCTGTATGCAGGTACAAACTTCCTATCCTGATATCCTGCCAGGAAGTGATAAGCAGCCTGACCAGGAGAGAGCTTTGAAACAGCAGGGATAGCTCCGGAGCTGAGTCAACACAAAGGAATTTCTTGAGCATCCAGGCCAACTGACACACAAAAATATCGGGAAAGGAAGCAAGTAGGAAAGAGTTAACCCACGAAAGATGGAAAACAGTTCCATATCCCTAAATGGAAAAGCTTAACATCATGGTGAGTCTCCAAGATAATCACGTGAGGTAATTATTCAAGAAGTCACATACTAATTTCCAAAAGAATTGAAAAACAAAAAATTAGAATAACCTTCATATTTAATAGATAGACCTTACAAGCCATGATCCATATTGACCCAGTTTGCCCAAAGCAGGTGCCTTCAAATGCCAGAAAAAAGTTGAATAGTCCTCAAAATATATTGCAGCAGCAGGGTAAATGAAGTGTTTGATGATTGACCCAGTTCAGCCATCGAAATTCTGAACAAAGGAGGCTATTACATCACAAATTTATTGACCAATAATCCAGCATCAAGTTGACAGCATCTCTTCAAGAAATCAGCCCAAAAAACATTCAAAATCCATTGCTAACTTTAAGCAATGTAGCGAAGCAAGAGCAGACATCAGAAAGGGGACATGTGACCCCGCCTCTCAATTAAACATATAAAACTTGCACGGTGGGTATAGTACAGAACATAGCAGTATTCACTTCATTAAAATTTGTCATATTTAGCAATCAGGAATATGAACACACTGGTTCACATATTTTAAACACGGGTTCCTCAAACAAGGGTAAAAATATGTAACTGCCTTTTACCACACAAACACATTAACAAAAATAGACGAGTTGATAGGCTACTATTTGCCATCATGCAAACAAGGCATATTGTAACATTAATGGCACATTACCGTCTATTGCACTGTAAGTTCTCTTTTCTAGTTATGTATAAGTAAATCAACCTTTTGAACTAATTGCTCCAGAACAAAATGATATCTTCGTAACAGCTTATATATTATCACACTTTGATTATCTTGGCTTCTTGAATCACCAGCGTTTATTGCAAATAATTTAATGCACACCACAAAGAATAGCTTAACTACCAGAAGCAATGGGCAGTCCTATCTTTATAAGATTGACTCAAAAAATCAGAGCCGCCTTAGTATATATGCTACCTATCAGAAGATGCGATGACGACAGCAGCCGGAAATTTTAGTAATCCCGAATTCCCAGTTGAAATAAAGGTGAAACTCCTTCAGAAGAAAGAATTGCACCAGCATCGGCTGAAACAAAAAGACCTGAGCAGCTCTGGATGGCATCTTCTGAAGCAAGCAAAAGAATCACAGAATCGCCAGAGACAAGAAGCCTAAAATTAACAACCATCAGACATTAATACAACTTTCTAATCATAAGAATGCACTAAGAATGCCGAGCATTTTTACCTAGCAGACAGAAGAAGGCCTCCCCGTGAAGATATAATAGGTCCAGATAAGGCAGACAACGCTTCTTTGGTTCCATTAGCATCAGCAAAGGCTTTACCGCATAAATAAGAGAGGACCTTTCAATATCAGCTGCAATAAATCCATTACTAGCTTGACTTCCTAGCCCGAGAGCATCTGCAGCACTTGTACTGCATGGAAGAACATGTTAAATTGGATTAATCTTGATGAGAAACAGGAAAACTTCATTAAGTTAGAAATTAGAGAAATGATACAATGATACATAAAAGAAAATATGGATGGATAAGATATCCAATTACATAGATGCCCATCGCAACAGTTGCAAGATATTTTCAAGTCATGAAAAACTAAAGAGAATAAGGGATAGACAATTTTCGGAGGTGACTATTGAATGTGGTGTGCATAGGTACAACTAATTTTCTTTTACAAATATCGAGAAATTGATTCATAGAAAGCAAAAAGGCAGTGGAAGTGGAATATTGTCCAACTACAACCAAAAGGGCAGCAGAAAACAGCAAGAAAGAAAAACAAGTAGCATGCAAAACATCGATATCAATCTTATCAAGCGTTCTCCATATATTAACGCACCACAAGTTTAATTTTATCCAACAACACCCACTTTTTTATTCAGGCATGCATAGATCCAAGACAAACAAACCTACTTGTGACGTGGAATATTGAAGACAATTCAAACTAAATAGGACAGTATGCCGAAGATTGGGTCTCACTGCCATACAATGAGGCAGAGGTACCCCCAAAATTCGTTTATCAAGCATTTTCAGTTTAATGAATGCTTGAAATATTAAAGTGATAGAGAATTATGAGCTATTCATAATCCATTTAATTGAATATGCTTATGGAATTAACAAAATGAGTGTTTTACGTAGATAGACAAAAACAGATATGAGTACTAGCAAACCAATCCGCAATTATACACATTTACAGGCACTCAAATAAGTTGAAATATATGTGATTCATCAAAGGTACAGCTGAAGTAAGAGACGTCATCCTCTCTTTCATTCCACAATTATGTCTGAAGCCCGGATACTGCAAGTATTTCAAACTGCCTTTTTATTCTCTGTTTTCTGCTAATTAGAAAACTCCGTTCCTTCATATGGCTTCTACGAAAAGTCCTTAAGTTTCATTCATACCTAAAATAAATCTGCTCAAATTTAATTGACGTGGTTATGTAGAATGGTACATACCAAGTTATCCATATATGTTACTTGATGAAAGCAACTAGCAAAAAGGGGAGCACGGATCCTACACATTAGGTGAAATTGCTTCACCAACACAAAGACAATAGATAGATGATAGTTTAAGCAATCAATAGACAGATGTGGGGAGGGAGGGAGAGAGAGTATACCTTACTCAAAGCTAAGGCTTAATTAAAAAAAAATTCCTTCCTTAATACATATTAATTTCTTAAATTATGTATGTGAGCAATTTTTATAACAACTTAGTTGGAAAAGGAAGCCCCCAGATGTAAAATACTTGAGAAGCATCAAACCCCACAAAACCGAAGTGTATAATGGATGAGTCAGTAAATGGCCAAGGCAATCCCAAATGATTAACGCACTTTGGCCAATATACCGCAAAGTATAAATAGCTTAAAATTGTTAAATGCTCAAAAGCAGGCACCACAATATGAAATGCATTACTAATAGAAATACCTTAATGATGAAGCAACATAAATTGTCAGGGGACAGGAATCATGAGAAACTCCACGGGTAGGGGTTCCCCAAAGGACATCAGAAAATGATAAAACAGCAGGAGTATCACTTATTACACGAACTTTAAAATTACATTTTGGTGATGAACCAATAGCCCCCATTATGAATAAATATCTCCGAAATGGACGATAAGTGAATCGTGACCTGGCAATAAAATAAATGAATACCTTTAGTAGATAGGGAGGTTGAAAGCATCACACAACATTTCATAAATATCATCTCAGAGAAACCCATATATACAGACCTCTCCATTAGTTCGACAATTGTGATCAGAATAACAATATTAATGCGCATGGATCTGTACAAGTACACACAGATTAAGCAGTCATCCAAAAAAGAAAGCAATAGCCAGAAAAAATGTCGAAGTTGATAAGGGATCTAACTTTGGAAGGGATCAAAAGAAAGGACCACTTTCACTGTTTTGGTTGGATTTACCATAGTATACTATCTGAAAAGAGTAGAACTCACATTGATTAATACATACAGACAATTATATCATACTCGGTTGGAATGAGACTTTTATTACACTTACTTTGAAGCTAGTGATTTTAGTGGATTTCCTAAATATCTTATTATGTATACAATTTTGTCTACCACGTCTGTTTACAAAAAAAAAAAAAAGGAATTTGGGCATAGACAAAGGCCGATTTGGGGATTGAGATTAAAAAATTGCCAAGTTTGGTCAGCGCTAGGTGGATGCCTCTTCCTTTATTTCGACTCTGAGGAAGTGACATCTGCTATTTACTACCATTTCCTGCGCTAAGACTTTGTTAACCGAATCTGAAGTGAGAGAAGTGACCAATGGGTATTGGACACGAATGGTATAACTAGGAAATAGTGATCTATGCCCTTCCTCCCTATCTCGCTGAACCTGATGTTATCCATGCGTGAAATCGTTGCTCTATAGATATGCCACCTTGCCCTTTTGATTTCACTTCCGATAGACATCAACTTTGTTCGAGATTGGTAACCTCTAATCTGAACAGGAAAACAGCTATTCAATGAGGCAACAACTATTCAACCGAAACTAGAAAGCATGTTGTCAATTACAATAGATGTGATGGTAAGCATCACTATCCCATTTCTTTTAGCTTTCATATCTTATCCTTGGCAACCAAGATGAGCATGAAGGGAAATTAATAAAATCAATCTACTGCGGATAAACTTAAGATGTCTTGCCAGATTGAAAACTAAAAACGTGTCAAATATGATAGAGAGGAATTTTTTTTTTTTTAATTAATATCCTAAATACACAATGCCTCGGAAACAATAAAATAGACCAATATATTTAGCTTATATGCCCCAGCAGATATTTGGAGGATAAAAATGAAGAACTTCATGAAGAATATACCTCCTCCTTAACTTTAGATGAAAAAAGAGTCAAGAACATCAAAAGGGTTCTTACAATGACATATTCCTTTCTCTATAGATTTAGGCCTTAGAAATCCAAAACTAATTTGTTTCAGCCCAAGCAGTAGGCTTTCTTAAATGAATGAACACATATGCATCAATAACTGGATATAAATTGTACCAAAATTCAAATATATTGGTCCAAAATATCTGATCATTTAATAACTAATGTCAGCATAAATATAAACTGAAATTCACATAGCAAATGTTCACTCACACACAGGCACATGCATGTACTGAGTTACTGTGAAGAGATTGAGAAAAAGGGAAATAGGGGGACTTGGGCTGCAAGTTAAGACGCACCTGTTTCTAAAGTTTACCGAACCGTGCTTTCGAAATTTCTGGAGTTCCTTGGAGAACATTCCCTCTGACATGAATGGGAAGTCTTGATAAAGACATTACACAAATCCACCCAAACCAAGCTAAAACACCGAAGGAAGAAGTAAAATTACAGATACATAATGACAAAGTTGGTACCTGCAACAGTTGCACCTTTCTGATGTAGCTCAGAACGCTTCAAGTTCTGAAAAGCTTTATCCTTTACAATAACGCCTTTTCCAGCCAGAGACCAGTTAAGACCATGAGAAATTCCAGGGCCCTCCCTGCACAATGATAGGCATGAGGGTCAAGGGACAGATTTAACTTTCTCATTCTTACCACCCACACAAACCGAACGTCCTTGTCGTGGTCGTTAACAGCTCACAGAAATATGGTGACAGAAAAAAAAGCAAGACGAAAAGATACTAGTCAACACTAGAATGGTAACCAAGAATCAAGGGATTCCAGGGACATGCACACCATTGAGATGTCTAATACACACATATAACATCCTACACTATTAAAAGTCCTTAAATATGATTTCTTCTACGTATTTTTACCTTTCCCAAGCATTTTTTTTTAGGCAATTTAAAGTGGCCAACAAAATACGTCAATCCTTAATGGCTACACCTCACAGATAAGGTGCTATAGCTGAAACTAAATTCCAGCACAAACAGCAAATCCATCACACTCTTGACTAAGTAAATTTTCTGAAAACCATAATTTCTCCGGCAGGCCTTTACCAAGCTTCAAATAACATATTTATATTTATTCACATATCTCACGTCTCAATCTTAGAGGTGGTTCTTGTCTCAGATCAAAAGTTTGGTATGCCGACATCTTTAGCAGAAAGATTGAGGCAAGGCTGGCGAGACCCATAATTACAATATTACCCCACACTAATTAGCTTATGTCTAATACATAAAATAAGCACTCCAACAAGGGCCCCATTTCAAATTCTTGCCTTAGACCTCAAGTATTGTTGGGCCGGCCCTGGACTGAGGAATGCAATTTTGACCAAGTTTATCATTTGGTAGTTCAAGAACAAATTGAGGTCTCTGAGTTGTTTAAAACTGGTAGCAGGGGATTTTGAATCTATCCTCCTTCACACTTCACTTTCCAAACTGTTACATGTTTTGACTTAAGATCAAATAAATGCAAAGGAGACAAGAGAAAACCACCAACCCAAGGGTTACCTGCTAAACACATATTACACACATGCATACTAATAGCATACAAGAATATAGTAATTATATACACAAGGCAGAGAAATAGAGTCATAGACATACTCATGTTTCTATTACATATGAGCGTGGACCATTGCTTGGTTCAGATGTTATATTAATGCACTTTTTTGATACATGATAAATGAGATGGAAAACATATGATATGCATTTATATACACAGGGTACTCCACTTTTTATACAATTATAATTATGAATGAGCTAAAAAACCAAGTCAAATGAAAAGAAATATACCCGAACAAAGGGTAGTCTACTGTATATCAAAAATTATCAACTGTAACATCACCTTGGAAAGACAACGCTTTCAGCTTCCTCCTCAATCAATGGGGCATAAACTGCATGCTGCAGAATCCCAGAAGAAGGAATTTACTGTCAGATTGTGTGCATATTCAATGCTGAAAAAATACAAGAATACGGGAGCGGAGCATTAGTGATGCATTGCAATAAAACCATATGCAAAACAAAAGTTAAGGTTAAACCTCGCAGCTCTAGAACTGGATTCAAACATCTAAAATATGGACACATCAGAGAAATCCTCTTGCCTGGACGAGTTACTTCCCCTAGTCAGGGACCATTAAGATAGAAGAAGAGATTCTATTCCAACCACATTGGGGATAACTTAGTTATTGGAAGGCCAAACCAACTGGACACAAAAGCCACATATTGATGGCAATAGAAGAACTATGCTTTCTCATGACCAAGAGAAGTGGAATTCACTTGGCAGACATACGGGCTGGTTTAGCACAGTAGGAAGATGATTCAGATGGCCCACAAAAATATTCGAAAATTCAGAGGTATAATCAAATAACTGCGTAGTGTAAGTTTGTGTTCCATTTTTTTTTTTGCATCAATTAGTAGTAGACCTGATGCTTATACTACCACTAGTTTTGGAAGTTGGTTGCTCAACTTATGTCAGCCCTATAGAAATCCATACCAACACAGCATTGTCCATATAGCAAATGTATCATTGAGGTACTTGTACTGTGCAATCAATGCCAACCATAATTTGACTGATATTGGCAACACCACAACTAGTAAAAAAGCTGAGTTGAGCTCAGTTTACAAAAGCTTAGAAGCTAAAACCAAGCCTGCAGATCAATATCAGCATCGACAGTAAATTTTCAGCCCCAAATTCGAGACACTAGTGCTGAGGAATTCAAAAAGGAAAGAACTCATTTCATTTTCCAACTATTAAAAGCAGAGAACCAAGTAGGCATCTCCACAAAACCACACCAAATAGCCCAATATAAAATTCGTTGACGATCGATCATATACATAGCATATATAGATAGATAGATAGATAGATAGATAGATAGATAGATAGATAGACAGACAGATAGGCGACTGATGAAATTTGGAAATAACAGAGATATTTGAAAACACGGAGAAACAGAGACAGAGAGAGAGACTGACTCGTCGGGAAGAGAGAGGGAAAGGAACAGAAGAGTTGCTGACAGAAACAGCGGTCGCTGAAACACCACGATGTGATGATGAAAATGAGCCGTTGATGAATTGCTTGAGAATAAGTAGGTTCCTCATTTTGGTGGTGCCCGATTCGATCTCTTATTCGTTAGCTGAGTAAGTAGAATCACACATGCTGCCCTTTGCCGTCATTGAAAGCCTTCGCTTGGGAAGACACTGCGCTCCAAGGCCAGGCCAAAACCCCTAACTATAAACCAACAACCCCAAATAAGGAAATAAAACATAATTAATCTAATAGAAAAGCAACCAAAGCACATATAACCAAAGAAATGCTATACAATTATAGGTTGTGTAAAACATGAAAACAATAACGAAAAAAGAAAAACAAACAGTGGGATAATGAGAGTGTTGGGAATTGAAAATAATAACAACAATGATCATAACAAGTAAGAAACACAAGAAAATGTAGAAATAGTCATGTGTAAAACACATTTCACATGTAAAAGAAAACCAATTAAATTTGCACAAAGAGATATACTTATCTTTTCGTTCCTAAACTCCGCTTTCAAGCTAATCTCGTTCATTCCACTAACACCTGAAATCAAAGTACAAATTAGATTAATTACACACATACAAATAAAAATCCAAAACATAAAAAAAACAATAAAAATAACAAATAGGATAAGAATGATGAGGAGGTGGAGCAAAAGAAGCAAAAGAACAATAAACCCAAATCCCTAACCTCTAACCCCAAATCCGTAATCCGTAATCCTTAATCCTTAATCCCAAATCCCTACTCCCTAAGCCCTAACTATAAACCTAATACCCAAAAAAAAAAAAAAAAACATAAGTAATCTAAAAGAAAAGCAAACAAAGCACATATAACCAAAGAAATGTTATGCAATTATAGGTTGTGTAAAATATGAAAACAATAACGAAAAATGAAAAACAAACAGTGGGATAATGAGAGTGTTGAGAATAGAAAATAATAGAACAATAATCATCATAAGTAAGAAACACAAGAAGATGTAGAAATAGTCATGTGTAAAACACATTTCACATGTAAAAGAAAGTCATTCAAATTTGCACAAATAGATATACTTATCTTTTCGCTCTTAAACTCCACTTTCAAACTTATCTCGTCCATTCTATTAACAACTGAAATAAAAGTACACATTAAATTAGTTACACACATAAAAATGAAAATCCAAAATATAAAAAAAACAATAAAAGAAAAAAAATAGGATAAGAATGATGAAGAGGTGGAGCAAAAGAAGCAAAAGAACATTAAACTCAAATCCCTAACCCCTAATCCCTAATCTCTAATCTCTAAAGCCTAATCCGTAATCTTTAATTCCTAATACTAAATCCCTACTCCCAAAGCCCTAATCCATAATCCCAAGTCCCTACTCCCTAAGTCCAAATCCCCAACCCCTAACAATAAACCGACAACTCAAAAAAAGAAAATAAAACATAATTAATTAAATAGAAAAGCAAACAAATCACATATAACCAAAGAAATGTTATGCAATTATAGGTTGTGTAAAACATGAAACAATAACAAAAAATGAAAAGCAAACAGTGGAATAATGAGAGTGTTGGGAATTGAAAATAATAGAAACAATAATCATAACAAGTAAAAAACACAAGAAGATGTACAAATAGTCATGAGTATAACACATTTTACATGTAAAAGAAATCAATCAGATTTGCACAAATAGATATACTTATTTTTTCGCTCCTAAACTCGAATTTCAAGCTTATCTCGTCCATTCCACTAACAACTGAAATCAAAATACACATTAGATTAGTTACGCACAAAAAAATAAAATCCAAAACAAAACAAAAACAATAAAAGAAAAAAATAGGATAAGAATGATGAGGAGATAGAACAAAAGAAGCAAAAGAACAATAAACCCAAATCCCTAATCCCTAATCTCTAAAGCCCTAATCCCTAATTCTTAATCCCAAATCCCTCTCCCTAAGCCCTAGTCCCTAATCCCACATCCCTACTCCCTAAGTCCTAATCCCCAACCCCTAACTATAAACCAACAAACTAAAAAAAGGAAATAAAACATAATTAATCTAATAGAAAAGCAAACAAAGCAGATATAATCAAAGAAATGTTATGCAATTATAGGTTGTGTAAAATAAAAAAATAATAACAAAAAATAAAAAATAAACAGTGGTATAATGAGAGTGTTGGGAATACAAAATAATAAAACAATGATCATAACAAGTAAGAAACACAAGAGATATAAATAGTCCTATGCAAAACACATTTCACACGTAACAGAAAGTCATTCAAATTTGCACAAATAGATATACTTATCTTTTCGCTCCTAAACTCCGCTTTCAAGTTTATCTCGTCCATTCCACTAACAACTGAAATCAAAGTACACATTAGATTAGTTACGCACATAAAAATAAAAATCCAAAACAAAACAAAAACAGTAAAAGAAAAAAATAAGATAAGAATGATGAGGAGGTGGAGCAAAAGAACAATAAACCAAAATCCCTAATATCTAATCCCAAATCCCAACTCCCAACTCCCAACTCCCAACTCCCTAAGTCCTAATCTCTAACCCCTAACTATAAACCGACAACCCAAAAAAAGGAAATAAAACATAATTAATCTAAAAGAAAAGCAAGCAAAACACATATAACCAAAGAAATGTTATGCAATTATAAGTTGTGTAAAACATGAAACAATAATGAGAAAAGAAAAGCAAACAGTGGAACAATGAGAGTGTTAGGAATTGAAAATAAAAGAAACAATGTTCATAACAAGTAAGAAATACAAGAAGATGTAGAAATAGTCATGTGTAATCCAATCAAATTTACATAAATAGATATACTTATCTTTTCGCTCCTAAACTCCGTTTTCAAGCTTATCTCGTCCATTCCCCTAACAACTAAAATCAAAGTACAAACAATTTATTAGTTACGCACATAAAAATGAAAATTCAACACATAAAAAAAATAATAACAAAAAAAAATATGATAAGAATGATGAAGAGGTGGAGCAAAAGAACAACAAACCCAAATCCCTAACACCTAACACCTAATCTCTAATCCCTAATCTCTAAAACCCTAATCTCTAATTCCTAATCCCAAATCCCAATTCTCTAAGTCATAATCCCCAACCCTAAACTATAAACCGACAAACCAAAAAAACGAAATAAATCATAATTAATCTAATAGAAAAGCAAACAAAACATATATAACCAAAGAAATGCTATGCAATTATAAGTTCTGTAAAACATGAAAACAATAACGAAAAATGAAAAGTAAACAGTGGGATAATGAGACTGTTGCGAATTGAAAATAAGAGAAGCAATGATCATAACAAGTAAGAAACACAAGAAGACGTAGAAATAGTCATATGTAAAACACAATTCACATGTAAAAGAAAGTCAATCAACTTTACACAAATATATATACTTATTTTTTCGCTCCTAAACTACGCTTTCAAACTTGTCTCATCCATTCTACTAACAACTAAAATCAAAGTACACATTAAATTAGTTACGCACATAAAAATTAAAATTCAAATAAAAACAAAAACAATAAAAAACAAAAATAGGATAAGAATGACGAGTAGGTGGAGCAAAAGAACAATAAACCCAAATCTCTAACCCCTAATCCTTAATCTCTAATCTCTAAAGTCATAATCCCTAATCTTTAATTCCTAATCCCAAATCCCTACTCCCTAAGCCCACATCCCTAATCCCAAATCCCAACTCCCTAAGTCCAAATCCCTAACCCCTAACTATAAACCGACAACCCAAAAAATGGAAATAAAACATAATTAATCTAAAAGAAAAGCAAGCAAAGTACACATAACCAAAGAAATGTTATGCAATTATAGGTTGTGTAAAACATGAAACAATAACGAAAAAAGAAAAGCAAACAGTGGAACAATACGAGCGTTGAGAATTGAAAATAATAGAAACAATGATCATAACAAGTAAAAAATACAAGAACATGTAGAAATAATCATGTGTATAACACATTTCACATGTAAAAGAAAGTCAATCAAATTTGTACAAATAGATATACTTATCTTTTCGCTCCTCAATTCCACTTTCAAGCTTATCTCGCCCATCCTTAACAACTGAAATCAAAGTACAAACAATTTGTTGGTTACGCACAAAAAAATGAAAATTCAAAATATAAAAATAACAATAAAAGAAAAAAATAGGATAAGAATGATGAGCAGGTGGAGCAAAATAACAATAAACCTAAATCTCTAATCCCTAATCCGTAATCTCTAATCTCTAAAGCCCTAATCCCTAATCCCTAATCCCTAATTCCTAATCTCAAATCCCTACTCCCTAATCCCTAATCCCTAATCCCAAATCTCTCATCCCAAATTCCTATCCTATAAGTCCTAATCCCCTACCCTTAACTATAAACCGACAAACCAAAAAAAGGAAATAAATCAAAATTAAACTAATAGAAAAGCAAACAAAGCACAGATAACCAAACAAATGCTATGTAATTATAAGTTCTATAAAATATGAAAACAATAACACAAAATGAAAAGCAAACAGAGGTATATTGAGAGTGTTGCGAATTGAAAATAATACAAACAATGATCATAATAAGTAAGAAACACAAGAAGACATAAAAATAGTCATGTATAAAACACATTTCACATGTAAAAGAAAGTCAATCAAATTTACACAAATATATATACTTATCTTTTCGCTCCTAAACTCCACTTTCAAGTTTATCTCGTCTATTCCACTAACAACTGAATCAAAGTACACATTAGATTAATTACGTACATAAAAATGAAAATCCAAAACATAACAAAAACAATTAAAGAAAAAAATAGAATAAAAATGATGAGTAGGCGGAGCAAAAGAAGTAAAAGAACAATAAACTCAAATCCCTAATCCCTAATCCCTAACCCCTAATCTCTAAACCCTAATCTCTAAAACCCTAATCCCTAATCTTTAATTCCTAATCCCAAATCCCTACTCCCTAAGCTTTAATTCCTAATCTCTAATCCCAAATCTCAACTCCCTAAGTCCTAATCTCAAACCCCTAACTATAAACCGACAACCCAAAAACAGGAAATAAAACATAATTCATCTAAAAGAAAAGCAAGCAAAACACATATAACCAAAGAAATGTTATGCATTTATAGGTTGTGTAAAACACGAAACAATAACGACAAATGAAAAGCAAACAATGAAATAATGAGTGTGTTGGGAACTGAAAATAATAGAAATAATGATCATAAAAAGTAAGAAATACAAGAAGATTTAGAAATAGTCATGTGTATAACATATTTCACGAGTAAAAGAAAGTTAATCAAATTTGCACAAATATATATACTTACCTTTTCGCTCCTAAACTCCGCTTTCAAGTTTATCTCGTCCATTCCACTAACAACTAGAGTCAAAGTACACATTAGATTAGTTACGCACATAAAAATGAAAATCCAAAACAAAACAAAAACAATAAAAGAAAAAAAGAGGATAAAAATGATGAGGAAGAGAAGCAAAAGAACAATAAACCCAAATCCCTAATCCCTAATATCTAAATCCCTAATCCCGAATCCCTAATCCTAAATCTTTAATTCCTAATCCCAAATCCCTACTCCCTAACTCCTTAACCCTTAATCCCAAATCCCAACCCCCTAAGTCCTAATCCTTAACCCCTAACTATAAACCGACAACCCAAAAACAAGAAATAAAACATAATTAATCTAAAAGAAAAGCAAGCAAAGCACATAAAACCAAAGAAATGTTATGCAATTATAGGTTGTGTAAAACATGAAACAATAACGAAAAAATAAAAGCAAACAGTGGAACAAGGAGTAGAAACAACAATCATAACAAGTAAGAAATACAAGATGTAGAAATAGTCATGTGTATAACACATTTTACATGTAAAAGAAAGTCAATCAGATTTGCACAAATAGATATACTTATATTTTCGTTCCTAAACTCGGCTTTCAAGCCTATCTCGTCCATTCCACAAACAACAGAAATCAAAGTACACATTAGATTAGTTATGCACATAAAAATGAAAATTCAAAACATAACAAAAATAATAATAGAAAAAAATAGAATAAGATTAATGAGGAGGTAGAGCGAAAGAAGCAAAAGAACAATAAACCCAAATCCTTAATCCCTAATCCCTAATCTCTAAAGCCCTAATCCCTAATCCCTAATCCCTAATTCTTAATCCCAAATCCCTACTCCCTAAGTCCTAATCTTCAACCCCTAACTATAAACCGACAAACCAAAAAAAGAAAATAAAACATAATTAATTTAATGAAAAAGCAAACAAAGCACATATAACCAAAGAAATGCTATGCAACTATAGGTTGTGTAAAACATGAAAACAATAACAAAAAATGAAAAGCAAACAGTGGGATAATGAGAGTGTTGCGAATTAAAAATAATAAAAATAATAATTATAACAAGTAAGAAACGCAAGAAAACGTAGAAATAGTTATGTGTAAAACACATTTCGCATGTAAAAGAAAGGCAACCAAATTTGCACAAATAGATATACTTATCTTTTCGCTCCTAAACTCCGCTTTCAAGCTTATCTCGTCCATTCCACTAACAACTGAAATCAAAGTACACATTAGATTAATTATGCACATAAAAATAAAAACCCAAAACTTAACAAAAACAATAAAAGTAACAAATAGGATAAGAATGATGAAGAGGTGGAGCAAAATAACAAAAAACCCCAAACCCTAACCCGTTAGCCGTAATCCCTAATCCGTAATCCCAAATCCCTACTCCCTAAACCCTAAACCCTAAACCCCAAACCCTATCTATAAACTGGGAACCCAAAAAATGAAAATAAAACATAATTAATCTCACAGAAAAGTAAACAAAGCACATGTAATCAAAGAAATGCTATGCAATTATAGGTTGTGTAAAACATGAAAATAATAACGAAAAATAAAAACCAAACAGTGGGATAACGAGAGTGCTGCGAAGTGAAAATAACATAAGCAATGATCATAACAAGTAAGAAACACAACAAGACATAGAAATAGTCATGTGTAAAACACATTTCAGACATAAAAGAAAGTCAATCAAATTTACACAAATAGATATACTTATCTTTTCGCTCCTAAACTCCGCTTTCGAACTTATCTCGTCCATTCCACGAACAACTGAAATCAAAGTACACATTAAATTAATTACACACAAAAATAAAAACCCAAAAAATAAAAAAAACAATAAAAGTAACAAATAGGATAAGAATGATGAGCAGGTAGAACAAAAGAACAATAAACCCAAATCCCTAACCCGTAATCCATAATCCATAATCCATAATCCCTAATCTCTAAAATCCTATTCCCTAATTTTAAATCCCCACTCCCAAAGCCCCCTAATCCGCAACCCCAATCTATAAACTAAAAAATAGGATAAGAATGATGATGAGGTGGAGTATAAGAAGAAAAAGATCAATAAACCAAAATACCTAACCCCTAATCCCTAGTCCCTAATCTCTAATCTCTAATCTCTAAAGCACTAATCCCTAATCTTTAATTCCTAATCTCAAATCCCTACTCCCTAATCCCTAATCCCCAATCTCAACTCCCTAAGTCCTAATCCCTAACCCCTAACTATAAACCGACAACCCCAAAATTAGAAATAAAACATAATTAATCTAAAAGAAAAGCAAACAAAGCACATATAACCAAAGAAATGTAATGTAATTATAGGTTGTGTAAAACATGAAACAATAACGAAAAATGAAAAGCAAACAGTAGAATAATGAGAGTGTTGGGAATTGGAAATAATAGAAAAAATGATCATAACAAGAAATACAAGAAGTAGAAATAGTCAAATGTATAACACATTTCACATGTAAAAGAAAGTCAATCAGATTTGTACAAATAGATATACTATTTTCCATCCTAAACTCCGCTTTCAAGCTTATCTCGTCCATTCCACAAAAAACTGAAATCAAAGTACACATTAGATTAGTTACGTACATAAAATTGAAAATCCAAAATATAACAAAAACAAAAAAATAAAAAAATAAGATAAGAATGATGAGCAGGTGGAGTATAAGAAGCAAAAGAACAATAAACCCAAATCCCTAACCCTTAATTCCTAGTCCTTAATCTCTAATCCCTAATCCTAATCCCAAATCCCTACACCCTAAGCCCTACTCCCTAATCCCTATTCTCCAACCCCTAACTATAAACGGACAACCCAAAAAAAGGAAATAAAAGATAATTAATCTAATAGAAAAGCAAACAAAGCACATATAACCAAAGAAATGCTATGCAATTATTGGTTGTGTAAAACATGAAAACAATAACAAAAAATGAAAAGCAAGAGTGGGATAATGAGAGTGTTGGGAATTGAAAATAATAGAAACAGTGATCATAACAAGTAAAAAATATAAGAAGTAGAAATAGTCATATGTATAACACATTTCACATGTAAAAGAAAGTCAATCAGATTTGCACAAATAGATATACTTATCTTTTCGTTCTAAAGTTTGCTTTCACGCTTATCTCATCCTTTCCACTAACACCTGAAATCAAAGTACACATTAAATTAGTCACGCACATAAAAATGAAAATTCAAAACATAACCAAAACAATAATAGAAAAAAATGGCATAAGAATGATGAGAAGGTAGAGCGAAAGAAGGAAAAGAACAATAAACCCAAATCCTTAACCCCTAATCCCTAATCTCTAATCTCTGAAGCCATAATCCCTAATCCCTAATTCCTAATTCCAAATATCTACTCCCTAAGCCCTAATCCCTAATCCCAAATCCCTACTCCCTAAGTCCTATTCTCCAACCCCTAACTATAAACGGACAACCCAAAAAAATGAAATAAAAAATAATTAATCTAATAGAAAAGCAAACAAAACACATATAACCAAAGAAATGCTATACAATTATTGGTTGTGTAAAACATGAAAACAATAACAAAAAATGAAAAGCAAACAGTGGGATAATGAGTGTTACGAATTGAAAATAATAGAAATAATGATCATAACATGTAAGAAACACAACAAGACGTAGAAATAGTCATGTGTAAAACACATTTCACATGTAAAAGAAAGTTAATCAAATTTGCACAAATAGATGTACTTATCTTTTGGCTCCTAAACTCCGCTTTCAAACTTATCTCGTCCATTCCACTAACAATTAAAATCAAAGTACACATTAGATTAGTTACGCATAAAAAAATGAAAATCCAAAACATAACAAAAACAAAATAAAAGACAAAAATAGGATCAGAATGACGAGGAAGAGTATAAGAAGCAAAAGAACAACAAACCCAAATCCCTAATCTATAATCTCTAAAGTCTTAATCCCTAACCCCTAATTCCTAATCTCAAATCCCTACTCCCTAAGCCCAAATCCCAAATCCCTAATCCCTAATCCCTAAGTCCTAATCCCCAACTTTTAACAATAAACCGACAAACCAAAAAACGAAAATAAAACATAATTAATCTAATAGAAAAGCAACCAAAACACATATAACCGAAGAAATGCAACGCAATTAAAGGATATGTAAAATATGAAAACAATAACGAAAAACGAAAATCAAACAGTGGGATAAGGAGAATGTTGGGAATAGAAAACAATAGAATAATGATCAGAACAAGTAAGAAACACAACAAGTTATAGAAATAGTCATGGGTAAAACATATTTCACATGTAAAAGAAAGTCATTCAAATTTTCACAAATAGATATACGTATCTTTTCGCTCCAAAACTCGGCTTTAAAGCTTATCTCGTCCACTCCACTAACAATTGAAATCAAAGTACACATTTGANATTTTCACAAATAGATATACGTATCTTTTCGCTCCAAAACTCGGCTTTAAAGCTTATCTCGTCCATTCCACTAACAACTGAAATCAAAGTACACATTTGATTAGTTACGCACATAAAAATGAAAATTCAAAACATAACAAAAACAATAAAATAAAAAAATAGCATAAGAATGATGAGGAGGTGGAGTATAAGAAACAAAAGAACAATAAACCCTAGTCCCTAATCTCTAATCCCTAGTCCCTAATCTCTAGTCCCTAATCTCTAATCTCTAATCTCTAAAGCCCTAATCCCTAATCTTTAATTCCTAATCCCAAATCCCTACTCCCTAAGCCCTAATCCCTAATTCCAAATCTCAACTCCCTATGTCCTAATCCCTAACCATTCACTATAAACCGACAACGCAAAAACAAGAAATAAAACATAATTAATCTAAAAGAAAAGCAAGCAAAGCACATATAACCAAAGAAATGTAATGCAATTATAGATTGTGTAAAACATGAAACAATAACGAAAAATGAAAACCAAACAGTGGAATAATGAGAGTGTTGGGAATTGAAAATAATAGAAACAATGATAATAACAAGTAATAAATACAAGAAGAAGAAATAGTCATATGTATAACTCATTTCACATGTAAAAGAAAGCCAATCAGATTTACACAAATAGATATACTTATCTTTTCGCTCTAAAGTCGGCTTTCACGCTTATCTCGTCCTTTCCACTAACAACTGAAATCAAAGTACACATTAGATTAGTTACGCACAAAAAAATGAAAATTCAAAACATAACTAAAACAATAATAGAAAAAAATGGCATAAGAATGATGAGGAGGTAGAGCAAAAGAAGGAAAAGAACAATAAACCCAAATCCTTAAACCCTAATCCCAAATCCCTAATCCATAATCTCTAATCTCTGAATCCTTTATCCCTAATCCCTAATTCTTAATCCCAAATATCTACTCCCTAAGCCCAAATCCCAAATCCCAAATCCCTACTCCCTAAGTCCTATTCCCCAACCCCTAACTATAAACCGACAATCCAAAAAAAAGAAATAAAACATAATTAATCTAATAGAAAAGAAAACAAAGCACATATAACCAAAGAAATGTTATATGCAATTATACGTTGTGGACAACATGAAAACAATAACGAAAAATGAAAAACAAACAATGGGATAATAAGAGTGTTACGAATTGAAAATAATAGAAACAATGATCATAACAAGAAAGAAACACAAGAAGCCGTAGAAATAGTCATGTGTAAAACACATTTCACATGTAAAAGAAAGTCAATCAAATTTGCACAAATATATATACTTATCTTTTCACTCCTAAACTCCGCTTTCAAACTTATCTCGTCCATTGCACTAACAACTGAAATCAAAGTACACATTAGATTAGTTACGCACACAAAAATGAAAATCCAAAACATAACAAAAACAATAAAATAAAAAAATAGGATAAGAATGATGAGGAGGTGGAGTATAAGAAGCAAAAGAACAATAAACCCAAATCCCTAACCCTTAATCACTAGTCCCTAATCTCTAATCCCTAATATCTAATCTCTAAAGCCCTAATCCCTAATCTTTAATTCCTAATCCCAAATCCCTACTCCTTAAGCCCTAATCCCTAATCCCAAATTTCAACTCCCTAAGTCCTAATCCCTAACCCCTAACTATAAACCCACAACCCAAAAATAGGAAATAAAACATAATTAATCAAAAAGGAAAGCAAGCAAAGCACAAATAACCAAAGAAATGTTA